>CM024640.1:22102235-22540514 GCA_014182715.1 Eucalyptus cloeziana
CCTTCCAGCATGTCTCTTGTTGTTCAAATATAGTCAATAATTAATACAATTTTCAATTACGATCTTTAATAATGTTAGATTAATTTGGGCATAGGAATCAATGTTGAGGATTTACCATGGCGGTTGTACAGAATATGATATTCTTGACAATGGCAAATCTATGCCTAAGATGAGGTTAGAGGATTTTTTGGATAGTCATTAAGGCTTCATTTGGTAATGTTCCAATTTTTCTATTGTTCTGTTCTTTTGTTCCTCGAAATAGGAAAAAGAATAGAAATTCATTTGATAATGTCAGTTCATTTTTTTTATTCCCTGTAATAGAAAAGTGGCCAGAGAATAAATTTAGAACATAAACAAGAAGTAAAAAAAAAGATAACTTTTTGTTCTCGGGATGAATTCCTGGAATAAGTCATTTTCTTCTTCTTCCTCTTCTAACGGATTGCTGGAGCCTTGCCGCCCACCACCATCTACCACCCCCCACATGTCGCCACAGACACTATTGAATGCCGCCCATCGCTGCCATTCGTTGCTGCCCACTGTCGTCCACCGCCACCCTTGCCTCTTGCCAGCCACCACCGCTCACCGTTCGCCACCACTCGATGACCAGCTAGAGGAGGAAGTAGAAGAGAGAAAAAAAGAAGAAGAAAAATCTAAAAAAAATTATTAAAAAACTTTGAAAATTTTTTAAGTCACAAAAACTTGTAGGTCATGCCAAATACATTCTCGTTCTTTTTCTATTCTAGGAATAAAAATTTTGTGCAGTTACCAAATGTGTTATTTTACTCGAAACTATTTCAGGGAATATAAATAAATAGAACTATTTCTGAAAAAAATTGTTTCTAAGAATAGAAATATTACCAAATACATCTTAAACATACGCTGACATCCTTGTGCCACATAATTTTTACTATTTGAGATGCATTAGATGTACTCGGTCCTACCTGAGGACTAGAGTGAGAGAAACTGATCCAATTCTCGAGTGGATAAGATTGGTTTACGTTCTTGATTCCGGGATGGAAATCGACCCATCCTATAATTGATTACCTACGCTTCTTGGTGGTATTATTTTTTTGGTAAATTAGGGCCGAAGTTTACAGTGACTAAGGAATTGTTACATAGCTGTAATATATTTTTTTTTTCCAGAAAATCACTTTTTAAAAAACATTTATACCTTTATAAAGTCATTGACATCTTTTCACAATTTACTTGCTACTTTAATTTTTCTAATAATAAATTTTACATTAATGTTACCGGTGAATTTGCCTCTTGCATCTCATCATCAAAATGACATAAATATAATGTTTTTCTTAAATTTCAGACTTATTTTTTTTTTTTTTTTTGTAATTCTTGAAAAAAATTTACGTATCTTTGGAGGGCTCCTTCATATTCTATTTCTGCTTTTTCCTTAGCTCTATCAGCCCCCTCGAGAGAAGTGCCAAAAAGTCCTAAACCTTTTGTCTTTGTGCCGATTTAGTCCTAAATCTTTTTTTTTGTGCCGATTTAGTCCTAAACATTTTACGTTGTGCCAATTCAGTCATTTCCAGCCAATTTTGGCCGAATTTTGCTGATTGACGCTGGTTGGCGACGTGGCCTAATCGGCGGCGCGTGGACAATTTTAATAATATTTTAATATATATTTTTCTGTTTTTTTTTTTAATGTTTTCTTTTTTCTTCCTCCAGCCGGTCGTCGGAGCTCGGCGATCGGTCGAGGCGACAACCAGCGAGGTCGAGGTTGACCTTGCCGGCCACCTCGCTAGTGGCTGTGAGGGCGGCTTCGCGCGGGGCAGCGAGGCTCGCCCTTGTCGGATTTGGCGAGGGCGAGCCTTGCTTGCTCAGCGAGGCCGCCTTAAGGCTTGGGCAACGAGGCTTGCCCTCACCGAATCTGGTGAGGGTTGAGCCTTGCCCATGGCCGGTGAGGGCGAGGGTGAGGAGGCGGCCTTGCTACGTCGCGCCGTCCCTTGCTCGCGTGCTTGTCCGCGTGTCTTTGCCTCTTGCGCTCGTCACCCGCGCCTTGCTCGTCGTCCGTCGGAGCTAATCCAGCTGCCTGCCGTCGCCGTCGAGCTGGCCTCGTGCCGAGCTGGCATGGCTCGCCCTCGCCAACCATGGGTGAGGCTCGACCCTCACCAGATCCGGCGAGGGCGAGCCTCGCCGCCCTGCGTGAGGCCTCCCTTGCGGCCACTAGCGAGGTGGTCAGTGAGGTTGACCTCAACCTCGTCGGCCGTCGCCTGCGGTCGGTCGTCGAGCTTCGACGACGGCTGGAGGAAGAAAAAAGAAAAAGAAAAAAGAAAAATTGAAAAAATAAAAACATAAAAAAATAAAAAATATTATTAAAAGTTGTCCACGTCAATGCCGATCGGGCCACGTTAGTTTGGTCGACGTCCAGTCACTAAAATCTGGCCAAAATTGGCCGGAAAGGACTGAATTGGCACAACAAAAAAATGTTTAAGACTAAATTGGTACAAAGACAAAAGGTTTAGGACTTTTTGGCATTTTTCCCCAGCCCCCTCAAAGTCTCCTCTTAATCTCTAATTCGACTGGGAAGTTCAGAATTGGGAAGTGGCCGAAACCTCACCGCCGCTGCCGATCCCTCTCTAGCCCCCTCCCCCTCTAATTCCTCCATACTCGGGTCGTCATCAAAGGTCGAAGAGGAAGGCTGCCGCTCTTCTTTATGTTGTTGCTCCATGATTCCACACTCTGACTCACAAGGAAGCACGGACATGTTCAGATGGCCTCTGTGTCGTGTCGGACACCTCGACACGTGTTCGACGCGCTCGGATACGATTGGACACGCTCGGACACGCAGTCAACACGTGTCGAAGTTTCCGACACGTGGTCAACTCTTTCCAACACGCGTGTTGGAGCGTGTCCGGAGGTTTGTGGGCGGATCTGCAGGTGCGAAGGGAATAAAGTGATGGAGGGTGAAGGCAAGGGTGAGGGAGCTGAGGCGACGCTGCGAGCGACGATGAGGGAGGGCTCCGACCGTCGACTGCAACACTGAGAAGCCTTATGGATCGTCTTGGTTGGCTGCGACTGCCGATTGCAACGCCGAGATGGAAAACAAAAAGGCCACGATTGAGGGCTGGATGCGAGGCTACGATGGCAAAGGAGGGAACGGAGGCGAGGCAGCGGTGAGAGAGGTGGAGACCGAGTGAGGGAGAGGAGAAAGAAGGCGATCGCCGATTGCTAGGGTTTTCAATTTTTGGAAGAAGGGCAAGGAGAGAAAGGATGTGTCGACGGCTTCTTGGGGAAAAAAGAAAGCCTTGTGCAGTGTGACTTTGGGAAGAGACGTGTGCAGGCGGTGGGTGGGTGGGGTGGGGTGGGGTGGGGTGGGGGAAATAAATGGATGGGACCATTTAACTGTAAAAAGAAATATTAAACATTAAATAAATTTTTTTTTTTTGGCAAAATCTATAAAAGCTCGCTCTTTCTTTTCAAGACGATGAGAGAAACGGATGGAGAGCTTTGCGTACATTGAATAACTTTATTAATACGTGTTATTAGTATAGATTTATTATAGGCTTTTTTTATTATTTATTTATTTATGAATTTGAATAAATTAATTTAAACATAATAATTAATCATGTATATATAAAAATATTTATTTAATATTTAACATGTCGGAACGTATCGAAATTCTCTACTTTTTGAAAAATGACGTGTCGCGTGTCGTGTCGCCGTGTCCGTGCTACGTAGCTGACTCATCAGTGGCGAGCGATTCCTCGAATCAAGCGGCAATCGGTGGATGGGACTGTCCATGGCGTCAACGCTGAACCAACTGACCAATGTGGATCTCTTCGATCTGTATTTCAGGAGGACGGATTTGGATTAAGATGGCTGGATCGGCAGCCTTGTGGCATAAATAATGCACTTGCATTCAGCTGTTCCTTCATTAACATCCTTTTGAGGGGATGGATGACTCATGATGCATTGGATGATACATCAAAATCAACCCGAAAAAGAGAACTAGTAAGATGTTATTTATCTCCTGAAGTAAGCTCTTCTATGGTTGAAATAGAAAGGCATTTATTTGGCTTACTTTAGGATGTAGGGATAGCAAATTCTTTGCATGTCACACATACATGAAGTAGTAGGTTTGCATTTTGTGTTTACTTTCACAGTGAGAAAAAAAAAAAAAACTGAAAAGAATTGCAACTAAAGAAGTTAAATCCTCCTTCTAATTATGCGTCCCAGTCGAATCGATGATTAAGAGGAGGCTTCGAGGGGCTGACAGAGCTAGGAAAAAGCAGAAATCGAATATGAAGGAGCCCTCCAAAGATACGTAAATTTTTTTCAAGAATTACAGAAAAAAAAAAGAAGTCTGAAATTTAAGAAAAACATTATATTTATGCCATTTTGATGATGAGATGCAAGAGGCAAATTCACTGGTAACATTAATGTAAAATTTATTATTAGAAAAAATTAAAGTAGCAAGTAAATTGTGAAAATATGTCAATCATTTATAAAGATATAAATGTTTTTTAAAAAGTGATTTTCTGGAAAAAAAATATTACAGCTATGTAACAATTCCTTAATCACTGTAAACTTCGGCCCTAATTTACCCAAAAAAAAACAAGCCTAATACCACCAAGAAGCGTAGGTAATCAATTATAGGATGGGTCGATTTCCATCCTGGAATCAAGAATGAGAACCATCCCTATCCACTCAAGAATTGGACTGATTTCTCTCGCTCTGGTCCTTGGGTAGGAACAAGTAAATTTAATGCATCTCAAAAAGTAAAAATTATGTGGCACAAGGATGTCAACGTATGCTTAAGGTGCGTTTGGTAATATTTCTATTTTTGGGAACAATTTTTTTCAGAAATAATTCTATTTATTTATGTTCTCTAAAACAAATTTTGAGTAAAACATTACATTTGGTAACTGTATAAAATTTTTATTCCTAGAATAGAAAAAGAACAAGAATGTATTTGGTATGACCTATAAGTTTTTTGTGATGTAAAATTTTTTCAAAATTTTTGAATAATTTTTTAAAAAATACAATAATGTATTTGGTACGACCTATAAGTTACCGAAGAAATAATAATATGCAACATTATAATCATATGGAATGATGCCTTTATTATGTTGTCCTATATATGTTAGGGCTAATCGGTTTTAGAGTGGATATGTTCAAGATTTGAAATTGGAAACCTAGTCTATCATGGTTAGTTCCAATTTTTTGGAACTAGAATTAACTCTGTTAAATCTAGAATTGGCTTGGAATTGAACTATTCAATTCCATAGTGAACTTTGAGAACCAACTAAAGATTTTTTTTACTTCTTTTTTTGTTTCATTTTATCATATATACATTATACATGTGTCAACTATGAATACAATTCTATTAATTGATTAGATTTGACATATTATTGTCAAGCAAAAAGAATTATTTCCAATACATCCCCACAAGAGAGGCATTCCACCAGGATTGCCTATGTTAGATTGTAAATGAATAAACCATTGTCATACAAGAGGCTTTGTTAAACAGGATCAATGCACATATAATTAGCACTATGAGTATCGTAATAAATGCTAGATGTAGTTGAAAAAAATACTTCAAGTTCATGCAAGAGAGATTGAATCCATGTGAGCTCAAAAGCTACCTGAGCAACATCGCTCGTGGGTTGATGAACAAGCAACGTATCGTTTCTTTCAACAGCACCATGATAAATGATTTTGGCCAATATAAACTATCTAGGTGGTTGCGGACTTACGATTGTTTGAATTGCTTGTCCAATTAGCATCAAAGAATGCATGAAGCGATAGAGAGGAATTGCTTTGTAAGTATAGGCCAAGATTGAAAGCCTCTTTGAGATAATGCTAAACACGTTCAATAGCACTCCAATGTAACTCGGTTGGTCGATACATAACTTCGAAAGTTTGTTGACAATAAAGCAATACTAGATATTGTGAATGCAAGATATTGAAGATCACCAACAATATTCCTATTTCATTTGAAATTCTGAACATACACCTCATAGACCATCATTTTCCTTTATACAATTTACCAGCAAATCCTAGGAAAAAGGCTTATGGGAAATTCGTCATTGTTGGCGACATTATGTTCAATAGGGCATGATGTGCATCGATCACCTTTATGGCCATTCAAGGAATTGATTTCCTTCCCTTGGTGTGCTTGCATTCAACAGACATGAAGAGCCTCGGGAATTGTCGTGCATATTTCACTGACAATATGAGATAATAGTCGACCAAAAATTGTTGCAACTTTGAGAAGAAAGGAAACGATACGTGAAACAAAATTTACTTTGAATGATCTCTTAATTTCTATGTTTTTGTTTTCCTTTTTTATGACCCTTAATTTTAGTGATGATTCTGGATGTATTTGATGACATGGTGCATGCCACATAGGCTGTCATGTCAATTGGTAAGTTTTTAGTAAAGTCTTAGTACTGATAACATTACTCCTTTTCTTTTCTTTTCTTTTTTAATTTGTTAATTGCCCACAATTACATCGCAACCCATGCAAATGGAGACATCAGACGACACAAACTCCCTTATACAAACTTCCTTGGGAGAAAGTGCCACCTCATAATCTATTGGAAGTGAAAGAAGAAATAAAATAAACAAGAACCTATGCATGTCGACTCATATTTATCACAAAGAATGATATTTTATTACTTCAAACATTCATGATCGTTACATCGAGAGCAATTATTTTATTGGGAGGCAATTGTCAGTCTAAGCAATCAAGTATGGAGAATATGGAGGTAATCCGATGTCTTGGAGGTCCATTTATCCACTTAATTCTCATACCAAAACTGTGCCTGAAGGTAGTCAACCACCTTCTTATCCACTTGGAAGGCTTTGGTGAGAACATCAGCAGAAATGGGCGGCTTCGATCCGAACACTGCATTAGCAATGGTAATGACTCCTGGGTTTTGGCTGCTCAGAGCAGCGAAGGCCAGTGCCGGCGTCTTTCCGATGTTCAGCTAGAAGTGGATGAGACCGATTGGGTGTAAGGACTAGAATTAGCACCTAGAGGGGGGTGAATAGGTGTTTAAAACAATTTTAATAAATTAAATCCGAATGAGATATTAATAACTTAAAAAAAATAATTGCAGCAAATGAAAACAATTAACGATATAAAGGATTAGGGATAGATAATCAAGACTCCAGATTTATAGTGGTTCGGCTTAGATCAAGCCTACGTCCACTCTCCCGCACGGACAGCCTTCTACGGGCTGGATTTCACTAAGAATCAATAAGAGTGATTACAGTCTCATGCTCTTGAGTCCACAGTGTAGAAAACTCTACTACACTTCCTCAAGGTCTCACTACAATATGATCTCTCTTTTGATTACAAATATTGCTCGAAGAATGATATCGCAAAATAGAAAAAAGGAGATTCAGACTTTGGAATTCTTTTATCCGCACCCTTCAACAACTAGAGCATCTTTCTTATATACTTCTTTATGCCTTCAATACCGTTGGCACCTTCCAAAGAAGTTCTTCCAATCAACCCGTTGGACAGAATCAATTAGAGAGATCTCGAGCTCTTTAAGGTAAGTGTTGATAGCCCATCAATCTGCGCCGCCCATACAATCGGGATCTCGGTTTCCATAAGTAGATACTTCCAAATATAAGATGCGAAATCTTTAGAGAATCTAAACATATTCCATATCAAAGTAAGATCGTTTAGTGCTGAATCCAGTAGAAAGATATCCACTAGTCGTTAGAATAAAATATCATATAAGATCAGAGTAAACGTCGTCCCGGAAACTGTCCATGTGAGTAGGCTTTGAAATATAAGTCTTGAGTCTTGCTAGCTTCGGACTTTGATCTTCGGACTTTGTCAATAGAGTCTCGTTAGTCTTCGGACTAGACTCGATAAAAATGTTTTGTCAACTTCAAAATACTTTAAGAGAATTCATCCAACAATCTCCCCCTTTTTGATGGTGACAAAACTTTCCCGCAGATTTGAATATTATCGCCCTGCAATACAACTTTTAAGCAAGCATCATAAAAGATTTTAAAAAGATAGTAGAAGTTATCCCGTACACGAGATATCCCGTATACGAGACTTTCCCCTGTACACAGATCTGCATTCACCAAAACCTCATTAGTCATAAACAGACAAGTACTATCTAATTTACGAAGCTTAAAGTATTGCCATAGTGATCACACATTCAAAAGACTGCACACGTTAAAAACTCAAGTCAAAGTCAAGATAGCAAAAAGATAATATTTGGTTTGTTTTGAAAACAGAAAATCTTCGAAAATCTGCAAAGTCTTCTCCCCCTTTTGTCGGCATAAAAAAAATCATGGAGCTCAAGGAATGCGAACAAGTTGAAAGTCCTCCATAGACTTGACGGTGTCTTCCAACTTCCTCAAATCTTCCCGTACTTGGGTGAGAGTAGTGCCCTTTGCGGTATCCCGAATCGACGCCGAACATCTTTAAGCCGATCATGCAAAGTGATGAACATTGCATGATTTTCATTCTGCAAGTTCTGAAATTCATATCCCATGGCATAAATTTGACCTTTGAGTTCCAAGATGATCTCAAGCAGCCTTTGAAAATCTCTAGAGTTGTCAATCTGAGTGCTTGTTTCAGCTCGGTCTGATGGTGGAGTCAAGCCAGTATGAATATCAGCAGGAAGTTCAGTGTGTGGAGATGATGCCTCTCCTTCAGGAAACTGTGCAGCATGAATATCCTCAGCATCAAGAGGTGATCAACTAACACCTGTTTGTGCATCCTCTTCTCTAAAAGTCAGCCGAAGAGGTGTGTGTTCTCTTTCTTTATCTCCCCTTGTTTCCATGTCTTCTGGAGGAGAAAAGAACTCTTCTTTCCGAGGAGTATCCTCGGTGACAGCTGTTGTAGATCCTCCTTTTCCGCTGGAGAATCTGTTCGTTCGGTTCATCCGCTTTTTCTTCTTTGCCTTCTTCCTCTTCCTCTCTTTCTTCCTCTGTCTTCTCTTCTTCTTTCTCTTCCTCTTTCTCTTTCTCTTTCTCTTCCTCTGCAACTTGATGTTCTGGAATAGTTGGAATAGATGTAGCAAATTGAGAAACCAGAGTAGAGATAGGTATAGTATCCTCATCATCTTCATCTTCCAGGATGATTGCCCTTCTCTTCTTTGTAGAACCAACCACAGGTTCTTTCCCTTTCCTTTTGGCTGCTGATGAGTCAGTCCGAGCTTGATAGGAGTCTTTTCCTTGAATTGCTCCAGCTTCTTGCTAAGCTCCTTCAGACGCATCTTGGTAATCATCCTCAACCCGATGACCATTTTATCAATAGTCTTCACTGTGAGAATATGAGGAGGTTGAATGTTTAGATGTCTGAAGAGACGAGTAATGAGAGCAACGTAAGTAAGTTTTCCTTTGTCCTTTGCCATGCATCTGTACATGTGAAATATGATTGTATGCGGCAAAGAGAAGTTTAGACCAGTCTTGATGGCAAACATCAACTTGGCTTCGAAATTGATACATCTGTCTTGGATGTCGATTTGGGTCTTAGACAAGTTGATCACAATCTTGTGCGTAAAGTATTTGTTGCATTCATTCTGGAGTAGGAGAGTCGACCTTCTGCAATTCTGTCCCTTGCTAGTTCAAGAGTAGCATGGCTTACAGACACACTGATTGATTGGAAAGCCCCTCTTTCCACACAAAGTACATTAGCCAAAATGTCCTTATCAATGACATACTCTTTATCCCTCACGCTGAAAGAAAAGCTGTTTGCATCAATGAAACTGAGATTGGAGTAGAAATACGCCGTTAATTCAGAATGTGCCATGTCACAGTCTGTGCAGAACCAATAAAGTTGCAGTTTTTCAAATTTCTCTCGCAGATTTATGCTCAAAAGATCCAGAAAATCGAAATCCACAGTCTGTGGGTTCATCACCCCACGCTTCAGCAATTTTTCATACTTCTTTCTGTGTCCGTCTGAGCGGAATAGTTCATCCTTCTTCCCTCGAAGGTTTGCAGCCACACCCATCCATGGTTTAAAGTGTATGAACATCTTTTCGTCATCATCCTTTCCCTCGGGCTGATTCATACTACCAAACCTAGGGTCACTAGGAAAATTTGCAAATGCTTTTTTGCAGCGGTTCCCTCGGGCACAACTCCGGACCTTTCCATGATAGTAAGAAAGTGCGTCTCGTTTCTATAACCCTTCTCTTTCGAAACTCATCAATGAAGGTCATCGCAGAACCTCCTTCCTTTAATACGAGTAGAGCCTATAAACAAAAGCAGGCTTCGAGTTCTTGCGGTTCAATATCTTCAAAACTCAAGCGCATCTTGAGGGACGAAGTTCTTGAGGTCTAGTTGGGGAAGACCGCAGTTGAGATCGTTGAGGAGTTTGCTCGGAAGGAAAGTCGCTTTCTTCGTCGGATCGAAGTGCGTAGGCCCCTCACTAGATCCTTGTGGTCCCTGTTTGCTATTCTGGATGACTTCCTTTGATACGACATTGTGCTTTCTTTGGAGAAGCTTTCTCACTTGTGTCGCAAGAAAGTTGAGAATTTTGAAACGAAGAAGTTTTGGAGAGAAAAATACAGAGCAGTGAAAAGCTTTTGATCTAGGGTTTCTGGGTAATGTAAAAACGAAGGAGAAGGAGAGTATAAAAGATAACAGATACGGGGGAAAAACCAATCGTCGTATATTTTGGAAATCTTAAAATTTTCCTTTTTGAAAAATAACTGCCTTAATAAATCGATAACCACTCTTTTTAAATATAACCGCCTTAAAATAGACAGATAATCTTACCTTATCAATAAGACAAGTTTCAAGTAAATGAACTTACGGTCGTGTCGATTCGTATTCTCGAGACTTTACCCTTTGAGTCGATGATCCGTCGACTTTAGTTACCGAGTCCGAGCTTCAGCATTCTTCAAGAGATAAAATATTGAGTCTTGAGCGAATAGACTCAAATGAGCTTTTCTCAAGTGGCTTTGTGAAGATGTCTCGAGTTGATTCTTTGAGTCTATGAACTGTATCAAGACCTCTTTGTTCTGAACATGATCTCTTATAAAGTGATGTCGAATCTCAATATGTTTTGCTCTTGAATGTAGGATAGGATTCTTTGTAAGATTGATTGCGCTAGTGTTGTCACATCTTATTTCTGTGCAAGAGTCTTCAATGCCAAAGTCTTGCAGTTGTTGTTTTATCCACAGTATTTGAGAACAGCAACTTCCAAGGGCTACATATTCTCGCTCGGCCGTTGAAAGAGCCACGTACTTTGTTTCCTTGAAAACCAAGATACCGCCCCGTTTCCAAGCAATTGACAAGTACACGAAGTGCTTTTTCTTTCAACTCTACAACTTGCAAGATCTGCGTCTGAATAGCCAAGAAGTGTAAAGTCTCCTTCTTTGGGATACCAAAGACCGATCTTAGCAGTGGTAGCAACATATTTAATAATACGTTTAACAGCACTTAAGTGAGATTCTCTAGGATTAGATTGAAACCTAGCACATATGCAAACAATAAATAATATGTCAGGTCTGGATGCAGTAAGATATAGAAGAGAACCAATGATACTCTGTATAACTTTTGGTCGATTTTCTTCCCTGCTTCATCTTTGTCTATCTTCAAGGAACTTGACATTGGTATGTCGAGTCTTTTTGCAATTTTCCAGACCGAACTTTTTAACAAGTTCTTTTGCATATTTCTCTTGATGAATGAATATTCCCTCCTTTAGTTGTTTGACTTGTAGACCAAGGAAAAAGGATAGTTCACCCATCATGCTCATCTCGAATTCATCCCGCATAGACTTAGAAAATTTCTTGCACAAAGTCTCATTAGATGATCCGAATATGATGTCATCAACATAAATCTGAACAAGTAGAAAGTTTTTACCTTCCTTTTTAATGAATAAAGTAGTGTCTACCTTTCCTTTAGAAAAACCATTATGAATTAAGAAATTACTTAGCCTTTCATACCAAGCTCGAGGAGCTTGTTTCAATCCATATAAAGCTTTCTTCGTCGAACACGTAGTCGGGTTTCTTTGAATCTTCAAATCCGGGAGGTTGTTCCACGTAGACTTCTTCTTGAATAAATCCATTCAGGAAAGCGCTTTTGACATCCATTTGAAACAACCTGAAATTCTTATAGCAAGCAAAAGCAAGTAGTAATCTGATTGCTTCTAACCTTGTTACTGGAGCATAAGTCTTATCATAGTCTATCCCTTCTTCTTGCGTTTATCCTTTAGCCACGAGTCTTGCTTTGTTTCTTGTTACTTTGCCCTTTTCGTCAACTTTGTTCCTGAAAACCCATTTAGCTCCAATAACTGATTTACCTTTTGGTTTGGGAGTCAATTCCCATACGTCGTTAATACTGAATTGTCTGAGCTCTTCTTGTATTGCTTCAATCCAGCTTTCATCAGCTAAGGCTTCTTCAATATTTTTGGGTTCTATTTCAGAAATAAGAGCAACAGCACTAGACTCTTCTTGCCTTTTTGATATTGTTCGAATTCCCTCATTAATATTCCCAATAATGAGTTCTTCAGGATGACTAGACTTTTGCTTCCAGTTACTGGTCAGTCTGATAGATTGTTGATTTTCTTCTTGAGTAGATTCTTCATCAGTAGCTTGTTGTACTAATTCCGAATTAGTAACTGCTTCAATGGAGTTAGATCTAGCGATTAAGTGTCCGGAGCAGATTCTGAATCTTCGTACGTATCGCCGAACTTGTGGAGAGTCTTGAAATTTGACATTCATTGATTCTTCCACGATCCGAGTCTTCTTGTTGAAAACTCCGTAGGCCTTGCTTGTAGTTGAGTAACCAAGAAAAAATCCTTCATCTCGATTTCTCTTGAAACTTACCAACACGATCATTAGCATTCTTTAGAATAATGCATTTACAACCAAATACTTGAAAATAAGAAACTATTGGTTTCTTTCCTTTAAAAATTTCATAAGGGGTTTTCTCAAGAATTGGTCTTAAAAATACTCGGTTTATAATATAGCAAGCAGTTGAAACAGCTCTCGCCCAAAACCTTGAAGAAATTTGATTCCCAATTAAAAGAGTTCTTGCCATTTCTTGTAAAGACCTATTCTTCCTTTCCACAACCCCATTCTCGTTTCCGGGTGTATATGGAGAGGAAAATTTGTGTTGAAAACCAAATTCATCACAAAATTTAGCAAAGTCTTGATTTTCAAACTCACCTCCATGGTCTGTACGAATGCTTGAGATAGTGTGACCTTTCTCATTCTGCACCTTTTAGCAAATTTTGAAAAGAGAGAGAAGGTCTCGACTTACTTGAAAGAAAGTAGACCCAAGTGAATCGTGAATAGTCATCCACTATTACTGACAGAACCTTTTACCACCAATGCTTTTCGTTCCGATAGGTCCAAACAAGTCCATGTGCAAAAGCTGCAATACATGATTAATGGAAACTTTATTTATTGATTTGTAAGAGTTTCTTACCTGTTTACCCAAGACGCATGGTGTACAAAGATCAGACTTTGAGTAATTGAGAATAGGTAATCCTCGAACAAGTTTCTTTGAAGAAATCTTATTGATTTGCTTCATATTGATATGGCCTAGCTTTTTGTGCCATAGATTTGCTTCATCTTGTACTGATATTAAGCACTGTGATCTTTCTTGGTTTACATCCAGAAGATAGATATTTCCATATCTTCGACCAGTAAAAGATTGAGTAAAGTCTTTACTGATTCTAGAGCACGTTTCTTCCTGAAAGTTGATCTTGAAACCAGAATCACACAACTGACTTATGCTAAGCAAGTTGTAGTTTAATCCTTCAACTAAGGAAACATTATTGATAGACAAACTTCCAATCTTTACTTGTTCCGCGACCAGTAATCCTTCCTTTGTTGTTACCACCAAAAGAAACTTTTCCTTCGTCTATCGGATAAGTCTTATGAAGCAGCTTGAGTCTCCCGTCCTATGTCTTGAGCAGCCACTATCAAGATACCATTTAATCTTCTTTTTGATAGTAACCTGCAATTAACAAGAATTCAAGCTCTTTTTGGTACCCACACCATCTTGGGTCTAGAATTGTTAGAACAATAGACAGTCTTAGCCCAGCTCCTTTTAACATGTCTCCAAACCAAAGGACATTCTTTCTCAAAATGTTCTGAGCTTTTACACTTGGAACATTTCAAGGCATTTCGCCAACGGGTTTTACAAAGACTTTCTGAAAATGATTCTTATAGACAGCTTTGGCTGGTCTTTGTCCGATTCTTTCCTTTACCTTTGGGAAATCAATTAGTGGAATAGTTTCGGAAGTCATACCAAGACCTAACTTATCAAAGTATGGTCTTTGTATTGAGAGAATCTTATCCAACTTTTCAGAACCATTTAAAAATCTTTTTGATATATTTGTAATATCATTTTTCAAAAGACTATTTTCATTTGAAATAATGTCTGAGTTTTCTTTCACAGCAACAAAATCTTTTTCCAGCTTTTCAAACTTTTCTTTCATAAGTTTATCATGTTGCTTCAATGTAGAATTTTCCCTTTTCAATTCGGAGATCCTCTTAAGAGAGGTTTTCAGACTAAGACAAAGTTCATCAATATATTTAGAAACTTTAACAGGAATTTTCAAGTTACTAACCTCGAGTTTGCTATCCGAGTCCGTAATCTGAATCAAGGTCTGAGTCTGAGTCTGATTTTGCCATTAAACAGATATTGGCATAATCATTGTCACTTTCTTCACATTCAGTATTACTCCAAGTCTCTGTTTTGAGTGCCTTCCTATTTTTCTCAGTCTTTCCTTTTCTCTTCTTTAACAGAGGACAGTTGGGTCTGATGTGTCCCTTTTCTTGCATTCAAAGCAAGTCACTTCTTTGTTAGAATCATCTTCCTCTCGTCGACCTGTTTTGAAACCTTTGAGAATTTTGTTTCTTCCAATTGAATTTCCTTCCTTTTCGTTCAACTTTCTGAATCTCTTTATCATGAGTGCCGTTCTTCATCATCTAGATCTTCTTCGAGTCTCGTAGCATCGAATAGTCATTAGACTTTAAGGCAATAGATTTCTTACATTTTGAGTCTTCATCTTCGTTGGTCTGTTCTACTTCATAGGATTGAAGAGTCCCAACCAATTCGTCTACAGAAAGTGGAGCAATCCTCTGTGTCTCTCTTATTGAGGTTTTTATATAATTCCAGTCTTTTGAGAGTCCTCGAAGGAGTTTGTTGACCTTCATATGTCCTGAGATTGGATGTCCCTGATATTCAAGACCATTCACAATTTCAGTAAAAGCGACTAAACATGTCGTTATTGATTCTCCCGATCTCATCTTAAAGACTTCATATTGTCCCAAGAGAATGTTGATCCTTGTTTCTTTCACACGATCAGTTCCTTCATAGGTAATGTGAAGCCTATCCCATACTTCTTTTGTTGTATCACAAGAAGATATTCTGTTATACTCAGTAGGGGATAAAGCACAATATAAAGAGTAAATAGCTTTGGCGTCAAGTGTCCGTCTCTTGGTGATTTCTTCTTGAGTCGACGAGTAGAAACATCAGTTTCTTTTTCCTCTACGATTCTAATGCAGCAGTAGGAATGATTCCCTTATCAACCACTTCCCATTCCAAAGGATCTTTTGATCTTAGGAATGCCTTCATCTTATTTTTCCATATGCTGTAATCTTTTCCATCAAAGTATGGAGGTCTGGTATTGCTTTGACCTTCAACCAACCCTGTAGGTAACATACTAGCCATAGATCTTTTACTTAGAAGTAAAGACACTTCTTATAAACAAGTACACAAGCTCTGATACCAATTGTAAGGACTAGAATTAGCACCTAGAGGGGGGGTGAATTGGTGTTTAAAACAATTTTAATAAATTAAATCCGAATGAGATATTAATAACTTAAAACAAACAATTGCAGCAAATGAAAACAATTAACGATATAAAGGATTAGGGATAGAGAATCAAGACTCCAGATTTATAGTGGTTCGGCTTAGATCAAGCCTACGTCCACTCTCCCACACGGACAACCCTTCTGGCTGGATTTCATTAAGAATCAATAAGAGTGATTACAGTCTCATGCTCTTGAGTCCACAGTGTAGAAAACTCTACTACACTTCCTCAAGGTCTCACTACAATATGATCTCTTTTGATTACAAATATTGCTCGAAGAATGATATCGCAAAATAGAAAAAGGAGATTCAGACTTTGGAATTCTTCTATCCGCACCCTTCAACAACTAGAGCATCTCTCTTATATACTTCTTTATGCCTTCAATACCGTTGGCACCTTCCAAAGAAGTTCTTCCAATTAACCCGTTGGACAGAATCAATTTAGAGATCTCGAGCTCTTTAAGATAAGTGTTGATAGCCCATCAATCCGCTTTCGCCCATACAATCGGATCTCGGTTTCCATAAGTAGATACTTCCAAATATAAGATGCGAAATCTTTAGAGAATCTAAACATATTCCATATCAAAGTAAGATCGTTTAGTGCTTGAATCCAGTAGAAAGATATCCACTAGTCGTTAGAATAAAAGATCATATAAGATCGAATAAACGTCGTCCGGAAACTGTCCATGTGAGTAGGCTTTGAAATATAAGTCTTGAGTCTTGCTAGCTTCAGACTTTGATCTTCAGACTTTGTCAATAGAGTCTGTAAGTCTTCAGACAAGACTGATAAAAATGTTTTGTCAACTTCAAAATACTTTAAGAGAATTCATCCAACATTGGGAACACAAACACATCCCCTTTGTACAAGACTTTGGAGAAGAAGGTGTTGTTCAATTGGTTGGATGTGACAAAGCCGACAAGCAATGTGCCCTCGGCCACGACCAGAATTTCGGTCCCACGAGGGTGAGTGTGGGGAGGATTCAGGCCACCGGGAGCGAAGTCGATACGAGCCATGGAAATGCCGAGAGTGTTGAGTCCTGGAAATTGGTCCACAAAAGCGGGCGTGACTTTGGATCCGAGTGGGTTTGCAGTATTCCCTGGATATCTGAACCCCTTAAAGAGGAAATCATCTGCTGTGACTTGTTTTGCGTCCTTGCAAAACTTTCCATTCACAAATACTGCATAAGAAACAGAATTCATGTTATTTGGCTTATTTAAGCAGAAACTCTTTTTGGAAAATAAGAACAGAAATACGCAAGCGACGCTGTAGCAGATCTCCAACCTTTGGGATCGTTGATGGCCACGCAGAAGTCCTGAAGAGGACTCGGGTCATAGGCAAAAGCGGTGGCGGTTGCCAGAGCCAAGATGAGAAGGCTAATTGGAAGAAACTTCATTGTGGTTGTGCACCGGAGAGTTGGGGCTTCAATGTCTTCTCTTCTTGGGTTTGCTTGAGATAGGAGCGAGATGTCTTGCATGGAGACATCATGCCTTCTTATAAATGATGGTGGTGTTGTTGACCCAGTACAAAACTTTCTCGGGTAAGCGACCCTTGCCGGATCTATAGCAAGTCTCCTACGCGCTGGTTAATATTTTACTCCCGGGGATGAATTGATCCGCGACTGCTGCAACAAAAAGCCCCTTACTCTGACCCATCCTCTTTCCCAGATAAGGAAAAGCACGGTATCTGACATGGACGTGGACTTCTTCAATCCTATTTAAATATTCGGTTTTCTTCTTTACTGTTTTCATGTCCTGCGCAGATTCAAGGTCATCTAGATTGAGTGAGGGCCCATTCTTCTCTAAGTGCATCATATGATGATATCAATCTGTCAATTAAAAAAGATGCAGGAACCGGGGTTTTCACATGCGTCTCCGTCCTCCACCAGGAAAACACTTTCCAAGATATCATGTTTACTTTCTTATACAAACATGCAGGGTGTACACACATAAAGAGAATATCCATAAATCATCAGTTCCCTCAGTTTTCTTTGTCTGATTATCCACCCTCTAAAAATTCGAACGCGGCATCTAAAGTTGAACTAGCCCGATGCATCCATTATAGACTATAAAATCTGAGAATATTAAAAAGATGAAAAATAAAGGGGAAATCCTTCACGTCAAAAGATCGAATGACTAATTCTCGATGAGAACGCGTTTATTTCTACAAGCAAGGTAGAAACATGAGGTCATGGAGGTGGCAGAACGATTCACCAGCAACACGGAAGAATAAACGATTGTCGTGGACTTGGCAACGTTCCTGGCTTCATCTGCTTCCTGCAGGCCAATTGACAGGGACCGAGTCCAATGACTAACTACTATAAATGTAGTTGCTGCACATTCAGCAATTCCCATCTTCCGATACAGGCTAAACCAAGCTCAGAAATTTTTCCATGATGAAGTTCCTTCTAACATTTGTCCTCTTGGCTTTGGCATCATGCCATGCCTTTGCCTCCGACCCGAGTCCTCTTCAGGACTTCTGTGTGGCTGTCAACGACCCCAACTCTGCGGTGTTTGTGAATGGGAAGTTCTGCAAGGACCCAATGCTCGTCATAGCAGATGATTTCTCCTTCACAAACTTCAGGTACCCCAGGAACACATCGAATCTGCTTGCATCCAAAGTCACGACTGCTTTCGTCGACCAATTCCCAGGACTCAACACACTCGGCATCGCCACGGCCCGCCTTGACTTTGCTCCCTACGGTCTGAACCCTCCCCACATTCATCCTCGTGGCACGGAGATGCTATTGGTCGTGGAGGGTACACTCCACGTCGGTTTCGTTACGTCCAACCAATTAAACAACACCCTCTTTACCAAAGTCCTGACCAAAGGAGATGTTTTCGTGTTTCCGCAAGGCCTCATTCACTTCCAGCTGAATATTGGACAAACCAATGCACTGGCCTTTGCTTTCTTGAGCAGCCAGAACCCGGGACTCATAACAATCGCGAATACAGTCTTTGGATCCAAGCCGCCAATCAATGTCGATGTCCTCACAAAGGCTTTCCAAGTGGACAACAAACTGATCAACTATCTCCAGGCACAGAAGTGGTTTGAAAACCATTAGGAAGATGTTGTCAGGAACTATTGTTTGTGTTCTTTACATTACGAAGAATAATTCTTCAGAATATCACACTGAATTCTGGATACTAATACAATTGCTTTTTATCTGATATTTGATAAGATTCTCTCTCTTCTCTCTCTCTCTCTCTCTCTCTCTCTCTCTCTCTCTCTCTCTCTGGCTCTACATCATTCATTGAAATGAAATTACCTATCAAATAACAATAGGTATCATATATCAATACTGCAATAAAAAATGGATTTTTATTCATAGTCTCATCCTAAGCTCTACTTGATATGCTTAGCCTTTTGCTGGGTCATTCACATGATTAGGATTCGTCTCCAATAACTCAACACAAGTCGGTGAACGAAAAAGGGCAAACTACTGACAAATGCTCAACTCAATTCTGTTTTTTCCTCTCTTTTCCAAATGGTAATCAGTCAACCTAATCATCTCGTCTTTCAGAATGTGTCGAGCTCCCTTCAATCTATTTCTTAAAGCATGTCCAATAATTGTACTTTTTTTAGTTAATATCACCAAAAAAATTAGTATATTCATACAACATTTACCCCAGACTAATTTTCGTAATCACAAAAATCTAGAAACTAATACACTTGTGTCACATTTATCTCAAACTATTTTTTGTGTTACCAAAAATCACAAACTAGTATTCATGTTAGAAAAAAAATTCAATATTTTTTGGTAAATATAATACATATCTACTAATTTGTGGTAAAGTTGACATAGTTGTATTAGTTTGAAATTTTTTGTAATACAAAAATTAATTTGGGGTAAACGTGATATGGATATACCTATTTAAATTCATTAGGGGTAAATGTAACACGAGCATATCAATTTGTGCTTTTTGGTTGAGGTGGGCAATGATCCCAATCCAACTCAAGAACTGGACCAGACCAAACCGAGCCGTTTGGTTATGGGTAGTTCCAACGAAATTGGTCCGGTTTTGGTTCCCAAAATTTGGACTCCCAAGAACCGATCCCGATTTCTTAAGTAGAACCAGAATGAATCAGATCGCAAAACTTGCTGCCCTGAAATAAAATTTAGGGCTTGAGTGACTTTTCATCATTTCATCTCCCTCTGGGTGATTAATAGTTAAGATGAGTCTTAGGTCTTCTTGCTTCTTAAGATTACTCTTCATTTCTCTCTATTTAGTCACCTGCTCAATCTTCCAACTTGCGATGACCTTAGAGATTGAAAAGGTCATATGTTGGGTGATTCCATCATACATGATGGAGTTGCGAAAATTTCTAGATAGTTTCATCTCTCTCGCGCTTGACACTTGGTCCCTCCGATCATCTCCCTCACTCGTCGCTATAAGGAGCCCCTGCTCTTTCCACATGAAAACGAGGAAAATTTCTTGATTTATTTGGTTTATCTTTCCTTTCATTTTTTCCTGCATTCACAATTCTCTTCATCCGAGGCTTGAATTGAACCGGGGAGTGAGTATTTGGGCAGGCTGGCGCCATCGTGGGGATTAGAGGGCTTGCGAGGGTTCCAGTCGTCAAGTTTGGAGGAGAAGGAGGAAGTGAAAGCAAGGAAATGTAGCTGATGCTTCAGTTCTTCGATACCGAGGAAAGATTTGCTTCTTTAGTTGCAAGTGTTGCCATAGTCCAAGAATCTCCTTCCAGCATGTCTCTTGTTGTTCAAAATAGTCAATAATTAATACAATTTTCAATTACGATCTTTAATAATGTTAGATTAATTTGGGCATAGGAATCCATGTTGAGGATTTATCATGGTGGTTGTACAAAAAATGATATTCTTGACAATGGCAAATCTATGCTTAAGATGAGGTTAGATGATTTTTGAATAGTTGTTATGTTCTTTTTGTTCCTCAAAATAAAAAAAGTAAAAAAAAAAAAGAATAGAAATTCATTTTGTAATGTCAATTAATTTTCTATTCCCCTAATAGAAAAGTGGCTAGAGAATAAATTTAGAACATAAAGAAAAAGTAAAAAAAAGATAACTTTTTGTTCTCGAGATGAATTCCTAAAATAAGTTATTTTCTTTTTCTACCTCTTCTAACGGATTGCTGGAGCCTCACTACCCACCACCATCTACCACCCCCAACATGTTGCTGCGAACACCGTTGAGCATCGCCCATTGCTATCATTCGCTGTTGCCCACTACTGTCCATTGCCACCCTTGCCTCCCACCACCTCTAGCCACCATCGCTCGCTGTCTGCCGCCACCCGATGACCTGCTAGAGGAGAAAATAGAAGAGAACAAAAAAAGAAAAAAAAAGAAAAATCTAAAAAAATTATTAAAAAATTTTATGTCACAAAAAACTTGTAGGTTGTACCAAGTACATTCTTGTTCTTTTTCTACCGAAAAGGATTGCAACTGAAGAAGTTAAATCCTCCTAATCTTATGTGCCATGCTTGAAAACTTCTCTCTCATAGCATATAACTTGGATAATGCATTCCTCATGTCCCTGTGCTCAATCGGAAGTTTTGCCGAGTAGAGAACTCCGATTTTCAATTATGTCAGCAATGTTTTCCTAAAATCTTCTCATGTCGACATCACTAATTTAGCCATCACTGATCCCTATAGGATACTCCGTAAATAGCAGTGAAGGGTTTAGGATCTTCACCAAGCTTTCATGCCGAGCGGTCTTGAAATCACAAAGGGTCCATCTATCCTTAGACATAATATCAGTAGGTCTTATTCTAGTGAACATCTCGAGCAACAGTATCTCGAAGCTGCACACATCTCTCTGCAAGGATGAAGTACCACCGAGGCCATATTCTAGAAAGCAACATTGGCTTTGTCATGTTAGATGGGTACTTTGCTTTGGAAATTCATTTTCTTGACTAGAATTCAGCATTTTGAATAAGCTATTAACTTGGACCCACATGATTATAAAGTAGAAGGATTAACAAACCTAGAGTTACATAGCAAATGGTTCTTTTTAACCCACCGGAGCTTGCTTGACATTGAGAAGCATATAATTTTGTGCTAATTTGACAAGTTTTAGGATTCGAATTGCACTTTTTGAAAGTTTTAGAATTTCATTGCATTTTTTGTAACAAATTTTAGGATTTAATTGGACTTTTTAAAAGTTTTAAAACTAAATTGCACAGTCGTAGGACTTTCAATTGACCCATCCTTTTTTTACCCCATAACTTATCCCTTTAAATTATCGGTTTAATTGAACTTTGTGATTAGTAATAGTGCCGGCAGACGGGCAAAATGGGGAGATAGCGTTGATTTCCGGCCCAATTGGCGGCCCATTAATTAATGACGAAAGGGACTTCGCTTCTTTTTTCTTTTCTTTTTTAATGATGAAAGGGACTCGACGAAATGGGGAAAAAATGAAATTTTAGGGGAATGGGGAAAGGAAATTTTGTTAGGGACGGGCCTGTCGAGATGAGATGCATAAGCATAATGATCATAGCCCATCGCTTTGGCTTTTCTTTGTAATCCCAAAAAAGAAAAAAAGAAAAGAAACGAAGAAGCTATTTTGACGATATTTCGAAATTTACTTTTTAACAAGCAAGCAAAGGATCGTTCCTCTTTAGATTTTTCTTTTCTTTTTCCTCCTTGAATGAAGTGAGTGATGAAAGGTGACCGCTTGAAGTATGTACAGAATAGTGCTCGACTTACACTGTATGGAAAATTCTAATAGCATTTGAATCTATCTCCATTTTTTATGCCGGTAATTTGATTTATCTTGAATATATTATGTTATCAACATAAATTCGCTTAACTAAAAATAGAAAATGCAAATCATCCAAAATTAGCCCTCTGAAGATACATAATTTTTTCAAAGAGACAAATTGTCTAGTCAAATTCCCATCTATTTTGAATATTTCACTGTCCTTGAAGTGTTGAATCTATATTTCGACAACCTTGAAGGAGAGGTACCACACGAGGGGATTTATAGAGATGCAAAGTGCATACCAAAATTGAAAACAAAGAACTATGTGGAGGCATCAAGAAACTTGGACTTCCCACATGCAAAGTCCATAACACAAAGAAGTAGAGAAATCTTCTAAAATTGAAATTATCTATGGTGCTATCTGTAGTCACGCCTCGAACCTCGGGCACGAACAAATCCCTCAGTGGTCGATTAAAATGTGACATTCTCAGGACGCGTCGCCGACCCAATCGATGAATGCACATGCGGAAGCGAACTAATAAACTCCAAACAACAATCAAATACATGGGATAGAAAAGCAGGATAACCAATTAACATAAGCCACACTTTATAAACACATTTTATATACAGCCAGGTCAAACCTACGGTTTATATATAGGAGGCCTATCTCAAAAGGAACTACCAAGCTAACCCTACCCCGGACCCTACCTACTTGGGATCCGGGTCTACTACGACACCATCAGGGATGTCGATGTCTAGAGGGTTAGCTACCTTTACTGTGGGCTCCTCAACCTCTGGCACCTAGTTTGCCTTGATATTAGCTATAATATCGGCGTCCACGATAGGGTCGAGTACTTCCACATACTCGTCATCGACGGCAGGCCTGTCGAAACCATCCAAGGAGCCCTCCTGGACTTCGTTAGGCTTGTGATGGAACCACGCCTTGAATCGATGAGGAACCAATTGAGGTAGGCCCTCATCGACCTAAATGGTGGTAACGACGAGCTCACTAGGCCAGTCGCTCCCGTGGATAGGAAGAATGATACGCTGGGTCTTCGCCTCTTGTGGCCACCCAAAACGAACGTGGCGCACCTCCATCTAAGGACCTATAAAATTTTAAACCACAAAGGGGTGAGACAATGTCTAAGCGAGTCTACACCTTAAACCCCGATTAAGACGAGAATTCACCTAGAGGCAGCCTAAATATGCAACATATAGGACTTACCTTGCCTCAGCACCTCCCTGCACATTAGTACATCTCATATATCATATGCATATAGTAATTGCAATCAATAATTGGAACACCTCATATCATATATCAATCAGGCCAAATCGTCATGACATGTCTCATTCCGTGCCACACAATTTTGTCCCATAATTAGGCACGGCTATTTCAATCACTCAAGCGTATTCCAATTAGTTACGACCCAACGACCATGGCCAACTCATCAGTCATTGGTCATTCGGCATAACTGAGCATCGCCCTGCTTCATCGGGCACGGTAACGTCTACATCTAGGCGGCATTCCTGAAGGAGCATCGGCCTAACCTCCACTACGACCGGCATCCGTTGACATGGGGCATTCCACAAATGATGTCACGCCCCGAATCTCGAGACACGTGAACATCCCACCATGGTCATACAAATGCGACATTTCCAGGTAGTGTCGCCGACCCAATTAATTCATTATGCGCATGCAGAACGTGTTAATTAACCCCTGACAAAAACTCACGAGATAGGAAAGCAAGAAATAATTACAATCACAACCAAACATACTTTCATAAACAAACCACCTCCCAAGGGTTTACATATATATCAAAAAGGGGCAAGTTCACAAAAAGGGATCAGTCCACCAAAAAGAATAAACGGTCCTAGGACTACTAGTCGGACACACTCCTCGATCCCACCGATGGGCCCGGGAGTCTCCAGAGGCAGTGATTCCTCCATTTACGGTCCTGAAAAATTTTGGCCCACAACGGGGTGAGACATCGTCTCAGCAAGTTCAACCCCTTAAACCCCTATTAGAAAGAAAATACACCCAGGATGGCCTAGCCCCTCACACAGACGACTTACCTCGTCTCAATTCCTCCCTACAGGTTAGCACAATTTATATCACACAATCTCAGGTAATGATAAGAATTTAAATAATTGGAACGGCATCACTTTCAAACAAATCACAATCGCACTTAGCACACATTCCAATTATTCACTGCCATACAAGGGCATAGCCTACTCGCAATTCAGCTATCTACTGACACTCATGTCGGGCACGCCTCCCCCATAGAGCGTGGCTTCGTCACTACGTCGACGGCATTCCCGAAGGAGCATGGGTCCAGTTGGCCTAGCCTCTACTGCGACCCGAGCCACGTTACTTACTGACGGCAATTCACGAGGAGAATAGGTCCAGTTGGCCTAGCCATTACTGCGACCGAGTCTACCAACTAGCACACGACAAATCATTACTGACTTTCGGACCTTCCAAAATTCATTCACATACTCCAATTTCAATAGTAAATCTTAACAATCAAATTTCTGCATCAAAATCCAACACTTAGATTTTTATGGCTAAAAGCCTTATTTATCACAATCAACACTCAATTTGCCACATCCATTCATCAAATTCAAATTCTAAATGCACAGCATCGATCAGCACAAAATTCTAAGCAATTGAGGCCAAAAATAATTTTTCGAGTTTTTTTAAATAATAATAATAATAGTCGACATTCAATTTTGCCACATCCGTTCATCAAATTCAAATTCTAAGAGCACAGCGACGATCGGCACGAAATTCTAAGCAATTGAGGCCAAAAATAATTTTTCAAGTTTTCTTTTTAATTAAATAATAGTAATAATAGCTGACACTCAATTTTGCCACTTCAGTTCATCAAATTCAAATTCTAAGAGCATAGCGACGATCGGCCCGAAATTCTAAGCAATTGAGGTCAAAAATAATTTTTCGAGTTTTTTTAATAAAATAATATTTTAATGAATTTCGGAAAATAGTAAATTATTAACTTTTTCCAGAATTTCGAAACAATAAAATAAATCAAAAATAAAAACCAATAAGTCACATCAAGCTTATATTAAATAAACACACTTAACTTTAAACTAAACACACTTAACACTAATTAAATCTCTTAATCCAAATCACAATTAAATAAACTAAACTAACCACCTAAACCTAATTAACCTAGGCTAAGCACATTTAGGGTATTATTAACCCTCTAATCAAGGTTTAGTGAGTTAAACTCACTGGATTAACGAGCCGAGCACGCCAAAACGACGGCGTCGACGCGAGGATCGACTTTCCTCAAGGCGGGCCGAGCAACCGGGGCCGGGAAGACGGCCAAAGAGGGGCCCGAAATTCCAGATCTAAGCTGGAATTTCAGCCCTCAACCGAGGCTGGCCGGAGGGGGAAAAGGGGAGGCTCGGGCGCGGAGGAGGCGGAGGAGTGGCGACGGCGAGCTGGCGGCAACGGGCGGTGGCGAAGGGGCGGCGAAGGGGTGGCACTCGGGTGGGGCAGCGCGCTGGCGACGGGCGGCGACGGCGGTCCGGCGGCGGCGGCTTCGGTCCGGCGGCGGTTGGTCCCCGCTCCCAAGCTTCTCTTGGCTACTGGTTTTGAAGAAAAATGCATAACCAAAAATGGAGGAGGAAGCCTATGGGAGGAAGAAGAAGAAGAAGAAAAATGCAGAACCAAAAATGGAGGAGGAAGCCTATGGGAGGAAGAAGAAGAAGAAGAAGAAGAAGAAAGAGGAAGGAGAGAGAAGGGGGGCTTTTCTTTTCTTTTTCTCTTTTTCTTTAACCCACAAAAATAGCCCCCCATCACATGTGATGTCATACCCCACTAAGTTCAACCTCCACAATCTTAGTCTAATGGGTCCAATTTTATTTTCCGCCGGGGCCTAAAATCTCGTACCTTGAATTTCTCAAATCCAATCAATTTCGTCCAATTGAGCCCAATTAAAATCCATAAAATTAATACATGATCCTCATAAGGTATGTGACACCCCAAGACTTCCAATTTCTTAATTCAATCACAATTTCACGGTTAATTTCATTCTGGCACGATATTAGCGCGTCCTGACCTACCGGTTAACTTTTAGAAATTTTTATGCACTCGACTTGTGGTTGATAAATCTCAAGCCACAATGTACATCTTTGACATATTGGCAACCCTCGGTTGTCATGAAAATCTCAAGGTTTCAAATACTAACACGGGGACCCAATCGACGAAAAGTCGGTCCGGTCCGGCCCGACAAGAACAAAGTGTGATCGGTGGAATCACCCACACTCGATCACATGCCTATGTCGAGTCGACCTATCTCCGGCTTCTAATCGATTTTTAACTGTGCCATAATGACCCTTACAGATTAGCTCGGTCGAAATGTCACTTCCTGGTCAAATTCTCGAGTCTGATGCATTAGAATCTCTTATCGGCTTCACTCGATAGACGGGGTTTTCACATGAGTGGCCAACTCAAGGAAATGAATTATATGCGTGCAGATGAAATGCCCGTCTCAATTTACTAAAAATAAAATTGAAAAATTCGGGATGTCACAAATGAGCATTGCCCCCCCCGACTTTCATTGGGTGACGGGTTCTTATAGCGATCACACGCACACCCATTCTCGACCAAGAATATTGTGCTTTGCACTCAAATACTTTCATTTCAAATAATGGACTTGGCCAATTTTCTTCATATTAAAAATACCCAGTAAAATAATTGTATGTAGTCACACAGTCAAATCGAACAATAAAATGTGATATTCTCTCATTTAAAAATTTCACGATTTGACATAGTACTTAAAATATTTTTGGTGTCAAGACCTGACACCCCGTATTTTCTAATTAAATACCATAAAATCATATTTTTGAAATAATAATAAAAAATCATCACCAAGCACCCAATTGTATAATTTAGCACTCAATTTCACAAACCAATGCAACCACGACGATAAGCGCAAAATTCTGACAACCGGTTGTCCCGGTATAATTTACGCTAATTAATAATTAATTAAATAAATTGTATTTAATTAAATAAATTGCAATTTATTTACACTAATGCACTTAATTAAATTAAATAACCTAACTGGGCTAATCTAATTGAAATAATTAAATAAATCTAACTAAGCCTAGCTAATTTACATAACCTAACTAACTCCTAACTAAACTTATCTAACCACCTAATTCGCCTAACTAACTTAGCTAACTAGATACTTACACTAACTAATCACCTTAATCCTAATTAACCTTAACTAATCCCCTGAAGTGCAATTAACCCCATAATTAGAGATTAGGACGTTAACTCACTGGTTTAGTGAAATAACGGGTCCACGGCGACGGCAGTGCAACAGTGACCAAGACCCGAGCCTACGGCGACTCCAAAGGAGGGCCGGACAGGGTTGAAAAAATAGCCAACAAGCCTCAGCCCCAAGCTGAGATTCAGGCTTGCTTCAGTGGAGGAGGCTGGTCACAGGACTCGCGGACGGTAGGACGGTAAGCAGCTAGCTGGAGTTGGAACGGGCGGAGGCCTAGATGCGAGTTAGCTGCGGACGGAGCGGCGAGGCAGGCGGCCTAGTTGAGGGTCGGCTTAGGGATGGCAGGGACGCAGATGTTGGACCGGTGGACTGGAGGCGAGCTGGACGGCTCAGACGCGAGGTTGGGCTCGGTTTGGCGACTTGTAGGGCTGCTGGCTATGCTGGCCTAGTCCTGGGTGATTGCAGCTTTAACAATGGAGGAAAATGGATGTTGAGGAAGAAGCAAGAAGAAGAAGAAGCTAAGGATGGCTTATGCAGGGGGGGCTGGTCGACCAAGAGGAAGGAGGAGGGGGAAGCAAGAGGGAAGAGAGGGGAACAAAAGGGGGGGACAAGGGACCAAGAAGTCCATGCAAGGGCCAATCCCCTTCTTCTTGAAATATCTAGCCACTTAAGTGTTTTTGGCACCAAGTCTTCTGCCCTTGCTGTCCAAGCTTCTTCCACAAGCCAATCTCTTCACAAATCTTCACCAAAGCAACTCAAATTGAAGGCCAAAACAGCCCTTGGCAGCAACCCTACGAATTTGCACCCATCTCTTTTCAATTTCTTCACAATTAACTCCAATTTGATGGCCAAAATCACACCCACTCAGCCCATACGAATTTCCATAATTTCCGTCACCAACTAATCCATTTTGAAGGCCAAAAATCCACTCAATTTTGCCCATCCGAATTTCCACCATTTAAATTGCTGAATTTTGATTTCCCACCAAAATTTTGGACTCGCTGAAAATTCTTCAAAGGATGAGACGATATCCTAAAAATAAATCATGACAAGCTCGGACTTTCAATTCCCGAAACCGAGTTCAATTTTGTGATTAAAATCAACCGAACGCGATTTTAGCGTGACCCAACTTACCGGGTAACCTTTAGGGATTTTATCGCATTTGATCCGTGGTCGATAATTTTCAATTCACGTTTGTGCATCTTCAACTCATCGGCAACGTTCGATTGTCGTAAAAATCTCATGATTTCAATTACGGGCACCAGGTACAGAATTGACAGAAAATTGAGTTAGTGTCATTCGACACGAATTTTGCAATCAAGTGGAATCACCCATGATTTAATTACGCCATTCCATCGAATTGACCTATACCCAATCACTAATCGATTATAACGGTGTCGTATTGACCCTTATTGATTATCACGGTCAAGTAGTCAATTTCTGATCAAATTTTCAAGTCTGTTGCGTTTATAGACGAGTTATCTCATGAGTGATCAGCTTAGAGAAAAATGACCATAGGTGCGTCGATGAAAAGCCCAGTTCATATTATCTAGACAGGGTCGAAAATTCAGGATGTCACAACTCTTCCCATCTTATAAAAATTTCGTTCTCAAAATTTAAACCATTAGAATTCTTTTTCAAAAATGTGGGGGTATTGTCGTCTCATCGATTCTTCTCTTTCCCACGTAGCTCATTCTGTCCCGTGGAGTTGCCAGACCACTTTGACCAAAGAGATGGTCTTGGTACGCAGCACTTGCTCCTTGCAATCCATGATCCGGACTGGTCTCTTCACGTACGACACTCTCTTATCCATGTCTAATTCTTCAAAATTCAACACGTGGGTGGGGTTAAGTTCATACTTCTTCAACATCGACACGTGGAAGACATCATGTACTTGAGCAAGTCTTAATGGCAAAGCAAGACGATACGCTAGAGTCCCAATTCGCTCCAGAATCTCGAAGGGACCGATGTACCTCGGACTCAGCTTTCCTTTCTTGCCGAAGCGCGAAGTACCCCTCATTGGTGACACCTTCAAGAAAACGTGTTCGCCAACTTAGAACTCCAATGGTCTTCACCGCTTATCTGCATAACTTTTATGGTGACTCTAAGCGGTCTTTAGTCTTTCCCGAATAACTTTGACTATGTCCACTGACTGTTGAACCAACTCCGGGCCGGTAATCTTACGCTCTCTAACTTCATCCCAACAAATTGGAGTTCTGCAGGGTTTGCCATACAATGCTTCAAACGGTGCCATTTGAATGCTCTGCTGATAACTATTGTTGTAGGCGATCTCAACTAGATGAAGCTGTTCCTCCTAGCTTCCTTTGAAGTCTAGTACACAAGCTCGCAACATGTCCTCGAGGGTTTGAATCATCCTCTTAGACTGGCCATCCATCTGTGGATGATATGCTGTACTGTACTGTAGCTTCGTTCCCAAGGCAGTCTGTAAAATTTTCCATAAGGCTGCTGTGAACTTCAAGTCTCGATCTGCCGTAATTATCACTGGTACTCCATGTAGACGTACTATCTGATGCACGTATAACTCTGCATATCTATCCAATGCATAGATGTAAGCGTATGTTTAAAATGTGTTTGGTAATATTTCTATTCTTAGGAACAATTTTTTATAGAAATAGTTCTATTTATTTATATTCCATGAAATAGTTTCTGAGTAAAACAACACATTTGGTAACTACACAAAATATTTATTCTTAGAATAGAAAAAGAACAAGAATGTATTTGGTACGACCTACGAGTTTTTTGTGACGTAAAAGTTTTTCAAAATTTTTTAATAATTTTTTTAGATATATATATATATATATATTTCTCTTCTACTTCCTCCTCTAACCAATCATTGAGTGGTAGCGAGCGGTGGTGGCTGGGCGGTGGGCGGCAGGGGTGGCGGTGGATGACGGTGGGCAACAACGAATGGCAGCGGTGGGCGGCGAGGCTCCAGCAATCCGTTAGAAGAGGAAGAAGAAGAAAATGACTTATTCTAGGAATTCATCCCGAGAACAAAAAGTTATCTTTTTTTTTTTTTTTTTACTTATCGTTTATGTTCTAAATTTGTTCTCTTGCCACTTTTCTATTATGGGGAATAGAAAAATTAGCTGACATTACCATATGAATTTCTATTCTTTTTCCTATTTTGAGGAACAAAAGAATAGAACAACAGAAAAAATTGAAACATTACCAAACGAAGCCTTAACGATTGTTCAAAAATCCTCTAATCTCATCTTAAGCATAGATTTGCCATTGTCAAGAATATCATTTTCTGTACAACCACCAAGGTAAATCCTCAATCTAACATTATTAAAGATCGTAATTGAAAATTGTATTAATTATTAACAACAAGAGACATGTTGGAAGGAGATTCTTGGACTATGGCAACACTTTCAACTGATCAATTTAAGAAGTAAATCTTTCCTCGGTACCGAAGAACTAAAGCATCAGCTACATTTCCTTGCTTTCACTTCCTCCTTCTCCTCCAAACCTGACGACTGGAACACTCGTAAGCCCTCTAATCCCCACGACGGCGCCAGCCTACCCAAAGACTTACTCCCCGGTTCAATTCAAGCCTTGGAAGAAGAGAATTGTGAATGTAGGAAAAAATGAAAGGAAAGATAAACCAAATAAATCAAGAAATTTACCATGTTTTCATGTGGAAAGAGCAGGGGCTCCTTATAGTGACGAGTGAGGGAGATGATCGCAGGGACTGAGCGTCAAGTGTGAGAGAGATGAAACTATCCAGAAATTTTTGCAACTCTATCATGTACGATGGAATCACCCAAGATTTGACCTTTTCGAACTCTAAGGTCATCGCGAGTTGGAAGGTTGAGCAAGTGACTAAATAGAGAGAAATGAAAGGTAATCTTTAGAAGCATGAAGACCTAAATTTTAACTGTTAATCACCCAGAGGGAGATGAAATGATGAAAAGTCACTCAAGCCCTAAATTTTATTTCAGGCAGCAAGTTTTGCGGTCCGATTCATTCTGGTTCTACTTAAGAAATCGGGAACTAGAATCAGACCAATTTCGTTGGAACTACCCATAACCAGATGGCTCGGTTTGGTCTGGTCCAGTTCTTGAGTTGGATTGGGATCATTGCCCACCCCTACCAAAAAGCACAAATTGATATGCTCATGTTACATTTACCCCTAATGAATTTAAATAGGTATATCCATCTCACGTTTACCCCAAATTAATTTTTGTATTACAAAAAATTTCAAACTAATACAACTATGTCAACTTTACCACAAATTAGTAGATATGTATTATATTCACCAAAAAATATTGAATTTTTTTTCTAACATGAATATTAGTTTGCGATTTTTGGTGACACAAAAAATAGTTTGAGATAAATGTGACACAAGTGTATTAGTTTCTGGATTTTTGTGATTACGAAAATTAGTTTGGGGTAAATGTTGTATGAATATACTAGTTTGTGCTTTTTGGTGATATTAACTAAAAAAAATACAATTATTGGACATGCTTTAAGAAATAGATTGAAGGGAGCTCGACACATTCTGAAAGACGAGATGATTAGGTTGACTGATTACCATTTGGAAAAGAGAGGGAAAAACAGAATTGAGTTGAGCATTTGTCATTAGTTTGCCCTTTTTCGTTCACCGACTCGTGTTGAGTTATTGGAGACGAATCCTAATCATGTGAATGACCCAGCAAAAGGCCAAGCATATCAAGTAGAGCTTAGGATGAGACTATGAATAAAAATCCATTTTTTATTGCAGTATTGATATATGATACCTATTGTTATTTGATATGTAATTTCATTTCAATAAATGATGTAGAGCCAGAGAGAGAGAGAGAGAGAGAGAGAGAGAGAGAGAGAGAGAGATGGAGACAACAAACAGTGGAATCTTATCAAATATCAGATAACAAGCAATGGTATTAGTATCCAGAATTCAGTATGATATTCTGAAGAATTATTCTTCGTAATGTAATGAACAAAAACAATAGTTCCTGACAACATCTTCCTAATGGTTTTCAAACCAGCTCTGCGCCTGGAGATAGTTGATCAGTTTGTTGTCCACTTGGAAAGCCTTTGTGAGGACATCGACATTGATTGGCGGCTTGGATCCAAAGACTGTATTCGCGATTGTTATGAGTCCCGGGTTCTGGCTGCTCAAGAAAGCAAAAGCCAGTGCATTTGTTTGTCCAATATTCAGCTGGAAGTGGATGAGGCCTTGCGGAAACACGAAAACATCTCCTTTGGTCAGGACTTTGGTAAACAGGGTGTTGTTTAATTGGTTGGACGTAACGAAACCGACGTGGAGTGTACCCTCCACGACCAATAGCATCTCCGTGCCACGAGGATGAATGTGGGGAGGGTTCAGACCGTAGGGAGCAAAGTCAAGGCGGGCCGTGGCGATGCCGAGTGTGTTGAGTCCTGGGAATTGGTCGACGAAAGCAGTCGTGACTTTGGATGCAAGCGGATTCGATGTGTTCCCGGGGTATCTGAAGTTTGTGAAGGAGAAATCATCTGCTATGACGAGCTTTGGGTCCTTGCAGAACTTCCCATTCACAAACACCGCAGAGTTGGGGTCGTTGACAGCCACACAGAAGTCCTGAAGAGGACTCGGGTCGGAGGCAAAGGCATGGCATGATGCCAAAGCCAAGAGGACAAATGTTAGAAGGAACTTCATCATGGAAAAATTTCTGAGCTTGGTTTAGCCTGTATCGAAAGATGGGAATTGCTGAATGTGCAGCAACTCTATTTATAGAAGTTAGTCATTGGACTCGGTCCCTGTCAATTGGCCAGCAGGAAGCAGATGAAGCCAGGAACGTTGCCAAGTCCACGACAATCGTTTATTCTTCCGTGTTGCTGGTGAATCGTTCTGCCACCTCGATGACCTCATGTTTCTACCTTGCTTGTAGAAATAAACGCGTTCTCGTCGAGAATTAGTCATTCAATCTTTTGACGTGAAGGATTTCCCCTTTATTTTTCATCTTTTTAATATTCTCAGATTTTATAGTCTATAATGGATGCATCGGGCTAGTTCAACTTTAGATGCCGCGTTCGAATTTTTAGAGCGTGGATAATCAGACAAAGAAAACTGAGGGAACTGATGATTTATGGATATTCTCTTTATGTGTGTACACCCTGCATGTTTGTATAAGAAAGTAAACATGATATCTTGGAAAGTGTTTTCCTGGTGGAGGACGGAGACGCATGTGAAAACCCCGGTTCCTGCATCTTTTTTAATTGACAGATTGATATCATCATATGATGCACTTAGAGAAGAATGGGCCCTCACTCAATCTAGATGACCTTGAATCTGCGCAGGACATGAAACAGTAAAGAAGAAAACCGAATATTTAAATAGGATTGAAGAAGTCCACGTCCATGTCAGATAACATGCTTTTTCTTATCTGGGAAAGAGGATGGGTCAGAGTAAGGGGCTTTTTGTTGCAGCAGTTGCGGATCAATTCATCCCCGGGAGTAAAATATTAACCAGCGCGTAGGAGACTTGGTATAGATCCGGCAAGGGTTGCTTACCCGAGAAAGTTTTGTACTGGGTCAACACCACCATCATTTATAAGAAGGCATGATGTCTCCATGCAAGACATCTCGCTCCTATCTCAAGCAAACCCAAGAAGAGAAGACATTGAAGCCCCAACTCTCCGGTGCACAACCACAATGAAGTTTCTTCCAATTAGCCTTCTCATCTTGGCTCTGGCAACCGCCACCGCTTTTGCCTATGACCCGAGTCCTCTTCAGGACTTCTGCGTGGCCATCAACGATCCCAAAGGTTGGAGATCTGCTACAGCGTTGCTGGCGTATTTCTGTTCTTATGCTCCAAAAAGAGTTTCTGCTTAAATCAGCCAAATAACATGAATTCTGTTTCTTATGCAGTATTTGTGAATGGAAAGTTTTGCAAGGACGCAAAACAAGTCACAGCAGATGATTTCCTTTTTAAGGGGTTCAGATATCCAGGGAATACTGCAAACCCACTCGGATCCAAAGTCACGCCCGCTTTTGTGGACCAATTTCCAGGACTCAACACTCTCGGCATTTCCATGGCTCGTATCGACTTCGCTCCAGGAGGCCTCAATCCTCCCCACACTCACCCTCGAGGGTCTGAGATTCTGGTCGTGGCCGAGGGCACACTGCTTGTTGGCTTTGTCGCGTCCAACCAATTGAACAACACCTTCTTCACCAAAGTCTTGTACAAAGGGGATGTGTTTGTGTTCCCAATCGGTCTCATTCACTTCCAGCTGAACATTGGAAAGACACCCGCACTGGCCTTTGCCGCTCTGAGCAGCCAGAACCCAGGAGTCATTACCATTGCTAATGCAGTGTTTGGAGTGAAGCCCCCCATTTCGGCTGATGTTCTCACCAAGGCCTTTCAAGTGGATAAGAAGGTGGTTGACTACCTTCAGGCACAGTTTTGGTATGAGAATTAAGCGGATACATGGACCTCCAAGACATCGGATTACCTCCATATTCTCCATACTTGATTGCTTAGACTGACAATTGCCTCCCAGTAAAATAATTGCTCTCGATGTGACTGATGATGAATTTTTTTTTTTTTTAGCACAAACTGATGATGAATGTTTGAAGTAATAAAATATCATTCTTTGTGATAAATATGAGTCAGACATGCATAGGTTCTTGCTTATTTTATTTCTTCTTTCACTTCCAATAGATTATGAGGTGGCATTTTCTCCCAAGGAAGTTTGTATATGGGAGTTTGTGACGTCTGATGTCTCCATTTGCATGGGTTGTGATGTTATTGTGGGCAATTAACAAATTAAAAAAGAAAAGAAAAGAAAAGAAGGAGTAATGTTATAAGTACTAAAACTTTACTAAAAACTTCCCAATTGACATGACAGCCTATGTGGCATGCACCACGTCATCAAATACATCCAGAATCATCACTAAAATTAAGGGTCGTAAAAAAGGGAAACAAAAACATAGAAATTAAGAGATCATTCAATGTAAATTTAGTTTCATGTATCGTTTTCCTTTCTTCTCAAAGTTGCAACAAATTTTTGGTCGACTATTATCTCATATTGTCGGTGAAATATGCACGACAATTCCCGAGGCTCTTCATGTCTGTTGAATGCAAGCACACCAAGGAAAGGAAATCAATTCCTTGAATGGCCATAAAGGTGATTGATGCACATCATGCCCTATTGAACATAATGTCGCCAATGATGACGAATTTCTCATAAGCCTTTTTCCTAGGATTTGCTTGTAAATTGTATAAAGGAAAATGATGGTCTATGAATTGTATGTTCAGAATTTCAAATGAAATAGGAATATTGTTGGTGATCTTCAATATCTTGCATTCACAATGTCTAGAATTGCTTTGTTGTCAACAAACTTTCAGAGTTATGTATTGACCAACCGAGTTACATTGGAGTGCTATTGAAGGTGTTTAGCATTATCCCAAAGAGGCTTTCAATCTTGGCCAATACTTACAAAGTAGTTCGTCTCTATCGCTTCATCCATTCTTTGATGCTAATTGGACAAGCAATTCAAATGATCCTAAGTCCACAACCACCTATGTAGTTTATATTTGCTAAAATCATATATTGTAGTGCTCTTGAAAGAAACGATATGTTGCTTGTTCATCAACTTGTGAGCGCGGTTGCTCAGGTAGCTTTTGAGCTCACATGGATTCAATCTCTCCTGCATGAACTTGGAGTATTTTTTTTCAACTACATCTAGCATTCATTACAATAACCATAGTGCTGATTATATGTGCGTCAATCCTGTCTAACAAAGCCTCTTGTACGACAACGGTTTATTCATTTACAATCTAACATCGGCAATCCTGGTGGAATGCCTCTCTTGCAGGGATGTATTGGAAATAATATCTCTCAACAGGAAAGCAATTCCAGAAATTGCTAACAATCATATCAAGATCAGTCAAGCGATTCTTGTACTCTTGGCAAGTGCAACAAGAGTTCCCAAAATTGAACTCATTTCTTTGTACAGAGGATTTCGTCATTTTCTGTATAAAGGCCGTAGCTCAAGAAAGTTATTCTATTACATATATTCTAGCTAGTGTCTTACTATAAACCATTAGCTAACTCGTATTGTAAATATATGTGAAAATAATAGTAAAGTGGATCTCGTCCAATACTTCCATTGTGAGGGACAAGCTTGTCGAGATGAGATCCGTAAGCTTAATCATGTGGCCCATCACCTGGCTTTTCTTCTTGGTCCAACAAAAAAAATCAAAAAATTATTGACGCAATTCTTCGAAAGCTCCTTTTTTTTTTTTTAACGCGCATGAGCAATTGCTACTATGTAATTTCATTTCAATAAATGATGTAGAGCTAGAGAGAGAGAGATAACAAACAATGAAATCTTATCAAATATCAGATAACAAGCAATTGTATTAGTATCTAGAATTCAGTATGATATTCTAAAGAATTATTCTTTGTAATGTAATGAACTGTCACAAATTTGAGAGGAAGAGAAAGTGTGGGAAACTGTTCTAAGAGGAAAATGTATTCACTTCATTCAATTGTATAATCTATATACAAGGCTGTATATAATACAAAAGAACAATCAATAAAAGTAAATAAAATATTTTCTAATCTTTCAAATCCTAATATAGTCACAATTCCTATCAATTATAATTGACACAAATCTTCAATCATATCTTCTTCCAACACTCTCCCTCAAGCTGGTGGCTTGTATATGTCCAAGACACCTATCTTGTTTAGAAGATCTGTAAGCTGTCTTTGACAAAGAGGTTTAGTGAATATATCTGCGAGCTGCTTCGTAGTTCTTATCCTCTTGTCTCGATGACACCCTCTTGGATCTTTTCTCGAGTGAAGTGGCAATCAACTTCTATATATTTTGTCCTCTCATGTAATATGGGATTTGCTGCAAGCTTTAGTGCTAAATCATTGTCACAGAAGAGTAATGTCGGACCCTTAACTTGTATCCCAAAATCTAGAAGTAAGCCTCGTAGCCATACTACCTCACAAACAGTCTTGGCCATAGATCGATATTCAGCTTCTGCTGAGCATAACGACATAGTAGGTTGCTTCTCTGTCTTCCATGAAAGTAATGACTCCCCAAATTAGATACAAAATCCAGTGATAGATCTCCTACTCATAGGACATGTAGCATAATCCGCATCACAATAGGCTATCATCTCCATATTGCACTTCCGAGAAAGGAGTATCCCTAGACCTAGACATTTCTTCATGTGAGACTGTTTTGGACTGTGCATAAATTAACTAAGAGTCTGAACTGCATAGCAAATGTCTAGCCTAGTCATGGTGAGATAGATGAGTTTTCCAACAAGTCTCTGATAGCTTGTCAGATCTTTCAATAATGGATCGTCAGAAGAAGATATCCTAGCATGATAATCAACAGTAGTCAACTTGGCATTTTGTTCAATGGGAATAACGGCTGGTTTGCATCTTGATAATCCTGCTTCTGATATAATCTCTATCAAAAATTTTTGTTGGCTAAAAGAAATTCCCTGATTTGAACAAGCTAACTCTATTCCAAGAAAATATTTAGGTGACCCTAAATCTTTGATGTGAAAAGAGGAATGTAGATACTCCTTAAGCTTCTTTACAGCAGAAACATCATTTCCCATGATAAGTATGTCGTCAACATAAATCATCAAGTAAATAGACGATGTACCTTTTGTCCAAGTGAATAGGGCATAATCATGCTTGGACTGTTTGAATCCAGCAGCCGTAAGTGCATTAGTAAACTTGACGTACCATTGTCGGGATGCTTGTTTTAGTCCATAAAGGGATTTGTGGAGACGCCATACGTTAGACTCCCCCTGTCTCCGTAATCCTTGTGGAAGATCCATGTAAATTTCTTCATCCAGATCGCCATAAGGAAATGCATTATGGACATCCATTTGGTGCAGCGACTAGTCGCGAAAAGCAATAACCGATAAGAAAGAACGAACCGTGACATCCTTAGCTACCAGAGAAAAGGTTTCATGGTAGTTAAAACCCTCACGTTGTGTAAAGCCCTTGGCCACCAACCGGGCCTTATATCTTTCTACAGAACCATTTGCTCTGTACTTAATCTTATACACCTATTTACATCCAATGGGTCTACGATGGGGAGGTAATGGTACCACATCCCAAGTATGATTTTCAATTTGGGCTTGTAGTTATGCTTCCATAGCCTTTTGCCACCGTGGATCATGTATGGCCTCATTATAACTAGAAGGCTCTCATTCCTCAGAGATACAGCTAATGCAACATAAATGTTCTGATGACAGTCGATCAAAAGAAATATATGAAGAGATAGGATAATGAGTACCTGACGATTTTGAGGAAGAACATACATAGTCTTTCGTCTAGGCTGGTGGACGAGTAACACGACCAGATTGTCGTGGTGGCTCATTATGCATCTCCAGAGATGATTCTTCAATTGAATGTCCAGTTCTAGGTTCTATGGAAGGAAGTTGTCATTTGAGATTCCTTTTCCATAGGATGTTCTTCGATTGAATATTTAGTAGAAAATTCATTGGATAGTGGAGACAACATTGTATCCACTGTCTGATGTCTTGGAGGAGAAACAAGAAGATACGATTCTCTAGAAGATAGATTCTCTTCTAACAAGAATCGATGATTCATGTTTTTATCATTTGTAGACATAGAAGTGGCATCTCAAAAGGGAAAAATATCTTCATGAAAAACAACATCCCTGTTGATAAAAAATTCTCCGGTAGACTGTTCATAAACTTGATATCCCTTCTTTAGGTTGGGATAACCCATGAAAATACACGACGAGCACGAGGGCCCATTTAATCTCGGGGCCCTACTGTAGTCACATAATAGAGACAACCAAACACTCGGAGATGACTCAGATCTGGTTTCTTCCCATACAATATCTCAAATGGAGTTTTCCCTTCTAGAATGCGTGATGGCATACGATTTATCAGATATGCTGCAGTGACCACATCATCTCCCCAATTTTTTTCTGGAATAGATGCTTGGAATTTAAGAGCACGTGCTACTTCTAAGAGATGACGGTGTTTTCGCTCAACAACTCCATTTTGCTGTGGGGTATAAGTTCAAGAACTTTCATGCAAAATTCCATTTGAGGAAAAGAAAGAAGTGTTAGAACTAGTACAAGCACCTAGAGGGGGTGAATAGGTGATTAAGATGATTTTATAAAAATAACAGAATGTATAGACAATTTCTTTGATGAGGGATTAAGGATTTGAAAACAATAATCTCTACAAGTGAAAGCAATATAAAGTAAAATGATTAGGGATAGAGAATCAAGACTCCAGATTTATAGTGGTTCGGCTTAGACCAAGCCTACGTTCACTCTCCCACACGGATAGCCCTCTGGCTGGATTTCACTAAGAATCAAAAAGAGAATTTATAGTCTCACGCCCTTGATTCCACAGTGTAGAGACTTTACTACACTTCCTCAAGGTCTCACCACACTTCAGTCTCTCTTTTGATTTCAAGTATAGCTCGAAGGATAAGATCATAAAATAACAAAGAGATTCAGACTTTGGAATTCTTCTATCTTCCACACTTGAACAGCTTGAGTGTCTCCCTTTAAATACTTCTTCATGCCTTCATTACTGTTGGCACCTTCCAAAGAAGTTCTTCCAATAAACCCGTTAGACAGAATCAATTTAGAGAGATCTCGAGCTCTTCAAGCAAAATGTTGATAGCCCATCAATCCTACTTGCCCATACAATTAGGATCTTGGTTTCCATAAGTAGAACCTTCCAAGTATAAGTTGCGAATCTAGAGAATCTAGATTATTCGAATACGAATAGAAGATATTGTAGTGCTAATTCCAGTCGAGAGATATTCCTTAACCGTTGGAGTAAAAACCATACTAAAAGTAATCAGAATAGAAGTTTTAACTTTGTCGGTCTGGAATCTGTCCATAAGAGTTAGACTTTAAAACTTGAGTCTTGATGTCTTCAGACTTTGGTCTTCAGACTTTGCCAGTAGAGTCTGTAAGTCTTCAAACTAGACTAATGGAAATGTTTTATCAACTTCAAAATACCTTAAGAGAATTTTTCCAACAATCTCCCCATTTTTTATGGTAACAAAACTTTCCTGCAGATTTGAATACAATTGCCCTGCAACACATCATTTAAGCTGGCAATGATATCTCATAAAAGATTAGAGTAAAGATAGTAAAAGTTGTCATGTACACAGATTTTTCCTGTACACATATCTGCATCCACAGAAAACAAATTAGTCCTGTACAGATATTAATCAACTATCTTTATCTAACTTAATAGCTTAAAAATAAGCAAGCAATCCAAAGCTTAAGATAAAGTCATAAAGTCAATCGCAACCAAATAAAATATTGAATCCAAATAATGTTTAATAAAAGCTGAAAGTTTGGAATGGAAATCTGCAAATCTGCAAAAACTTCTTCCCCTTTTTGTCAGCATAAAAAGGTGAGAAAGTCAAGGTGCGCGAGGAATGCGAACAAGTTGAAAGTCTTCCATTGACTTGACAGTTTCCTCCAGCTTCCTCAAATCCTCCTACAGTTGAGTGAGAGCTATGCCTTTGGCAGTGGCCTGAACCTGAAATTAAATATCTTTGATTTGATCTTGCAAGGTGATGAACATGGCATGATTCTCATTCTGCAGTGTCTGGAATTCGCATCCTAAAGCATATATTTGGCCTTTAAGCTCCAAAATGATTTCAAGCAGTCTTCCAAAATCTCCTGAATAGTCAGTTTGCGTGCTTGCTTCAACATGGTCTATTTGTGGAGTTAAGCCAGTGGAGCGAATATCAGCAGGAAGATCAGTATTTGGAGATGTTGCCTCTTACTTAGGAAAATGAGAGGTATGGACATCTTCTACACCAGCAGGTGATCGACTTACACTTGCACTGGTAAAGGTCAAAAGAGGAATACTCTCTCTTTGAATATCTCCCCCTGTTTCAATGCCTTCTAGAGGAAAGAAGTATTCTTCTTGCTGAGAACCTTCTTCAGTGTCAAGATGTCTTTGATCCTCCTTTCCTGCTGGAGAATCTGCACGACCTTCTTCGGCATGTTGTTCTTCTGGCTGTTGCTGTGAGTCTGTTATGGCTGTTTCTTCTTCTTCTTCTTCTTCTGTCTGCAAGGATTCCTTCTCCCGGTTCCCTTTCTTAGTTTCTTCTTCAATTGGATGTTCTTGTTCTGCTGACTCAGGAACATGATGTTAGGAAACAAAGGCAAAGATAAGAATATCATCCTCATCATCTTCTTCATCCTGCAAGATGATCGCCCGTCTTTTCTTGGTAGGACCAGTCATAGGATCTTCTCCTTTCTTCTTTGCAGCAGATGAGTCTTGTCTGGTCTTGACGGGGGTTTTCTCCTTGAATAGCTCAAGCTTTTTGCTGAGTTCTTTCAGACGCATTTTCGTAATCATCTTCAGCCCGATGACCATTTGATTAATAGTCTTCACACTCAGAATGTTGGGAGGCTAAATGTTCAAATGTCTGAATAAACGAGTGATAAGAGCAGCATAAGGGAGTTTGCCCTTGTCCTTCGCCATAGACCGATACATGTGGAACATGATGGTATGGGGCAAGGAAAAGTTAAGGCCGATCTTGATGGCATACATCAATTTTGCTTCAAAAATGGATACATCTGTCTTCGATGTCGACTTCGGTCTGAAACAGTTGATTACAATTTTATGAAACAGAATGTTTGAAGCATTCATCCTTGAATAGGAGAGACGTCCTTCTGCGATTCTATCTCTTGTAAGCTCCAGAGTTGCATGGCTAACAGACACAGAAATTGATTGGAAAACTCCTCTTTCCACACCAATAATGTCAGCCAGAGTATCTGTGTCAACCACATACTCTGTGTCCCTCACACTACATGAAAAACTGTTTGCATCAAGAAAAATGAGGTTAGAGTAAAAATAAGCCGTCAGTTCAGAATGATCAACCTCGCTCTCAGTACAGAATTGATGAAGTTGAAGCTTCTCAAACTTCTCCCTTAAATTGATGCTTAACAGATCGAGAAAATCAAAATCCACAGTTCGTGGGTTCATCACCCCACGCTTCAGCAATCTTGCATACACCCGCTTATGTTCCTCCGATCGAAACAATTCCTCTCTCTTTCCTCGAAGAGTTGCAGCCACACCCATCCTAGGCTTAAAATGCACAAACATCTTCTCATCATCATTTTTTCCCTTAGGCCGATTGACACTACCAAAGCGAGGGTCACTCGGAAAGTTTGCAAAGTCTTTCTTCTTTGTTCCAACAGAACAACACCCGATCTTTCTATCACGGTTAGAAAATGAGTCTCATTTCTATAGCCCTTCTCTTTCAAGAACTCATCAATAAACGTCATTGCAGAATCCCCTTCCTTCAAAACAGAATAAAGCCTATAAACAAATACAGGCTTAAGAGACCTTACTGGTTCTACATCTTCAATGATGTTTGCCTCTGCATGTTGAGGGTTACGAACATGTGATCTAGTGGAAGAAGTGCACTATTGAGAATGTTGATGCATCTGTCCACTTGGAAAGTCTCCTTCTTCAGTAAGATCAAAGTGCGTAGGCCCCTCACCCGAGCCTTGTGGTCCCCTTCTTGCTATTTTGGAAGATTTCCTTTGGTACGATATTGTCACTATCTTTGAGAAAACTTTCACACTTGTATAGCAAGAAAGATGAAAACTTGAAGAGAAGAACTTGCGAAGGAAAATCTCAGAGAGTGAAAAAATTTGTGATTTAGGGTTTTTGGATGAAGTGAAAAAGAGGAGGAGAAAGAGTATAAAAGGCAATCGATACGGGGTATGTGAAACGTCACAAAAAAGGAAAAATAAAGATACATTTTAAAAAATAATTGCCTTTTTTTAAACAAATCGATAACCACCATTTTTTAAAAAAATTAATTGCCTTAATAAAATCAATTAGAGATAAACAGGCAGTCTTACCTTTTTGAGATATAAGTTTAAACGAGTAAATGAACTGTAATTGAAATAACTTACAGTCGTGACGATTGATCTTCTAAGTCCGAACTTTTGAGTCTGATACTTTTCAGACTTAGATTCTGAGTCTGAAATTCAACAATCTTCAGGAGATAACATATTGAGTCTTCAACGAATAGACTCAAATAAACTATTCTCAAGCGGCTTTGTGAAGATGTCTGCCAGTTGATCATTTGAGTCGATAAATTGTATAAAGACTTCTTTATTCTAAACATGATCTCTTATAAAATGATGTCAAATTTCGATGTGTTTTGCTCTTGAGTGTAGAATATGATTCTTTGTAAGATTGATTGCACTGGTATTGTCACATTTGATCTCGGTACAAGAGTCTTCGATACCAAAGTCTCGTAGTTGTTGTTTTATCCAGAGTATTTGAAAACAGCAACTTCCAAGAGCTACGTATTCTGCTTCAGCTGTTGAGAGAGCTATGGTACTTTGCTTCCTTGAAAACCAAGATACTACCTTGTTACCGAGTAATTGACAAGTGCCAGAAGTGCTCTTTCTTTCAACTCTACAACCTGCAAGATCTGCGTCTGAATAACCAAGAAGAGTAAAGTCTCATTCTTTGGGATACCATAGACCAATCTTAGCAGTAGTTGCAACATATTTAATGATACATTTAGCAACACTTAGATGAGATTCCTTAGGATCCAATTGAAACCTAGCACATATGCAAACACTAAATAATATGTTAGGTCTAGATGCAGTAAGATAAAGAAGTGAACCAATGATACTCCTGTATAGTTTTGGTCGACTTTCTTCCCTGCTTCATCTTTGTCTATCTTCAAAGAGTTTGACATAGGTATGTTAGTCTTTTTGCAATTCTCCAGACCCAACTTTTTAACAAGTTTTTTTGCATATTTTTCTTGATGAATAAATATTCATTCTTTTAGTTGTTTCACTTGTAGATCAAGGAAGAAGGATAGTTCACCCATCATGCTCATTTCAAATTTATCCTACATAGACTTAGAAAATTTCTTGCACAAAGTCTCGTTAGATGATACAAATATAATATCATCAACATAAATTTGAACAAGTAAAAAGCTTTTACCTTCCTTTTTAATGAATAAAGTAGTATCTACCTTTCCTTTAGTAAAACCACTTTGAATTAAAAAGTTACTTAGCCTTTCGTATTAAGCTCGAGGAGCTTGTTTCAATCCATATAAAGCCTTATTCAGTCTAAACACTGAGTCTGGTTTCTTTGAGTCTTCAAAACCAAGAGGTTGTTCCACATAGACTTCTTCTTGAATAAATCCATTCAGGAATGCGCTTTTGACGTTCATTTGGAATAACCTGAAATTCTTATAGCATGCAGAAGCAAGTAATAATCTGATTGCTTCTAACCTTGCTACAGGAGCGTAAGTCTCATCATAGTCTATTCCTTCTTCTTGCGTGTATCCTTTAGCCACGAGTCTTGCTTTGTTTCTTGTCACTTTGTCTTTTTCATCAACTTTGTTCCTGAAAACCCATTTAATTCCAATAATAGATTTACCTTTTGGTTTAGGAGTTAATTCCCAAACATCGTTAATACTGAATTGTCTGAGCTCTTCTTGCATTGCTTCAATCCAGCTTTCATCAATTAAGGCTTCTTCAATATTTTTGGGTTCTATTTCATAAATAAGTGCAACAACACTAGACTCTTCTCACCTTTTGGATCTTGTTCGAATTCCCTCATTAACATTTCCAATAATGAGTTCTTCGGGATGACTAAACTTGTGCTTCCAGTTACTGGATAGTCTGATAGGTTGTTGATCTTTTTCTTGAGTTGATTCTTCATTAGTAACTTGTTGTATTGCTTCTGAATTTTAAACTGCTTCAAGGGAGGTAGATCTAGTAGAGTCTGGAGCAGATTCTGATTTTTCAGTCTAAACTGACTGAATTTGTGGAGAGTCTTGAAATTTGATATTCATTTATTCTTCCACAGTCTAAGTCTTCTTGTTAAATACTTTGTAGGCTTTACTTGTAGCTGAGTAACCAAGAAATAATCCTTCATCTGATTTTTCTTCAAACTTATCAACTCGATTATTTGCATTCTTCAGAATAAAGCATTTACAACCAAATACTTGAAAATACGAAACAATTGATTTCTTACCTTTAAAAATTTCATAAGGAGATTTCTCAAGAATTAGTCTTAAAAACACTCTGTTAATAATATAACAAGCAGTTGAAACAGCTTCAACCCAAAACCGTGAAGAAATATTACTTTCAATTAAAAGAGTTCTTACCATTTTTTATAAAGACCTATTCTTCCTTTCCATAACCCCATTTTGTTCTGGTGTATATGGAGAGGAGAATTTATGTTGAAAACCAGAATCATCATAGAATTTAGTAAAGTCTTGATTTTCAAACTCACCTCCATGATCTGTACGAATGCTTGAAATAGTGTGACATTTCTCATTCTACACCTTTTTAGCAAATTTTGAGAAATGAGAGAAAGTCTTAGACTTACTTGCAAGAAAGTAGACCCAAGTAAATCGTGAATAATCATTCACTATTACTAGGCAGAATCTTTTTCCACTAATGCTTTGCATTCTTGTAGGTCCAAATAAATCCATATGCAGAAGCTGCAGTACACGATTAGTGGAAACTTTATTTATTGGTTTGTAAAAGTTTCTAACCTGTTTACCCAGTACGCATGGTGTGCATAGATCAGACTTTAGGTAATTGAGAATAGGCAATCCTCGAACAAGTTTCTTGGAAGAGATTTTGGCAATTTGCTTCATGTTGGTATGGCCAAGCTTTCTATGCCATAGATTAGCTTCATCTTGTACTGATATTAAGCACTATGATCTTTTTTTATTCACATCCAGAAGATAGATATTTCCATGTCTACGTCCAGTAAAAGATTGAGTAAAGTCTTTACTGATTCCTGAGCATGTTCCTTCCTGGAAATTGATCTTGAATCCAGTATCGCACAATTGGCTTATGCTAAGCAAATTGTAATTTAATTCTTCCACTAAGGAAACATTGTTGATTGATAGACTTCCAATTTTTACTGTTCCACGACCAATAATCATTCCTTTATTGTTACCACCAAAAGAAACTTTTCCTCCATCTATCTAGACAAGTTTTATGAAGCAACCTAAGTCTCCTGTCATATGTCTTGAGCAGCTACTATCTAGATACCATTTGATCTTCTTTTTTATAGTGACCTGCAATTAAAAAGAATTCAAGCTTTCTTTGGTATCCATATCATTTTGGGTCCAGAAGAGTTAGAGCAATAAACAGTCTTTGCCCAATTCCTTTTAACAGGTCTCCAAACCAAACGACATCATTTCTCAAAATGTTATGAGCTTTGACACTTTGAACATTTTAGAGCATTTCGGCCAACAGGTTTTACAAAGACTTTCTAGAAATGATTTTTATAAACAACTTTTGTTGGTCTTTATTTGATTTTTTCCTTCACTTTTGGGAAATCAATTAGTGAAATAGTTTCAGAAGTTATACTGAGACCTAACTTATCAAAGTAGGGTCTTTGTATCGAAAGAATCTTATCCAATTTTTCAGAACCATTTGAAAATCTTTTTGATATGTTTGAAATATCATTTTTCAAATGATTATTTTCTTTGGAAACAAAATCTGAGTTTCTTTCAAGATTATAAAGTTCTTATCTAAATTTTCAAACTTTTCTTTCCAAAATTTCTCATGTTGCTTCAATGTAGAATTCTCCTTTTTTTAATTCAGAGATCCTCTTAAGAGAGGTTTTTAGACCAAGACATAGTTCATCAATATATTTCGAAACTTTGACAGGAATTTTTAGATTACTAATCTCAAGCTCACTATCTGAGTCTGTATCTATCTCAAGGTCTGAGTCTGAATCAGATTTTGCCATCAAACATATATTGGCATAATCATCATCACTTTCTTCACATTTAGTATCACTCCAAGTCTCTGCTTTGCGTGCCTTTCTGTATTTCTCAGCCTTTCCTTTCCTTTTCCTTAACAGAGGACAGTTGGGTCTGATATGTCCCTTTTTCTTGCATTCAAAGCAAGTCACTTCTTTGTTGGAATCATCTTCCTCTGTTGATTTGTTCGGAAACCTTTGTGAGCTTTGTTTCTTCCAATTAAATTATCTTCCTTTTCTATTCAGCTTTCTGAATCTCTTTATCATGAGTGCCAGTTCTTAATCATCTAATCTTCTTCGGAGTCTGTAGCATCTGAATAATCATTAGACTTTAAGGCAATAGATTTCTTACCTTTTGAGTCTTCTTCTTCGTTGGTGTGCTCTACTTCGTAAGACTGAAGAGTTCCAACCAGTTCATCTATAGAGAGTTGAGCAATCCTCTGTGTCTCCCTTATTAAAGTCTTTATGTAATTTCAATCTTTAGAGAGACCACACAGAAGTTTGTTGACCTTCATATGTCCTGAGATTGGATGTCCCTGATATTCAAGACCATTCACAATTTCAGTAAAACGGCTAAACATGTCAGTTATTGATTCTCCTAATCTCATCTTGAAAACTTCATATTGTCCCAAAAGAATGTTAATCCTTGTCTCTTTCACTCGATCAGTTCCTTCATAGGTGATGTGAAGCCTATCCCAGACTTCTTTTGCTGTATCACAAGAGAATATTCTATTATACTCAGTAGGAGATAAAGCACAATATAGGGAATAAATGGCTTTAGCGTCAAGAGTCTGTCTCTTGGTTATTTCTTCTTGAGTCATCTCTATAGGAGCAGCAACTTCTTTTCCTCTCTATAATTCTGATGCTGCAGCAGGAATGATTCCTTTGTCTACTACTTCTCATTCCAAGGGATCTTTCGATCTTAGGAATGCTTTCATCTTGTTTTTCCATATGCTATAGTCTTTTCCATCAAAGTATGGAGGTCTGGTGTTACTTTGGCCTTCAACCAACCCTGTAGGCAACATACTAGCCATAGATCTTTTACTAAGAAGTAAAAACACTTCTTATAAACGAGTACACAAGCTCTGATACCAATTGTTAGAACTAGTACGAGCACCTAGAGGAGGGTGAATAGGTGATTAAGAAGATTTTATAAAAATAACAGAATGTATAGACAATTTCTTTGATGAGGGATTTAGGATTTGAAAACAATAATCGCTGCAAGTAAAAGCAATATAAAGTAAAAGGATTAGGGATAGAGAATCAAGACTACAAATTTATAGTGGTTCGGCTTAGACCAAGCCTATGTCCACTCTCTCGCACGGACAGCCCTCTGGCTGGATTTCACTAAGAATCAAAAAGAGAATTTACAGTCTCATGTCCTTGATTCCACAGTGTAGAGACTCTACTACACTTCCTCAAGATCTCACCACACTTCAGTCTCTCTTTGATTACAAGTATAGCTCGAAGGATATGATTACAAAATAACAAAGAGATTCAAACTTTGGAATTCTTCTATCTTCCACACTTGAACAGCTTGAGCGTCTCCCTTTAAATAGTTCTTCATGCCTTCATTACCGTTGGCACCTTCCAAAGAAGTTCTTCCAATCAACCTGTTGGACAGAATCAATTTAGAGAGATCTCGAGCTCTTCAAGGAAAATGTTGATAGCCCATCAATCCTGCTCGCCCATACAATCAGGATCTTGGTTTCCATAAGTAGAACCTTCCAAGTATAAGTTGCGAATCTAGAGAATTTAGATTATTCGAATACGAATAGAAGATATTGTAGTGCTAATTCCAGTCGAGAGATATTCCTTAACCGTTGGAGTAAAAACCATATTATAAGTAATCAGAATAGAAGTTTTAACTTTGTCGGTCTGGAATCTGTCCATGAGAGTTAGATTTTGAAACTTGAGTCTTGATGTCTTCAGACTTTGGTCTTCAGACTTTGCCAGTAGAGTCTGTAAGTCTTCAGACTAGATTGATGGAAATGTTTTGTCAACTTCAAAATACCTTAAGAGAATTTTTCCAACAAGAAGCACATTCACCATTAAAGAACTCTCTTCCGTTATCAGTGCGAATGCAGCGAATTGACTTTCCAAATTAATTTTTGGATAAGGAAAGAAAAAATCTAAGGTGAGAAAAGACTTGATTTTTGGATCGCATGAGGAATACCCATATGGCACGTGAAAAATCATCTACGATCGTGAGAAAAAAATCGTGAACCATTATGATTCAAAGTGTAAAATGGTCCCTAGACATCATCATGAATTAAAGAAAAAATTTCGTCTACTCGAGAACTGCTATTTTGGAAAGGAGCACGAGTCTATTTTGCCAAAGGGCAGATGGGACATTGAGGACAAGGGAATGAAGCGGTGTGACCCAATCTTTTATGATGAAGAAAATTCTTGTCATTGGTAGCAGTGTTATACAATGATTTATTGAATTCAACAGGAGATAAATTAAAATTGCTCAGAAGATTGATCCAAAAATACAGCCCTTGATAGATTCTACCGAAGCCCATCAGTTTGCCAATCAAAATGGCCTAAAAGAAACATTTATCAGAGTCAAATGAAACATGACAGGAATTTTCTTCACAAGCTCGGAATACTAATATGAGGTTGAAGTGGAAATCAGGGACATAAAGCACATTTCGAAGTGTGATGAGGAAGCTAAGATGCACAATGCTAGTCATTGCAACGTGTGTGGTGTTTCCATTTGGGAGTTGTACTGATATAGGAAAAGATAACTTCTCAATGTTGGAAAAAAAAACTTTTGTTGCAGATAATGTGGTTACTAGCCCCTAAATCGATAATTCATGCATCCTTCGATATTGAGTTCATTAAACAATAGGAAATACCTATGAAGCTCCCAGTTTTATCAGAGGTATCCAATTTCTTCAAGGTTTCCATCAGCTCCTGATATTCCTCATGAGTAATTGACTTGTCTACTAGTTTACCGACACCTGAAAAACAGTTGGAAATTTCCCCTTTTCTTTTTCGCCAGGCTTACCATGCAATTTTCAGCAATTCCCAATCGTATGGTGTGGGCGCTTACAATATTCGCAATATAACTTACCCTTTCCTTTTTTTATTGTTGTTTTCCACAACTGAAGAAGGTCTGCTAACTAGTTGGAAAACATGGGCCGTCATTGCACCATATGGGCCTTCAGATCTAGCGAAGAAGGGCCCACATGAGACGTCTGATCCATAAAGATTTAGCCTACGCCCACGCGGACCATTAGATTCAGGTATATTGGCGCTTCGTGGACCGTCAGATCTAGCCGCTCCAAAAAATGATCGTGAGCCATCCGATCGTTCCACGAAATCGTGGCCGTCCGTCTTGTATCGTCTAGGGTCTTCTTCGAGAAACCCTAAATGCAGCCCTCGATGCTCTCTCCCTCCTCTGGTTCTCTACGGCGGGAGAGGAAAAACCTTCGCTACCAGAGCAACTGCTTTGCCACCTTTCCCGTACTCTGCCGCCCTCTGTTGGCTTTCCTTTTGGATAGCAAGTTGGTAGATACGACCAACGCTTGGCATGGGCTCAATGGTCAAGATCTGCGAGCGGAATGAGAGATAAGTCTCGTTTAGTATGAGGAGAAACCTCGTTGCTTTCTCCCTATCCCGCATGTTTTTATACTGCTATAAAATGGGCTCCGGCTAGTCGAACTTCTCTTCAGTTGCTTCCAAATCATTCCACAGACCCGAGAGTTTATTATAAATGGCTGCAACAGTCATGTTTCCTTTTTTTTTTTTTTTAATTCTGAGATCTGTTGTGTCAATAAGAAAATCTTGACCTGATCCAATTTTTCATACATTTCCTTAATGTTTTCCCACATTTGCTTTGAATCCTCCGTTGAAGGAAGACCGGCCGTGACTTCGGAAGCGATGCAATTTCCGATCCATGTTCTAACTAGTTGATTGCATTTCTTTCAAAGCTGTGCCATCCGCTCGTCGGACGGAATTAGAATCGTTCCATCAATAAAACCCGCATTGTCTTTCGTTACCAGCGCGCGCCAAAACTCCTGCGACTAGTTTGAGTAATTGTCTGGTCTGGTTAACTGCTGAGCAACGAGCTTCAGTTCTGGTCCATCGGCATTTGTTGTATAGAGGGGGTCGCCGGGCTCCGATCGGCCGCTGGCAGCAAAAATCTGGTATGGGAGAAAATCGGGCGGCGGATTTGGGTAGGGATTTGCTCCTAAACCCGAACTGCTAGACCCGGTTCCATGACACGCATTTGAAAAAAAGGAACCCAGGTAGGGATTCGTTCCCATACCCAGTTCGCTTGACCCGCCCATCTGTTGTGGGCTGATGATTGAGCCTGCCCCATTGTTGGTTGGTGGGCCTCATGCTATTTGAATAACTCGGCGATGATGTGTTTGGGCCTGGCCCATAGTACCATGGATATGGTACCCATTGGTAAGAATGGCTCAAAAAGGGCTACCCCATATTAAACTGAGCCGGAACAGGTCCCCGTTGCACATGTTGGGCCTGACTCTGAGTCTGTTGCTCGGACACAATGACGAATGTCGAAGAGTCTTGCATCTGTGAGGCTTGCGACATTGCCTCTTTTGTAAACTGCTCATCAGAGGTTGAGGTCAGGTTTTGTGGTTTTGTCATGATGAAGAAATTTCCCTTTTTTCAAAAAATCCTACAGTAAATCTGTTTTGCAGGTTGGATCTTCTTCGTAGAGCAAAGACGGAGGTACAAGAATGAATTCCTACCGGAAGCTGTTTTGTTTTGCAAAGTGAGATCGCAACAACAAGATAGAAAAGAAACGGAGGCAATTCAGAAAGGAACATGGAAGCTACGCCAGGATCAAAAGTGTTTTGATACCATGTCACAAATTTAAGAGGAAGAGAAAGTGTGGGAAACTATTCTGGGAGGAAAATGTATTCACTTCATTCAATTGTATAATCTATATACAAGGCTGTATATAATACAAAAGAACAATCAATAAAAGTAAACAAAATATTTTCTAATCTTTCCAATCCTAATATAGTCACAATTCCTATCAATTATAATTGACACAAATCTTCAATTATATATTCTTCCAACATGAACAAAAACAATAGTTCCTGACAACATCTTCCTAATGGTTTTCAAACCACTTCTGCGCCTGGAGATAGTTGATCAGTTTGTTGTCCACTTGGAAAGCCTTTGTGAGGACATCGACATTGATTGGCGGCTTGGATCCAAAGACTGTATTCGCGATTGTTATGAGTCCCGGGTTCTGGCTGCTCAAGAAAGCAAAAGCCAGTGCATTTGTTTGTCCAATATTCAGCTGGAAGTGGATGAGGCCTTGCGGAAACACAAAAACATCTCCTTTGGTCAGGACTTTGGTAAAGAGGGTGTTGTTTAATTGGTTGGACGTAACGAAACCGACGTGGAGTGTACCCTCCACGACCAATAGCATCTCCGTGCCACGAGGATGAATGTGGGGAGGGTTCAGACCGTAGGGAGCAAAGTCAAGGCGGGCCGTGGCGATGCCGAGTGTGTTGAGTCCTGGGAATTGGTCGACGAAAGCAGTCGTGACTTTGGATGCAAGCGGATTCGATGTGTTCCTGGGGTATCTGAAGTTTGTGAAGGAGAAATCATCTGCTATGACGAGCTTTGGGTCCTTGCAGAACTTCCCATTCACAAACACCGCAGAGTTGGGGTCGTTGACAGCCACACAGAAGTCCTGAAGAGGACTCGGGTCGGAGGCAAGGGCATGGCATGATGCCAAAGCCAAGAGGACAAATGTTAGAAGGAACTTCATCATGGAAAAATTTCTGAGCTTGGTTTAGCCTGTCTCGGAAATTCTGTTTCGCTGAGGATAGATGGGAATTGCTGAATGTGCAGCAACTCCATTTATAGTAGTTAGTCATTGGACTCGGTCCCAGTCAATTGGCCTGCAGGAAGCAGCTGAAGCCAGGAACGTTGCCAAGTCCACAACAATCGTTTATTCTTCCGTGTTGCTGGTGAATCGTTCTGCCACCTCGATGACCTCATGTTTCTACCTTGCTTGTAGAAATAAACGCGTTCTCGTTGAGAATTAGTCATTCGATCTTTTGACGTGAAGGATTCCCCCTTTATTTTTCATCTTTTTAATATTCTCAGATTTTATAGTCTATAATGGATGCATCGGGCTAGTTCAACTTTAGATGCCACGTTCGAATTTTTAGAGGGTGGATAATCAGACAAAGAAAACTGAGGGAACTGATGATTTATGGATATTCTCTTTATGTGTGAACACCCTGCATGTTTGTATAAGAAAGTAAACATGATATCTTGGAAAGTGTTCTGGTGGAGGACGGAGACGCATGTGAAAGCCCCGGTTCCTGCATCTTTTTTAATTGACAGATTGGTATCATCATATGATGCACTTAGAGAAGAATGGCCCCTCGCTCAATCCAGATGAACTTGAATCTGCGCAGGACCTCAAAACAGTAAAGAAGAAAACCGAATATTTAAATATGATTGAAGAAGTCCACGTCCATGTCAGATAACATGCTTTTTCTTATCTGGGAAAGAGGATGGGTCAGAGTAAGGGGCTTTTGGTTGCAGCAGTTGCGGATCAATTCATCCCCGGGAGTAAAATATTAACCAGCGCGTAGGAGACTTGGTATAGATCCGGCAAGGGTTGCTTACCCGAGTCCTCTTCAGGACTTCTTCGTGGCCATCAACGATCCCAAAGGTTGGAGATCTGCTACAGCGTCGCTTGCGTATTTCTGTTCTTATGCTCCAAAAAGAGTTTCTGCTTAAATAAGCCAAATAACATGAATTCTTTTTCTTATGCAGTATTTGTGAATGGAAAGTTTTGTAAGGACGCAAAACAAGTCACAGCAGATGATTTCCTTTTTACGGGGTTCAGATATCCAGGGAATACTGCAAACCCACTCGGATCCAAAGTCACGCCCGCTTTTGTGGACCAATTTCCGGGACTCAACACTCTCGGCATTTCCATGGCTCGTATCGACTTCGCTCCAGGTGGCCTCAATCCTCCCCACACTCACCCTCGTGGGACCGAAATTCTGGTCGTGGCTGAGGGCACATTGCTTGTCGGCTTTGTCACATCCAACCAATTGAACAACACCTTCTTCACCAAAGTCTTGTACAAAGGGGATGTGTTTGTGTTCCCAATCGGTCTCATCCACTTCCAGCTGAACATCGGAAAGACGCCCGCACTGGCCTTCGCCGCTCTGAGCAGCCAAAACCCAGGAGTCATTACCATTGCTAATGCAGTGTTCGGAGCGAAGCCGCCCATTTCTGTTGATGTTCTCACCAAGGCCTTCCAAGTGGATAAGAAGGTGGTTGACTACCTTCAGGCACAATTTTGGTATGACAATTAAGTGGATACGTGGACCTCCAAGACATCGGATTACCTCCATATTCTCCATAATTGATTGCTTAGTCTGCCAATTGCCTCCCAGTAAAATAATTGCTCTCGATGTAACTGATGATGAATGTTTGAAGTAATAAAATATCATTCTTTGTGATAAATAAGAGTCAGACATGCATAGGTTCTTGCTTATTTTATTTCTTCTTTCACTTCCAATAGATTATGAGGTGGCACTTTCTCCCAAGGAAGTTTGTATACGGGAGTTTGTGTTGTCTGATGTCTCCATCTGCATGGGTTGCGATGTAATTGTGGGCAATTAACAAATAAAAAAAAGAAAAGGAAAGAAAAGAAGTTATAAGTACTAAAATTTTACTAAAAACTTACCAATTAACATGACAGCCTATGTGGCATGCACCATGTCATCAAATACATCTGGAATCACCAATAAAATTAAGGGTCGTAAAAAAGAAAAACAGAAACATAGAAATTAAGAGATCATTCAAAGTAAATTTAGTTTCACGTAATGTTTTCCTTTCTTCTCAAAGTTGCAACAAATTTTTGGTCGACTATTATCTCATATTGTTAGTGAAATATGCACGACAATTCCCGAGGCTCTTCATGTCTGTTGAATGGAAGCACACTAAGGGAAGGAAATCAATTCCTTGAATGTCCATAAAGGTGATCGATGCACATCATGCCCTATTGAAATGATTTTGATTATTGATTTAATTAGATCAAAGATTCTATATATTTCGCAAAAAGAAAAATATTTTACTAATAGTGATCACTTATATTGCATATAAAAATGAACAAATGAAAAATATTTTCATTATTCAAGAAAAATCGAGACGTAAATTATTGTTGATAATTAAAATATTTTTTATTGACTAATTATTTCAACTGATACAATGAATTTTTTTTAGGAAATTATATTTTTCAAATTATCCATTTTCCGTAAAACAAATGAAGTCTAACTAATCACAAAATTACTAATTAGTAATAGTGTTGACAAAGGAGGGTAAATTAGACAGTGCATTAATTTCAGCCCATTGGTGGCCCATTAATTAGTTATAAAAAGGTCCCAACGAAATTGAAAAATAAAATTACAAAAATGGGGAATTTGTTGGGTATGAGTTTGTCAAGATGAGATCTATGGCAACCATTAGGGGTATGACCCTAAGAAATATATATATATATATATATATTATTTTTATTCCTTGGTCGATTTTCTAAGTAGAAGGATATGTTTGGTAACTGCACAAAATTTCTATTCTCACTATTAAAAAAAAAAAATCCTTTAGGTATGACCCTAAAAAAATTTTGTTCCCAATTTTTTATTTAATTATAAAGGGACCTAAACATTTCATGTTCGAATAAAAATGGACTTTTGTAATGATTTAATTGATCAAGATAGTCTAAAATGACCCAAGATGGATGGCTGAAAATGGTGATAGAAAGTCCCATTCGTTTATAACTCACAATATGAGGAGCTTGATAGCAAATGTCTAGGTATTATGATAAATAGGTGTATAGATCTTTTGAGAAAAAGAGCAAATGTTGCTTGAAGTCACTAACCTTTCGCGACCTAGCATTGTCTAAAAAAAACGACATTCCAAAATCCATATAGTAAGGTCCTAAAAGCAAATTCAAATTTGAATACAATTTTCATCAAAATATTTTCACATTTTCAATACTAAACTAATTCTAAACTATAATTAACATTAAAATCTAGTAAAACTACTCAAAATCTAATTTATAAATTTTTTCCTAAATTCTTAACTTTTTTATTTCAAAAAATGGGGAATTAGATTGGGTCGAGAGGGCAACCTTATGTGAATTTTGTAAAGATGAACATTAGGTTATGTTAAGCTTGTTTTTTCTAAAATGAATTTATTTCTTTTTTTATTCCCAAGAATAAAGAAGTAAGTTTTTTCCACTTGTTTCTTTTCCAAATATATTTCTTGGCCATTGATATATTCCATGGAATAAAAAAATTAGCCGATGTGACCAAACGGAATTCTGCTCCTTTTCTATTCCGAGGAACAAAATAACAAAAAAATATAAAATCAGAAACGTTACCAAATATGCCCTACAAATGCCATAACTTTCATACAGTGCTCATTTTAATGTCAAAAATTTTCACTGAATCATTTAAGAGCCCACTGGAGAAAAAACAATCACTTGAATGCCTCCGACGATAAATTCCGTTAAAACAATCCTGCGTGGCATTTTTAATATAATTCTATTCATACATGGCTTTTTTATTGTAAAAAAAAGCCCAACATGGATGAAGAATTGGTTGTTCCCGACAAAATGACGCCATATCCTTCAAATTTATACCTTTATCTCAAAATAGACAAATCTCTCTCCCTGTTGATGTTTGTATTGACTTTGAACTCTCTCTTTCGTTCGCAATTTGCACTCGCTCACTTGCTAGCTCCCTGTGTTGCTCGCTCTTTCACTTAGTCACTCAATTGCTGCCATTTTCTCTCACTCACTCACTCAATCGGCTTAGGAAAAAATGAGGGCTTGGTGCTTGCAGGGAAAAATTAGATGTTGGTACTTTGTGGGGAAAAAAATTAGGGCTTGTTTTTTTACATGTTTTTTGTTCGTGCAGCTGGAAATATTTAGACAAGTTGTTGATTTGTTTGGAGATATGTACACTGGATGTTCTAAATCTTTTAACGAAAGTGCAATTAAGTCTTAAAATTTACAGGAAGTGCAATTAAGTTCTAAAATTTATCAAAATAGTACAATCGAGTCTTTTCATTAAATCTGTCCATTTTGACTAATGAAAAATGCTGATAGGGCTTTTTTAATATTTTCTCTTTCCTTTGTGGAGATGATGTGGTTAAAATATGGAACACAAAGCTAAAACGACATTGTTTTGGATTATATTTTCACTTTTTTAAAATAATTAAATAAAATAAAAAATTTGAAAAATATTTAATTTAGTTTAATTTAATTTAATTTAAGATTTTGATTAAAAAAATTGGATTTAATTCATGTCATCGTTGTGTTGGGAAAGAATATTAAAAAAAGCCACGCTAATATTTTTCATTAATCTAAATAAACAAAGTTAACGGAAAAACACGGTTACTTTGATTTGATAAGTTTTAGAATTTGAATGCACTTTTGATAAGTTTTAAGACTTAATTATACTTTTATGACAAGATTTAAGACTTTCAATATACATATCTCATTTTTTTTTGTTGGTGCCACTACATGAAATTAGGGAGGTTTCTGACTTGTATTTTCCTTGTGTTATTGCATATCATGGGGGGGATTGTTGAGGAGAAGGTTTTTGACTTTTTTTTTTTGCTGGTGTCTCTGCTTTTAGTAAGGGAAGTTTTGACTTGTTAGGACTTTATGTTGATGTAAGAACATCCTTATTTTGAATGCAATGTTGTTCGACCTAAATCTAAGCCATTGTTGATGAAGTGATTGTTTTTGTATGCGTTTTCAAGTTTGTACAAAATGAGTGTCGTAAACCAAGTGGTCCAATCATGTTTAAGAAAGTAAAACTGACGTATCACTTTTTAAAAAGTTAAAAAAAAAGTAATCACTTTTAACAAAAAGGTACTCAAGTGATCATTTTTAAGTGAGCTTTGCCTTCTTAGATTTTCAGCAATCCATGTCAATTGATTTTTTTATATTTTAATATTGCCATGTTGGATTTCTATTATACTAAATTAGAGTTAGTATTTAAGTGATTATTTTTCTACCAAAGTGGCATTGAAATGCTCCATCGAAAAGTTTTGGTACTAAAGTAAGAGCCTTGTGAAAATTATGCACTTTTAGTGCCATTCTCTCAAAAATTTTATTATTAGAAAATTTTGAAGCAGCTAGTAGATTTTAAAATGTGCCAATATTGTCATAAAGGAATAAATGATTTTTAAACAGTGATTTTCTGAAATTTTTAAAAAAATATTATAGCTATGTGACTGTGTTAGTCACTCTAAATTTAGTGTGTTCCTAATTCAACCAAAAAAAGAAAAGGATAATTTTGCTGGATATGCTTAAATAAATGGAATCAAGTGGCGAGCAAAAAATACCATAAATGTCATAACTTTCAATAGTACTAACTTGAGTATCATAACTTTATTTTTGATCACTCAAGTACCATAACTTATCGACAAAGCTCACATAAGTGCCATAACTTCTTCTTTTTTTGTTTGTTTGCTTGAGTACTATATAACTTTTCAATTGATTGCTTAAATGCCATAACATTTTAAAAACATTCACCACAAGTGCTATGCCACATCGAATATCTGGTAAGTAAATGAACATTTGTAAAACATGTTGACACCCAAGTGATCAATTGAAAGTTATGACATCCATGATGTCTTTATGACATATTTCGAAACACAAAAGGGTTAGGTCTAGTTCAATTTGAGATGCCACGTTGAAAATTTAGAGCACAGGTAATCAGACATAGAAAACTGAGGGAACTGATTATTTGCGGATATTCTTTCTATTGGTGAACTCCTGCATGTTTAGATCAGAAAGTAAACATGAAATCTACCGGAAGTTAAACGGCAGCTTGGCAAGTATTTTCATGGCGGAGGATGGAGATGCATGTGAACACACTGGTTCTTATGTCCTTTTCTAGTGACAGGTCGAATGCTCATACGATGCACTTAGCTGTAGAGAGTAATTGACCTCCGCTCAATTAAGCTGTAGAGAAGAATTGGCCTCCGCTCAATTTAGCTGAACTTTGGATAGCCGCAGCAAACCAAAACGATAACGAAGGCAACCGAAGATTTAAATATTATTGAAGAAGTCCACTTCCATATCAGATAACACGCTTTTTCTTACCTGGGAAGGAGGATTGGTCAAAGGAGGGGCATTCAATTATAGCAGTTGTGGAACAATTCACCTCATTGGAATAAGAAATTACAACATAGGAGACTTGGTATACATCCGGCAAGTGTTGCATACCAGGGAGAGTTTTGTATGTCTCCATGCAAGGCACCTCACTCCTATCTCAAGCAAACACAAGAGAAGACACCGAAGCCCCAACTCTTCGGTGCACAACTACAATGAAGTTTCTTCCAACTAGCCTTCTCATCTTGGCTCTGGCAACCGCCACTGCTCTTGCCTACGACCCGAGTCCTCTTCAGGACTTCTGTGTGGGCCATCAATGACCCCAATGGTTGGAGCTCTGCTACAGTATCGCTTATTTTTGTCTGTTCTATTGATCCTAAAGAAAAAGCTCCAAAAAGAGTTTCCGCTAAAGATAGCCTGATAACATGAATTCTGTTTCTTGTGCAGTATTTGTGAATGGAAAGTTTTGCAATGACCTAAATCAAGTCACAGCAGATGATTTCCTATTTAAGGGGTTCAGATACCCGGGGAATACCATAAATCCGCTCAGATCGAAAGTCACGCCTGCTTTTGTGGACCAATTTCCGGGACTCAACACTCTCGGCATTTCCATGGCTCGTATCGACTTCGCTCCTAGTGGCCTGAATCCTCCCCACACTCACCCTCGTGGGAGCAAGATTCTACTGCTCGTCGGCTTCATCATGTCTAACCAATTGAATAACACCCTCTTCACCAAAGTCTTGTACAAAGGGGATGTGTTTGTGTTCCCAATTGGTCTCATCCAGCTGAACATCGCAAAGACCCCTGCACTGGCCTTTGCTGCTTTGAGCAGCCAGAACCCAGGAGTCATTACCATCGCTAATTCGGTGTTCGGATCGAAGCCACCCATTTTGGTTGATGTTCTAATCAAGGCCTTCCAAGTGGACAAGAAGGTTGTCGACCACCTCCAGGCGCAGTTTTGGTACGTCAACAATTAAGCGGATACATTGACCACCAAGACGTCTGATTGCCCCTATATTCTCCATACATGATTGCTTAGATTGACAATTGCTTCCCGATAAAAGAATTGCTCTTTATGTAACTGATCATGAATGTCTGAAGTAATAATAAGATCATTCTTTATGATAGACATGAGCCAGACAGGCGTAGGTTTATCCGTGTTTGATTTCTTCTTTTACATCCAACGGATTCTGCAATTGCACTTTCTCCCAAAGAACTCCGCATTTCTCATGTTTTGTGCTGGATTTTTTTCGGACATTAGCATTGGTGATCAGGTGTTGTCTCCATTTTCATGGATTCTGACGTAAGTGTGAGCAATTAACAAAAAACTACGAGCAATGTTATGCGTACTAATGCTTCACTAAAAATTTCTTGCTAAATGAGGGTAGCCTATGTGGCATGCGCCATGCCATCAATTACGTCTAGAATGAGCAATCAAACTAAATATCGTAAAGAAAAGAAAAACATAAACAGGACAAGATCAATAAAAAAATTATTTTCATATTTTTGTTATCCTTTTTGTTTTCAATGTCGCAACAGATATCCGCTCGAGTATTATCTCACCATATAAAGTATGCACAATAATCCTTGAAGCTCCTCATATTTTTCGAATGCTAGCACAACAAGTCAAGGAAATCAATTCCTTGAATGGCCATAAAGGTGATAGATGCACCTCATGTACTGTTGAACATATTGTAGAGAAAGAAGGGTATATGATCACGGAAAGGACGAATTTCTCTGAGTCTTTTTCATATGATTTGCTGTTAAAAGAAATACTACTTATGTCCTTTTGAAGATAAGACGCAAAATCCAAATTCATGGCTCATACTTAATGTAAGATTCGCTATATGATATATAGTTTCGTCTCAATAAACAATCTAGAGCCACACACGCATTCACAGAGAAAGAGAGAGAGAGAGAGAGAGATGACAATCAATTTTACAAGTATCCAATTATTCAGAAAAATACTTCCTTGTAATGGAATGGACAAACACAATTCTTCTGGGGAACGACTGACTAATGGTTCTCAAACCAGTTCTGTCCCTGGAGATAGTTTATCAGTTTGTCGTCCACTTGGAAAGCCTTTGTGAGGACATCGACATGGATCGGTGGCTTCGACCCAAAAACTGTATTCGCGATTGTTATGAGTCCTGGGTTCTGGCTGCTCAAGAAAGCAAAGGCCAGTGCATTCGTTTGTCCAATATTCAGCTGGAAGTGAATGAGACCTCGCGGAAACACGAAAACATCTCCTTTCGTCAGGACTTTGGTAAAGAGAGTGTACCCTCCACGACCGCTAGCATCTCGGTGCCGCGAGGATGGATGTGTGGGGGGTTTAGACCACATGGAGCAAAGTCTAGGCGGGCCATGGCGATGCCGAGAGTGTTGAGTCCTGGGAATTGGTCGATGAAAGCAGTTGTAACTTTGGAACCGAGCAGATTCGATGTGTTCCTGGGATATCGGAACTTTGTGAAGAAGAAATCATCTGATATGGCAAGCTTCGGGTCCTTGCAGAACTTCCCATTCACGAACACCGCAGACTTCAGGTCGTTGACAGCGACACAGAAGTCCTGAAGTGGACTGGGGTCAGAGACGAAGGCACAGGAAGATGCCAAAGCCGAGAGAACCAATGTTTGAAAGAACTTCATCGTGGAAAAATTTCTGAGCTTGGTGTAGTCTGTTTTGGAAATTCAACTTCGTTGAGAATTGTCGTGAAATGCTGTATGTGTAGCACCTCTATGTATAGGAGTTGGTCATTTGACTTGGTCCCATTCCATTGGCCTGCAGGAAGCAGCTGAAGCCAGGAACGCTGCCAGGTCCTCAACAATCGTTTATTCTTCCGCGTTGCAGGTGAATGGTCCTGCAACCTCGACCACATCATATTTCTGCCTGGCCTGTAAAATCAAACGCGTTCTCATCGAGAATTAGTCATTCGATCTTCGGCGAGAAAGATACCCACTTTTCATTGATTTACATTCTCAAATTTTGGGAGGAAAACAGTGCAAATGCCACAATTTTCATACAAAGTTCATTTAAGTGTCATAATTTTTTTCTCTCACTTAAGTGCCATGTTAGAGTAAAATCGATTATTTAAGTGCCATTTCCAGCAAATCATCATTCATTGATTTTTTTATTAACTTCCCATCCAACATTTTTAATGATTTTTTGAATTTTTGCTTTTTTCTTTTCCTTCTTTTTAGGGTTTTTTTTTTGTCAGTTTCTTTTTAGGGTTGACAAGGGTCATTGGCAACCCTCGCTGGCCCTTAAAAGGGGGGAAAGAATATAAAAAAAAAAAATCAAAAATCAAAAATTAATTTTTTTGATTTTGATTTTTTTTTCTTTTCCTTTCTTCTTTTAGGACGAGCAAGGGTCACCGGCACTCCTCGTTGGCCCTTTAAAAAGGCAAAACAATATAATAAAAATAAAATAAAGATAAAAATTCAAAAAATAAAAAATAATATTTTATTAAAAATATTTAAAAATTATTCACGTCAGATTTTGGCAAAATCATGTAGACAACCGGTGTCCACATCGAATATTCCGATGAGGCAAATCTCCAATAATACTTAAGTGATCGATTTTTCAAATTTATGACACTTAAGTGGGCGAAAGAAAAAGTTATGATATTCAAGTGAGCATCATATAAAAGTTACGACATTTGCGCTATTTTCATCCCCTTAGATTTTCTACCCTATAATGGATGCATAGGCCTAGTTCAACTTTGATGCCACTCCGAATTTTTAGAGCATGGGCAATCAGACATAGAAAACCGAGGGAATGATGATTTGTGGATATACACTTCGATGTGAACACCCTGCATGTTTGTATAAGAAAGTACACATAATAGCTATAGGAAGTGAATAAGTGTTTTCCTGGTGGAGGATGCAGATGCATGCGAACACACTGGTTCCTGCATCATTTTTTAATTGATAGATTGATATGACCATACGATGCACTTAGAGAAAAGTTGGCCCTTGCTTAATCCAGCTGAACTAGAATCCGCGCAGGACATCAAAACAGTTAAGAAGGAAACCAACTATTTAAATAGGATTGAAGGAGTCCACTTCCATATCAGATAACATGCTTTTTCTTATCTGGGAAGGAGGATGGGTCAAAGTAAGGGCCTTTTTGTTGCAGCAGTTGCGGAACAATTTTTCTCCGGGAATAAAACGTTAACTAGCACATAGGGGGCTTGGCATAGATCTGGGAAGTGTTGCTTAACAGAGAAAATTAATTACTTGGTCGACACCGGCATCATCTATAAAATGGGATAATGCCTCCACACAAGACATCTCACTCCTATCTCAATTCTCAAGCAAACAACAGAAGATGAGTCATAAATGCCCCAACTGTCCGGGGCACACCCACAATGAAGTTTCTTCCAATTAGCCTTCTCATCTTTGGCTCTAGCGACCGCCACCGCTTTTGCCTATGACCCGAGTCCTCTTCTGGACTTCCGCGTGGCCATCAACGACCCCAAATATTGGAGATCAGCATACCCAGGGAATGCTGCCAACCTACCCGGATCGAAAGTCACGCCTGCTTTTGTGGACTGATTTCCAGGACTCAAAACTTTTGGCATTTCCATGGCTCGTATTGACTTCGCTCTGGGTGGGCTGAATCCTCCCCACACTCACCCTCGTGGAACCGAGATTCTAGCCATAGCTGATAGCGCACCGCTCGTTGGCTTCATCGGCTTCGTCATGTCCAACCAATTGAACAACACCTTCTTCACCAAAGTCTTGTGCAAAGGGGATGTGCTTGTGTTCGCAATCGGTCTCATCCACTTCCGGCTCAACATCAGAAACACCCCTGCACTGGCCTTTGCTGCTCTGAGCAGCTAGAACTCAGGAGTCATTAGCATCGCTAATGCGATGTTTGGATTGAAGCCGCCCATTTCAGTCGATGTTCTCACCAAGGCTTTCCAAGTGGACAAGAAGGTTGTTGACTACCTCCGGGCACAATTTTGGCACGACAACAATTAAGTGAATACATTGACCTCCAAGACATCAGAGTATTCCTATATTCTCCATACAAGATTGTTTAGATTGACATTTGCTTCCCAATAAGAGAAGTGCTGCTAATGCAATAAAAAATCATTTTTTATGATTGATATGAGCCAGACTAGCTTTGGTTTATGCGTATTTGATTTCTTGTTTTACTTCCAACAGATTCTACGATTGCAGTTTTTCCCAGAGAACTTTTTATTTCTCATGTTTTGTTCTGGAGCTTTTGTTGGATTTCAGAATGTGTGATTATCTGTTGTCTCCATTTGCATGGATGGTGATATAAGTTCGAGCAATTAACGAATAATCTCTGTTTCCATTTTGTCCTAGAAGGCGATGTAGTCGTAACGCATTATAATCTTATGGATAGGCGGGGTGTGAGCAATTTTCGGAATTGTAATAGTCTCGGTGTACTAAAAGCTTCTTACTAATGACATGGCGGCCTACATGGCATTCGCCATGCCATCAAGTGCATTTAGAGTTAGTAATCAAAATTAAAGACCAAAAACAAAGAAAAGGAAAACATAAAAAAGCAACAACCAAAGAAATTTTAGTTTTATATTTCGTTATCTTTCCTTTCCAATACTGCTGCAGAAAAGGACATAAGGACCAGTGTGTTCACATGCGTCTCCATCCTCCGCCATGAAAATACTTGCCAAGCTGCCGTTTAACTTCCGGTATATTTCATGTTTACTTTCTGATCTAAACATGCAGGAGTTCACCAATAGAAAGAATATCCGCAAATAATCAGTCAGTTTTCTTTGTCTGATTACCTGTGCTCTAAAATTCCAACGTGGCATCTCAAATTGAACTAGACTTAACCCTTTTTTGTTTCAAAATATGTCAAACTCACTTCACTTGGGGATAAAGACATCACGAATGTCATAATTTTCAATTGATCACTTGGTATCGACATGTTTTACAAATGTTCATCTACTTACTGGATATCCGATGTGGTATAGCACTTGTGGTAAATGTCTTTAAAAAGTTATGGCATTAAGCAATCAATTGAAAAGTTATATAGCACTCAAGAAAAAAAAAGTTATAACACTTATGTGAGCTTTGTTGATAAGTTATGGTACTTAAGTGATTGAAAAGAAAGTTATGATACCCAAGTTAGTACCATCGAAAGTTATGGCATTTATGGTATCCTTTGCTCACCACTTGACTCTATTTATTTAGGCATATCCAGTAAAATTATCTTTTTCTTTTTTTGGTTGAATTAGGAACGCCTAAATTTAGAATGACCAACACAGTCAAATAGCTATAATATTTTTTAAAAAAATTCAGAAAATCATTGTTTAAAAATCATTTATTCCTTTATGAAATTATTGGCACATTTTACAATCTACTAGCTGCTTCAAAATTTTCTCATAATAGAATTTTATAGAGAATGGCACTAGAAGTGCCATGATTTTCATAAGGCTCTTACTTTAGTACCAAAACTTTTCAATGGAGCATTTCAAAGTGCCACTTTGGTAGAAAAATAATCACTTAAATGCTAACTCTAATTTAGTATAACAGATATCCAACATGGCAATATTTAAAAAAAAAAAAAAAAAAAACTGATTGACATGGCTTGCTAAAAATCCAACAAGGCAAAGCTCACTTAAAAATGATCACTTGAGTACCTTTTTGTTAAAAGTGATTACTTATGATTTTTTAACTTTTTAAAAAGTGATTTTTCGGTTTCACTTTCTTAAACATGATTGGACCACTTGGTTTACAACATTCATTTTGTGCAAACTTGAAAATGCATACAAAAACAATCACTTCATCAACAATGGCTTAGATTTAGATCAAACAACATTGCATTCAAAATAAGGATGTTCTTACATCAACATAAAGTTCCAACAAGTCAAAACTTCCCTTACTAAAAGCAAAGACACCAGCAAAAAAAACAAGTCGAAAACCTTTTCCTCAACAATTCCCCCCATGATATGCAATAACACAAGGAAAAAACAAGTCAAAAACCGCCCTAATTTCATGTAGCAGCAACAACAAAAAACAAATGAGATATGTACATCAAAAGTTCTAAATCTTGTCAAAAAAATATAATTGAGCCTTAGAACTTACAAAAAGTACAATCAAATCCTAAAACTTATCAAATCGAAATAATCGTGTCTTTCTGTTAACTCTGTTTATTTAGACTAATGAAAACATTAACATGGCTTTTTTTTTTTTTAATATTCTTTCCCAACACAGCGATGACATGAATTAAATTCTAATTTTTTAATCAAAATCTTAAATTAAATTAAATTAAATATTTTAAAAACACAAAAAAATTGGGTTTTTCAATTTTTTTATTTAATTATGATTTTTTAAAGGTTAGAATATAATCCAAAACAATGTCGCTTTTTTAGCTTTGTGTTCCATGATTTAACCACATCATCTCCACAAAGGCAAGAGAAAATATTAAAAAAGCCCGGTCAGCATTTTTCGTTAGACAAAATGGACAGACTTAATGAAAAGACTCCATTGTACTAATTTGATAAATTTTAGAACTTAATTGCACTTCTTGTAAATTTTAAGACTTAATTGCACTTTAATTAAAAGATTTAGGACATCCAGTGTACATATCTCAAAACAAATCAACAACTTTTCTAAATATTTCCAGCTGCACGAACAAAAAAAAAGTAAAAAAACAAGCCCTAATTTTTTCCCCACAAAGTACCAACATCTAATTTTTCCCTCCAAGCACCAAGCCCTCATTTTTTCCTAAGCCGATTGAGTGAGTGAGTGAGTGAGAGAATGGCAGCAATTGAGTGACTAAGTGAAAGAGCGAGCAACACAGGGAGCCAGCAAGTGAGAGTGCAAATTGCGAACGAAAGAGAGAGAGTCCAAGTCAATACAAATAGCAACAGGGAGAGAGATTTGTCTATTTTGAGATAAAGAGATAAATTTGAAGGATATGGCGTCAATTTGTCGGGAACAACCACTTCTTCTTCCATGTTGGGCTCTTTTTTTTAAATTAAAAAGCCATATATGAATAGAATTCTATTAAAAATGCCACGCGAGATTGTTTTATCAAAATTTGTTGTCGGAGGCACTCAAGTGATTGTTTTTTCTCCAATGAGCACTTAAATGACTTGGTGAGAAATTTTGACACTAAAATGAGCATTGTATGAAAGTTATAGCATTTGTAGGGCCTCTTTGGTAACGTTTCTGATTTTTTTCTTTTTTTTGTTCTTTTGTTCCCCAAAATAATAAAGGAAAATGTACTGTTTTAACGTTGGCTAATTTTTTTATTCCCCGGAATATATCAATGGCCAAGAAATAGATTTGGAAAAGAAACAAGCGGAAAAAAACTTACTTCTGTTTCTCGGAAATAAAAAAAGAAATAAAGTCATTTTAGAAAAACAAGCTTAACATAACCTAATGCTCATCTTTACACAATCCATATAAGGTTTTTCTCTTGACTCGATTCAAGTCCCCATTTTTTGGAATAAAAAATTTAATAATTTAAGGAAAAATTTAGAAATTAGATTTTGAGTAGTTTTAGTTAATTATAGTTTAGAATTAGTTTAGTATTAAAAATGTGAAAATATTTTGATGAAAATTGTATTCAAATTTGAATTTGCTTTTAGGACCTTACAATATGGTTTTTTGAATGTCGTTCTTTTTAGACAATGCTAGGTTGCGAAAAAGCTTAGTGACTTCAAGCAACGTTTTGCTCTTTTTCTCAAAAGATCTATACACCTGTTTATCATAATACCGGAGATTTGCTATCAAGCTCCTCATATTGTGAGTTATAAACGAATGGGACTTTCTGTTGCCATTTTCAGCCGTCCATCTTGGGTCATTTTAGAATATTCTGATCAATCAAATCATTACAAAAGTCCATTTTTATTTGAACATGAAATATTTAAGTCTCTTTTATAATTAAATAAAAAATGGGAATAAAAATTTTAGGGTCATACCTAAAGGATTTTTTTTTTTAATATGAAAATAGAAATTTTATGCGGATTACAAAACATATTCCTCTACTTAAACTCGACTAAGGAATAGAAATTATATATATAAATATATATATTTCGAATAGAAATTGTTAAAGAATGGAAATGTTACCAAACTCACCCCTAATGTTCGTTTCCTATAATTTTACATTAATATGAGCAGTAAATTAGCAATTTGAATCTTCTCTGCTAAAGGACATAAATAGTATTTTTTTTTTTTTTGACGTTAAGACTTATTTTGCAAAATGATTACACATCTTTGGAGGGCTAATTTTGGGTTGTTTGGATCTTCTATTCGATGCAATATTTAATTAAGCAAGCTTTAATGACCAATATAATACATTCAGTATAAATTAAATTGGGCAATAGAAGCGGAGATAACTCAAACGATGTAAGAATTTTCGATACGATGACTTCTATCACTCGAGTTCATGCAAGAAAAAAACATGAAAAGATCAATTGCTCACGTGCATAAAGAAAACAAATTCGAAGTATCGCCAAAATAATTTTGATTTTTCTCTTGTTTTGATTAAGAAGAAAAGCGAGGTGATGGGCTAAGATTAAGCCATGGATCTCATTTTTTTTTTTATCTATCTTGCTCTAACTCTCAAATTACTCTTAAACTTTTGCTTTACTTCTCTTCAAAGTGGGGAGTCAACCCCACACTTGAAATCGATTTCACCCTCGGCCCCCTTGGAAGGTGGGAAGTGATTCCTCACCTCTCTCTTTCACGCGGTAGCGACCAGGTGGGCGTAACTCCCCAGGGGTGGCGTGGTTCGGGTAGAGCGGACCGGAGAACCGAACCGAGGTTCCGGTTCGATTCGATTCTAAAGGGACGGTTCCGGTTCCCGGTGCCCTTTTCGAGAACCGGCGGTTCGGTTCCGGTTCCTATGAGAACCGGAACCGGAACCGGGAACCTGAAGTGGAACCGGAACCGGTCCGGTTAGGGCGAAATTAACTTTCACTTTCACATACGACACCTTCAGATTCACGGTTCTATCTTCGCCCGTTCTCCGGCACTGCTCGACACCACCGCCGGACGCCCTCGACGCCACCGCCGCTGACCTTTGGCTCGCTAACCTCCGCTCGAGGCCACCGTCGCTGACCTATGGCTCGCCGCTTGCCCTCGACGCCACCGTTGCTTCGGTTCCCAATCGAAAATGCCGCCTAAAGCCGCCAAATCGAAGGAAGCCCCAGCGGAGCGGCCGATCCTCGACAGGTTCTCCTCCCACCTCAAGATCGGCATCGTACGCTCCCTCCTCCTCTCCCTTCTCCTCGCCTCTTCATTTCCATCCGCTCGCTTCGATTCACCCTTCCTTCGCAAGAACCTCGGATGAGGGGGGACAACGAGGGGGTCTTTCGATGTCGTTTCCGATCGGAGATTCGATTTCTTCCGTAGTTTGCATGTGGTTTCTCCGCTATCCGGTTTTCGCTGGGAGGATTTCGCGCCTCGCTCTTTTGCTCCTCCTTTTGATTCTTCTATTATGCATCTGCGGTTTGTGGATTTAAGGATATAAGAGCTGTCGTTTCTGGTGGGCTGCTGTTCCGTCTGCGTCGATAAAAACCATCTCCGTTTCTGGACAGGACATATTATGTGTTCCTCCCCTCCGAACTTTGTCTAGTGCATCCACTTCCCGAGTCACTTGTTCGTGGAGCTCAGCGATTGCCTTCAATAATGAGAAGGGTAGAGAGCATACTGCTTGCAATTCAACTCAAGGATGTAATAGATTATTCTGTCCCTGCTTCGAAGGTGTGTTATGTTCTAAGTTTTGAAAAAGTTGCTGTCTTGTGTATCTTATTAGTGCGTCTCTTTTGTCTCGACAGATCTTGGAAGCTTTGACTGCAGCCTCATGTCAGGAAACGTTCTGTTATGAAAGAGCAGAGCTCCTTGGAGATGCTTACTTAAAATGGGTTCTAAGCAAATTTCTATTTCTTAGATATCCTCAAAAGCATGAGGGTCAGCTGACCAGAATGAGGCAACAAATGGTGAGTAACATGGTCTTGTATGAGTATGCTTTGAATAAAGGACTTCAATCATATAACCAAGCGGATAGATTTGCTCCATCTAGATGGTCTGCACCAGGAGTGCTTCCTGTCTTCGATGAGGATACAAAGGATGAAACTTCCTTGTTTGATATGGAGCATTCACTTGCTGAAGTTGGAGGTAGGTCAGATGTAATTGGGGCTGAATTTGATGATGAAAGCATTGAAGATGGTGAAGTTGAGAGTGACTCAATTTCTTACAGAGTTCTGTCTAGCAAGAAACTAGCAGATGTTGTTGAAGCATTGATTGGGGTGTATTATGTTGAAGGTGGGAAGAATGCTGCCAATCACTTCATGAAATGGGTAGGAATACGGGTTGAGTTTGATATTGCCGAGAAAAAATGTGCAATCAGGTCATCAAATGTCCTAGAGAGCATCCTCAGGAGTGTCAATTTTGATGCTTTAGAATCTGCCCTTAATTTGAAGTTTAAAGATGGAGACCTCTTGATAGAAGCTATTACTCATGCATCACGACCATCTTCTGGAGTTGGTGTCGCGGTTAAACACAAGCTCCATTTACACCTTCAGCATGGGTCCAGTGCCTTGGAGAAGGAGGTTTTTCATTTCTTTCTTTCTTGCTCGTGACATTGTATCATCATTAAATTTCTTTTGTGGTTGTTTGATACATAACATGACCTGTAAACAATATTGTTTGACTTGTCTATGAGGGTGATGACTATTAGGTCTTTTGGCTTCTTTTTTTTTTCTAGATCAGGGATTTCGTAAAGGAAGTTCAGGATGAATTGTCAAAGCCAAGTTTCAACTCTTTTGGTTTAGGGGATTAAAGCACCAAAAGTCCTTGCCGATATTGTTGAATCCATTGCTGGTGCTATATTCCTTGATAGTGGACATGATACTGCTGTTGTGTGGAAGGTTAGTTCGATTTGGTTGACCTATGGGCATTCTTTTTTCAGTATGCCCTCTTGGAAAACAAAAAAAAGAGGATAAATGGAAAAAAAAAAAAAAAAACAATGAACTTCGTTTTTTTTTTTTTTTTTTTTTCCGTTGGGAGTGTGAATACATAGAGAGTATCTAGAGTACTGAATTGTCTTTTTCTTTTGCAGGTTTTTCAGCCCTTGTTGCATCCCATGGTCACTCCAGATAGACTCCCAATGCATCCTGTCAGGGAGCTGCAAGAGCGCTGCCGGCAGCAGGCTGAAGGCTTGGAGTATAAAGCCTCCCAAAATGCCAACTTGGCCACAATTGAAGTCTTTGTTGATGGAGTACAGGTTGGGGTTGCTCAGAATCCATAAAAAAAGATGGCGCAGAAACTTGCTGCACGAAATGCTCTTGCTATTCTGAAAGAAAGGGATACATCTGATGCTAAGGTGAACAATGATGGAAAGAAGAGAAATGGTAACCAAACATTTACGAGGCAGAGACACTGAACGACATATGTTTGTGTTGAAACTGGTCAGTGCCATTATATAGGTAAGACTGAATTTGTCCTCTCTTATTGCAACTTCTAAATTATGATCATTGAACGCTTATGAGTATTATAGACTATGTTCGTGTTATATTCTCTTTGATGAATGACAAGTTTGTTTATTATTATTGCATTTGTTTCCATTTTTTTAGCTAAAAAAAAAAAAAAAAAAAAAAAGGAACCTGTTGGAACCTGGAACCGACCCCGGAACCTGTGACAGGGTAGGTTCCAGTGTTTTTGCCGACGGCAGGTTCCAGGTTCCTAAAAATGAGGAACTTTTGTACTGGAGGTAGGCCGGGTTCCAAGCGGAACTGTAAGCGAAAGGGAACCGCTCACCCCTAGTAACTCCTAATGGTTGCCATAGATCTCATCTTGACAAGCTCATCCCAACAAATTCCCCATTTTTCTAATTTTATTTTTCAATTTTGTGGGGACCTTTTCATAACTAATTAATGGGCCGCCATTGGGCTGAAATTAATGCACTCTCTAATTTACCCTCCTTTGTCAACACTATTACTAATTAGTAATTGCGTGATTACTTAGGCTTCATTTGTTTTATGGAAAATGGATAATTTGAAAAATATATTTTCCTAAAAACGATTCGTTGTGTCGGTTGAAATAATTAGTCAATAAAAATACTTTACTTATCAACAATAATTTATGTCTCGATTTTTTCTTGAATAATGAAAATATTTTTCATTTGTTCATTTTTATATGCAATACAAGCGATAACTATTAGTAAAATATTTTTCTTTTTGCAAAATATACGGAATCTTTGATCTAATTAAATCAATAATCAAAATCATTTCATTTGAAATTCTAAACATACACCTCATAGACCTATATAATAGGGCATGGTGTGCATCGATCACCTTTATGGCCATTCAAGGAATTGATTTCCTTCCCTTGGTGTGCTTGCATTCAACAGACATGAAGAGCCTCGGGAATTGTCATGCATATTTCACTTACAATATGAGATAATAGTCGACCAAAAATTTGTTTCAACTTTGAGAAGAAAGGAAAACGATACGTGAAACTAAATTTACTTGAATGATCTCTTAATTTCTATGTTTTTGTTTTCCTTTTTACAACCCTTAATTTTATTGGTGATTCCAGATGTATTTGATGACATGGTGCATGCCACATAGGCTGTCATGTCAATCGGTAAGTTTTTAGTAAAGTTTTAGTACTTATAACATTACTCCTTCTTTTCTTTTCTTTTCTTTTCTTTTTTTATTTGTTAATTGCCCACAATTACATCGCAACCCATGCAAATGGAGACATCAAACGACACAAACTCCCGTATACAAACTTCCTTGGGAGAAAGTGCCACCTCATAATCTATTGGAAGTGAAAGAAGAAAAAAAATAAGCAAGAACCTATGCATGTCTGACTCATATTTATCACAAAGAATGATATTTTATTACTTCAAACATTCATCATCAGTTACATCGAGAGCAATTAGTTTACTGGGAGGCAATTGTCAGTCTAAGCAATCAAGTATGGAGAATATGGAGGTAATCCGATGTCTCGGAGGTCCATGTATCCGCTTAATTGTCATACCAAAACTGTGCCTGAAGGTAGTCAACAACCTTCTTATCCACTTGGAAGGCCTTGGTGAGAACATCAGCCGAAATGGGCGGCTTCGCTCCGAACACTGCATTAGCAATGGTAATGACTCCCGGGTTTTGGCTGCTCAGAGCAGCGAAGGCCAGTGCCGGCGTCTTTCCGATGTTCAGCTGGAAGTGGATGAGACCGATCGGGAACACAAACACATCCCCTTTGTACAAGACTTTGGTGAAGAAGGTGTTGTTCAATTGGCTGGATGTGACAAAGCCGACAAGCAACGTTCCCTCAGCCACGACCAGAATTTCGGTCCCACGAGGGTGAGTGTGGGGAGGATTGAGGCCACCTGGAGCGAAGTCGATACGAGCCATGGAAATGCCGAGAGTGTTGAGTCCTGGAAATTGGTCCACAAAAGCGGGCGTGACTTTGGATCCGAGTGGGTTTGCAGTATTCTCTGGATATCTGAACCCCTTAAAAAGGAAATCATCTGCTGTGACTTGTTTTGCGTCCTTGCAAAACTTTCCATTCACAAATACTGCATAAGAAACAGAATTCATGTTATTTGGCTTATTTAAGCAGAAACTCTTTTTGGAGCATAAGAACAGAAATACGCAAGCGACGCTGTAGCAGATCTCCAACCTTTGGGATCGTTGATGGCCACGCAGAAGTCCTGAAGAGGACTCGGGTCATAGGCAAAAGCGGTGGCGGTTGCCAGAGCCAAGATGAGAAGGCTAATTGGAAGAAACTTCATTGTGGTTGTGCACCGGAGAGTTGGGGCTTCAATGTCTTCTCTTCTTGGGTTTGCTTGAGATAGGAGCGAGATGTCTTGCATGGAGACATCATGCCTTCTTATAAATGATGGTGGTGTTGACCCAGTACAAAACTTTCTCGGGTAAGCAACCCTTGCCGGATCTATACCAAGTCTCCTACGCGCTGGTTAATATTTTACTCCCGGGGATGAATTGATCCGCAACTGCTGCAACAAAAAGCCCCTTACTCTGACCCATCCTCTTTCCCAGATAAGAAAAAGCATGTTATCTGACATGGACGTGGACTTCTTCAATCCTATTTAAATATTTGGTTTTCTACTTTACTGTTTTAATGTCCTGCGCAGATTCAAGGTCATCTAGATTGAGTGAGGGCCCATTCTTCTCTAAGTGCATCATATGATGATATCAATCTGTCAATTAAAAAAGATGCAGGAACCCGGGTTTTCTCATGCATCTCCGTCCTCCACCGGGAGAACACTTTCCAAGATATCATGTTTACTTTCTTATACAAACATGCAGGGTGTTCACACATAAAGAGAATATCCATAAATCATCAGTTCCCTCAGTTTTCTTTGTCTGATTATCCACGCTCTAAAAATTCGAACGTGGCATCTAAAGTTGAACTAGCCCGATGCATCCATTATAGACTATAAAATCTGAGAATATTAAAAAGATGAAAAATAAAGGGGGAATCCTTCACGTCAAAAGATCGAATGACTAATTCTCGCCGAGAACGCGTTTATTTCTACAAGCGAGGTAGAAACATGAGGTCATCGAGGTGGCAGAACGATTCACCAGCAACACGGAAGAATAAACGATTGTTGTGGACTTGGCAACGTTCCTGGCTTCATCTGCTTCCTGCAGGCCAATTGACAGGGACCGAGTCCAATGACTAACTACTATAAATAGAGTTGCTGCACATTCAGAAATTCCCATCTTCCGATACAGGCTAAACCAAGCTGAGAAATTTTTCCGTGATGAAGTTCCTTCTAACATTTGTCCTCTTGGCTTTGGCATCATGCCATGCCTTTGCCTCCGACCCGAGTCCTCTTCAGGACTTCTGTGTGGCTGTCAACGACCCCAACTCTGCGGTGTTTGTGAATGGGAAGTTCTGCAAGGACCCAAAGCTCGTCATAGCAGATGATTTCTCCTTCACAAACTTCAGATACCCTGGGAACACATCGAATCCGCTTGCATCCAAAGTCACGACTGCTTTCGTCAACCAATTCCCAGGACTCAACACACTCGGCATCGCCACGGCCCGCCTTGACTTTGCTCCCTACGGTCTGAACCCTCCCCACATTCATCCTCGTGGCACGGAGATGCTATTGGTCGTGGAGGGTACACTCCACATCGGTTTCGTTACATCCAACCAATTAAACAACACCCTCTTTACCAAAGTCCTGACCAAAGGAGATGTTTTCGTGTTTCCGCAAGGCCTCATTCACTTCCAGCTGAATATTGGACAAACGAATGCACTGGCTTTTGCTTTCTTGAGCAGCCAGAACCCGGGACTCATAACAATCGCGAATACAGTCTTTGGATCCAAGCCGCCAATCAATGTCGATGTCCTCACAAAGGCTTTCCAAGGTGACAACAAACTGATCAACTATCTCCAGGCACAGAAGTGGTTTGAAAACCATTAGGAAGATGTTGTCAGGAACTATAGTTTTTGTTCATTACATTACGAAGAATAATTCTTCAGAATATCATACTGAATTCTGGATACTAATACAATTGCTTGTTATCTGATATTTTATTTGATAAGATTCCACTGTTTGTTATCTCTCTCTCTCTCTCTCTCTGGCTCTACATCATTTATTGAAATGAAATTACATATCAAATAACAATATGTATCATATATCAATACTGCAATAAAAAATGGATATTTATTCATAGTCTCATCCTAAGCTCTACTTGATATGCTTAGCCTTTTGCTGGGTCATTCACATGATTAAGATTCGTCTCCAATAACTCAACACAAGTCGGTGAACGAAAAGGGCAAACTAGTGACGAATGCTCAACTCAATTCTGTTTTTCCTCTCTTTTCCAAATGGTAATCAGTCAACCTAATCATCTCGTCTTTCAGAATGTGTCGAGCTCCCTTCACTCTATTTCTTATAGCATGTCCAATAATTGTATTTTTTTCAGTTAATATCACCAAAAAGCACAAGCAGGTATATTCATACAACATTTACTCCAAACTAATTTTTGTAATCACAGAAATCTAGAGACTGATACACTTGTGTCACATTTACCTCAAACTATTTTTTGTGTCACCAAAAATCACAAACTAATATTCATGTTAGAAAAAAAAATCAATATTTGGGTAAATATAATACATATCTACTAATTTGTGGTAAAGTTGACACGGTTGTATCAGTTTGAAATTTTTTGTAATGCAAAAATTAATTTCGGGTAAACGTGACATGGATATACCTATTTAAATTAGTTAGGGGGTAAATGTAACACGAGCATATCAATTTGTGCTTCTTGGTAGGGGTGGGCATTGATCCTAATCCAACTTAAGAACCAAACCAGACCAAACTGAGCCATCTGGTTATGGGTATTTCCAACGAAATTAGTCCAGTTCTTGATTTCCAAAATTTGGGCTCCCAAGAACCGATCCTGATTTCTTAAGTAGAACCAGAATGAATCGGACCACAAAACTTGCCGCCCTAAAATAAAATTTAGGGCTTGAGCGACTTTTCATCATTTCATCTCCCTCAAGGTGATTAATAGTTAAAATAAGTCTTAGGTCTTCATGCTTCTTAAGATTACTCTTCATTTCTCTCTATTTAAGTCACTTGCTCAACCTTCCAACTTGCGACGACCTTAGAGTTCGAAAAGGTCAAATCTTGGGTGATTCCATTATACCTGATGGAGTTGCGAAAATTTCTGGATAGTTTAATCTCTCTCGCGCTTGACGCTTGGTCCTGCGATCATCTCCCTCACTCATCACTATAAGGAGCCCCTGCTCTTTCCACATGAAAACGAGGTAAATTTCTTGATTTATTTGGTTTATCTTTCCTTTCACTTTTTCCTGCATTCACAATTCTCTTCTTTTGAGGCTTGAATTGAAACTGGGGAGTGTGTATTTGGGTAGGCTAGCACTGTCATGGGGATCAGAGGGCTTGTGAGGGTTCCAGTCGTCAGGATTGGAGGAGAAGGAGGAAATGAAAGCAAGGAAATGTAGCTGATGCTTCAGTTCTTCAGTACCGAGGAAAGATTTGCTTCTTAAATCGATCGGTTGCAAGTGTTGCCATAGTCCAAGAATCTCCTTCCAGCATGTCTCTTGTTGTTCAAATATAGTCAATAATTAATACAATTTTCAATAACGATCTTTAATAATGTTAGATTAATTCGGGCACAGGAATCAATGTTGTACTCACCTCGCCGGAAAATTGCCACGTCGGTAATTTGGCCGAAGTGGTACTTAAGTGATCCATTTTACTCCAATTTTGGCACTTAAGTGTCACTTTCCTAACTTTTGGCACTTAAGTATCTCTCCATGCTAAGTTTTGGCACTTGGGGTGTACTTTGCCCAATAAATTTTACATTAATGTTACCAATGAATTTGCCTCTTGCATCTCATCATCAAAATGACATAAATATAATGTTTTTCTTAAATTTCAGACTTTTTTTTTTTTGTAATTCTTGAAAAAAAAATTACGTATATTTGGAGGGCTCCTTCATGTTTGATTTCTGCTTTTTCCTAGCTCCATCAACCCCCTCGAAGCCTCCTCTCAATCTCTGATTCAACAGGAAAATTTAGAATTGGAAAGAGGCTGAAACCTCACCCCCGCCACCAATCCTCTCCCTGGCCCCCTCCCCCACTGGTTCCTCCCTACTCGGGTCGTCGTCGGAGATTGAAGAGGAAGGCTGACACTCTTCTTTATGTTGTTGCTCCATGATTCCACACTCTAACTCAGCGGCGGCGAGAGATTCCCCGAATCAAGCGGCGATCGGTGGGTGGGACCGTCCATGGTGTTGGCGCTAAACAAACTGCCAATGTGGATCTCTTCGATTTGTATTTCGGGAGGATGGATTTGGATTAAGATGGCTGGATTAGTAGCCTTGAGGCATAAATAATGTACTTGCATTTAGTTGTTATGTTGTACTTTAGCTAGTACGTCCATGATGGGGTGCAATTGGAACGCACCGTTTGGCCTATGATTGGGTGCAATTGGAACGCACCGTTTGGACTTGATAAGCTACGATGGAAAGGCACCTCTTTGAAAGGGTATGAAAGGTGTCGTATATAAGTCTTTTGTAGACAACCATTGGTATCAGTTGGCAGATCATTTGCACCAAAAATCTCTCTCCCTTTCCATCAAAGAAGAAGAAGGCATTCCATTTCATCTTTTACAAGAACGGTTTGCATTTACGCCGTGGAAATCGGGTGCTTTCCTTGTGATTGCATTTAGACCAGAGTGAAGTAATTTTGTTCATGATTCATCCGCAATTCAACGTTTGTTCCGAGGTTAATTGTTGCTTGTGCATCAGATAAAGGTAAGCCGTCTTCCGCCGACTTGAATTCCAACATTAGTATCAGAGCCATGTTGTGGTTTCTACCTTGTTTTTCATCGAATTTTCCAATTTACCATTTGATATCGAGATCAAGAGTATGATATCTACACTGGTTGGATGTTTATTAATCGAAATTGATGTATGAATCGTTGAAAAATCGAACCAAAGCAAAGAACAGGTTCGGGGTCATGTGCATCCGTGCAGTTGTGGCCAATTTTCGAAATTTTTTTTGGCCAAAATCAAATTTTGAATGTACAGGGTTAAATTGCTCGTTGAGACGAGTCCGACGGTGGTTTGAGCACGCGCGGCCAAAAGCCGCTGCGCGTGGGCCTCACACGCCTGACGCGCTGGGGACGCCGGCGCCTGCGCAACACGCGCCGATTGGCGAACCGACGTGTGCGCGTCACACGAGCGTTGCATGAAGCAACGCGACGCTTGCTGACGTCACATATGACGTCATCTAACGGTCGGTAACCGCTGGGATGACGTCATCGATGACGTCAGTGCCAGCGGTAGTTAGCCAACCAGTCACCGGCCGGCGACCCGACCCGACCCAACCCGTTGACTCGACTCGACCAGTGAACCGACCCGTTGACCCGACCGGCGATCCGACTCAACCCGTTGACTAGACCCGACCCGACCCAACCCGTTGACCGTTGACCATTGACCAATCAACGATCGGACCGATCGAACCATTGACCGGTCGGACCGGCCAGGAGCCTTAAGGCTCGTTGGCACATGCGCCACACGCGCCGCGCACTCAGACGGCGCGTGGGGGTGCATGCGAGCTCCGATTGGAGTGTGGTCAATGGCGTTTGGTTCGTATGGATGTCCTCTACACTGTGGTATAATTATTTTTCATTTTTGAATTTTATAAATATATGAAAATGTGTAAGGAACCCTAAGTATGCGTATTTTGGTGGTTTAAATGCACTATTCATTCATTTTTTTGGCTTGTATTTTCTTATGCTTTAGGAAATATAGTAGCTAGCCTATATGGAAGTGATGTCATATATGCTGTGTAGAGCTTGGTTTGATGGTAGCATGTATTTAGTTTAACATACTTGCCATTTACTAGTTCCATGAAAATTCAAATAATGGTAAGAAATCATTATTTTTCCGTTAGATCTTGAATTGCGGATTTGATTGTAGTTGCAGCATGATTGTTTTTTGTACGTTGGTTTATATCATGCTATACTTTTGTGTTAATGGAAAAATGTAGAAATTATATGAGGTCATGTAATTATTTTTCCTAGTGGGAGTTTGTAGGTTGGTAGAATTCGAAGGAGTTCTCACCTAGAACTTAAAATTTGCGCAAATTAAATTAATTAATGATAATAGAACAATCGTACATAGAAGTTGATTGGAAACATAGTAAACTTTTGTTTCCGTGTCTTTTGTTAAATTATCATTAATTTAGTTTGTTTTTACTGCAAATTAAGATATGTGTGTTACTTTGAAAAATGTGCTAGTATTGATTCTACGTCTATTATGTCAATGTGTTATAGCAATTGATTATGGCATCGGTATCCAAGACCATTGTGGCTGACCTCAATAAGGGTGAGAAGTTGAACGGTGACAATTATGATATTTGGCACCAAAATGTTCAATACATCTTTGAGGAGCAAGAGGTTTTGGAAACCCTCAACCACACCATGGATGAACCTAAGCATGGAATTTCAGCTCAACATAGGAGAGATCTAGAAGCTTATCAAGCTTGGAAAAAGAATAATAGCATTGCTCGCATCACGTTACTGAGCTGTATGCAAGATGATCTCATGTGTGAGTTTGAAAGTTATGATAAAGCTCAGACAATGTGGGTTGCCTTGAAAGATAAGTTTAGGGGTACATCTGCCACTAAGCAGAGAAGACTCACCATCAAGTTTGACACATATTGAAAGCGCCCAAATATAACGATGAGGCAGCACCTTCGGGAGATGTCAAATATGATTCGTGAGCTGAAGTCGGCAGGTCACTCCCTTACTGATGAACAACAAGTTCAAGCTGTTATAAGGTCTCTTCTTGAAAATTGGGAGCATATGAAAATCAATATGACGCATAATGAGAATATTGTCACTTTTGATGATATAACGCGTCATTTGGAATTAAAGGATGAGCGCCTAGAGGCTACGAGATCCTCTACTCATGCTTATATTGCTGAATTGAGTTCGCACAAAGTTTCGGGCTTCAAGCGCAAAAGACATTCTCAATTCAACAACAAAGGGAAAAAGACTGATTAGGCACCTAAAAGGGCTAAGACCTTCCAACGTAAGAAGTGTGGTGGGAAGAAGGACAAGGCCAAGATGAAGTGCTACAATTGTGGCAAGATGGGTCACTTTGCTCATGAATGCACTGAACCGAAAGAGGTACCCTATTACTCTATTACTTTAAGTAATGCTTTTGTTTCTAGTACTGTAATGCTTGCTGAATCTCATCCAATGTGGACTGTAAACTTAGGAGTAACAGACCATGTAGCTAGAGACCGAGAAACATTTGTGGAGTATCACCGGATACAGCCTAGAAGAAGATGGATATATGTTTGGAATAACTCAAGAGTTGAAGTGAAGGGTATTGGTACATGTAAATTAATTTTACGTGATGGTCGAAGCCTATTCCTACATGATGTCCTCTATGCTCCGGATATTCAACGAAACTTTGTCTCTGTAGTTGTTCTTCTTAGCCTATGTTAGTTATGTATTAAATTTTCATGGTGATTGTGTTGACATTTTGTATGGAACAATTTATTATAGTTCAGGTCATGTATCGAATGGTTTTATGGCGTTAGACATTGACTATGATCAGTACAATGTTAATGTTAATGGTTGTTTTTCTTTAATTGCATCTTCTAGTAATGTTGAGATTGATGCAAATACTTGGCATGCTAGATTAGGTCATATTGGGTTGCAAAGAATGCAAAGATTAGCTAAAGAATGCCTTTTAGGGTCACTCACTAATGTTGATCTACCCGTATGTGAACATTGTCTAGCGGGAAAAGCAACTAGAAAACCATTCGGTAAAGGGACTAGAACTGAATTTCCATTGCAACTCATACATTCTGACATTTGTGGTCCTTTGAATGTGAGGGCAAGGCATGGAGCCTCATAATTCATCACTTTCATAGATAACTTCACGCGTTTCGGTTATGACTTTCTGATCTCCCATAAGTCAGAAGCATTAGACTGCTTTAGACAATATATAACAATGGTAGAGAATCGGTTGAACAAAATGATAAAGGCATTAAGAACCGATCGCGGACGTGAGTATCTATCGAAGCAATTCAAGGCTCTTTGTGATGAAAAGGGAATTGTACAATAATTGACTATTTCTAGTACTCCACAATAAAATGAGGTACCTGAGAGAATGAATAGAATCTTATTGGAAATGGTTAGGTTTATGATAGCGCAAACAAATTTACCTATCTTCTATTAGGGAGATGCATTATTGATTGCTGCTTATGTACTTAACCGAGTGCCCTCAAAATCGGTCACTTCCAACCCTTATGAATTATGGACTGGTAGGAAACCAGACTTGAGTATTCTACGTCTATGAGGATGTGCAACTTATGCTCATGAATCTTCCCATAAATATGGCAAATTAGGCCCTAGAGGGAATAAATGTATCTTTATAAGATATTCTGAACACTCCAAAGGGTACGTGTTCATAGGTGAACAATTTGATGGGAGTGTGACCGAAAATAAGTCACGAGATGTCACGTTGTTGGAGAACGATTTTCCTAGTAGAGGTGAGATTGATAAGGATTTCCAATTATATGAGATGTAAGATCCTAATAACACATCCACTAATATTGTAGAGGGAAATGAAGATTTACCTCAACATGCAAGATCTAGTGCGAGAGTTGCATCGTCTGGCGAATTGAATTCAAGAGAAATTCAGTTGCATAAAAGTAATCGTAAAAGCATTCCTCATCGTCATTTTGAGATTGAAGGGGAAGCATTTATGATTGCTCAGAAAGATGATGCCGAGCCTAAGACTGTTCAAGAGGCTCTCTCATCCTCTGATAAGGAATAATGGAGAAAAGCTTTGAAAGATGAGATAGAGTCAATGAGGACAAATCATGTCTAGGACTTGATTGATCTACCGCCTAATCGTAAGGCTATTGGAAACAAATGGATCTTTAAGATTAAGCAAAGGGCGGATGGATCCATTGAAAAGTATAAGACCCGACTTGTGGCGAAATGTTATATTCAATAAGATGGTATATATTATGAGGAAACATTTTCACCAGTTGTAAGGTTTGCCTCCATACGCCTTATTCTAGCCATCATTGCACATTTAGATCTTGAATTACATCAAATGGATGTAAAGACAGCATTTCTCAATATATAACTAGATGATGAAATTTATATGAAACAACCAATAGGTTTCATAGCTAAAGGTCAAGAGTATAAAGTTTGCAAACTTCATCGCTCAATATATGGCCTTAAGCAATTATCTAGACAGTGGTATCTTCGTTTTCATCGAGCCATAACAACTTTTGGTTTCACGATGATTGAAGAAGATCATTGTGTATATGTCAAGCGGTCCGAAGATAAATTTGTGATTTTATCACTTTATGTGGACGATATTCTATTGGCTGGAAATGACAAGGGTTTGGTTATCACCATAAAAGAATGGTTGTCCTCCAATTTTGAAATAAAGAACATGGGAAAAGCTGCTTATATATTAAGAGTTAAGATCGAAAAAGATCGATCAAAGAAGCTCCTTACTTTATCACAAGAGTCTTATATTATGAAGATTCTTAATCATTTCAATATGCAGCATTGTAATCCCATTGATACCCCTGTTATGCAAGGTGAATGCCTAAGTACTTAGATGTGTCCTAAGACTCTAGAAGAAATTAAAATGATGGAAACTGTTTCTTACGCTAATGCGGTCGAAAGTTTGATATATATGCTATAATGTGTACTCGACCTGACATATGTTATGCTGTGGGATTGGTGAGCCGATATCAAGCACACTAGAAAGCAGTGAAGAGGATCCTGAGATACTTGAAGGGTACTATGGACTATCGACTTTGTTACCAAGGAAATGATTTACGCCTATTAGATTATTCAGATGCTGATTAGGGTGAAGACCTAGATGAGTGTAAATCCACTTCTGGATATGCGTTCTTGCTCAATGGAGGTGCAATTTCTTAGAATAGCAAGAAACAGACATGCATAGCCTTGTCCACTATGGAGGCTGAATTTATTATGTGTTCTGCCGCAGTGCAAGAAGCAGTATGGCTAAAACGTTTCTTGGAAAATTTAGCCACTGCCACTGAGGTTCCAAGACCGGTGACAGTTTATTGCAATAGTCAAGCAGCCATTGCTTATGTGAAAGATCCCAAGTATCATGGAAGGACGAAACACATTAACATAAAGAATAACTTCATCAGAGATATTATATCGCCGAAAGAAGTGATCCTACAATACATTTCAACAATAGAATGGTTGCTGATCCATTTACAAAGGCTATTCCTAGAGACATATTCTTGACCCACACGATATCACTAGGATTGCGTAGAATGTGATATGTGTTATTATAAAAGATCATTGTTTTATATATTTGTGGACATATGTATTGTACTTGTTTGTTTATTAATGACTTGATATTTTATCAAGAAGTACAAATCCATTATGAGACTAGCACAATCACACATATATTATTGGAAAGTATGTTAGCAAGCAATGATTGGCTCACTCATACGAGCAATCACCTCAAGTGCTATAGTTAGCACGTTGAGATGAGACGTTATGTACAAATAAATGCTGAAGAGTAAGTCTGGTACATAAAATATGTTGACTTGATTGGAATCAAGATGAGATTTGTGATTTGTTTATGATAAGACCGAACATGATAATCTCACAATCATGTATGCATGTAAGATGCCGAATGCAAGTACTTAATTGGGCGCTATAGAAAGCGAACTGATATAGTACTCGAGCTAAACATGAGTACGTGAGACGAGATAAACATGAGTATGTGAGAAGCATGTGACTATGTTTAGGCTAAGATCCGTATAGTGGATATATTTAAGAAATGACATATGCTCTTATAGAAAGAGAAATCTATTATAGCATGTAATTCATACTACATGTGCATTGTTCGACCGACAAGGGAAGGTGAGTAAAATTATCCCTATTTACTTATCGTGTGAGCCTTTGAGGTAATTTATAATTTACCTCAATTTGTGCCATATGTTACTTCTAACTATGTTCTTGAATTGAAAGATCAATGTTACTACTTTAACATGTTACCGACAGTCATGAATAGATATGGTTTTATGGGATGTGTCTTGGAAAGCAGTTGTTCTGAAATGGAGAGAGACATGAGTGCGAAGGAAGATTATTGCTGTTATACATCTATCATATGTATTTACTGGTCGACCAATTATATCGCCTTATGTGATTGCGGATATAATTGTAAATACATAGTGTTTTGAGAATAATCAAGCATAGCATTTAAGGGATAAGTATACTTGAATTGATGTAACAAAATATGTGGGCACTGTGAGACATCAATTGTTTATTTTTTTTCGGGGTTGTAGCCATTATGTCATCCCTAACAGGTGCATAATTTGAGCTCCCAAGTGTAGGTGTACTCACTGGTCGCACGGCTTACTTGCCAATATGAATTGTTTTGTAAAGTTGATAAATATTGAATGCCTTATATTCTTGATAGAGCGATATCAAGCCCATCATGTCCGAGTGGGAGATGTTATACTTTAGCTAGTACGTCCATGATGGGGTGCAATTGGAACGCACCGTTTGGACTTGATAAGCTACGATGGAAAGACACCTCTTTAAAAGGGTATGAAGGGTGTCGTATATAAGTCTTTTGTAGACAACTATTGGCATCAGTCGGCAAATCATTTGCACAAAAAATCTCTCTCCCTTTCCATCAAAGAAGAAGAAGGCATTCCATTTCATCTTTTACAAGAACGGTTTGCATTTACATCGTGGAAATCGGGTGCTTTCCTTGTGATTGCATTTAGACCAGAGTGAAGTAATTTTGTTCGTGATTCATCCGCAATTCAACGTTCGTTCCGGGGTTAATTGTTGCTTGCGCATCGAATAAAGGTAAGTCGTCTTCTGCCGACTTGAATTCCAACATGTTCCTTCATTAACATGGTTCTGAGGGGATGGATGACTCATGATGCATTGGATGATACATCAAAATCAACCCGAAAAAAAGAACTAGTAAGATGTTATTTATTTGGCTTTAGGATGTAGGGATAGCAAATTCTTTGCATGTCACACATACATGAAGTAGTAGACTTGTATTTTGTGTTTACTTTCACAATGAAAAAATAAAAAACTGAAAAGAATTGCAACTAAAGAAGTTAAATTCTCCTTCTAATCTTATGTGCCATGCTTGAAAACTTTCTCTCACATCATATAACTTGGATAATGCATTCGTCATGTCAATATGCTCAATCGGAAGTTTTGCCCAGTAGAGAACTTCGATTCTCAATTATGTCAGCAATGTTTTCCTAAAATCTCCCCATGTCAGCATCACTAATTTAGCCATCACTGATCCTTGCAAGATAGTCCGTAAATAGCAGTGAAGGGTCTAGGATCTTCACCAAGCTTTCGTGCTGAGTAGTCTTGATGAAATCACAGAGGGTCCATCTATCCTTAGACATAATATTAGTAGGTCTTATTCCAATGAACATCTTGATCAACGGTATCTCAAAGCTGCACACATCTCCCTGCAAAGATGAAGTATCACCGAGGCCATATTCTAGAAAGCAACATTGGCTTTGTCATGTTAGATGGGTACTTGGCTTTAGAAATTCATTTTCTTCACTAGAATTTAGGATTTTGAATATGCTATTAACTTGGACCCACATGATTGTAAAGTAGAAGGATTAACAAACCTAGAGTTACATAGCCAATGGTTCTTTTTAACCCACTGGAGCTTGCGTGAAGAAATTGTGCTAGTACGAAATCACACACTTGAGCTACCATGTCATGATAAAAAATAACATTGCTTGGATTTAGATCACTGTATACGATGCTTGTCTAACAATGGTGGTGAAGATATTAAGTGGTAGAAGCCGCATCAATGGCAATGTCTAACCTCTGGCTGAGATTAAGCTTTGGCATGTCAAGGTAAGTTTAGCTAGATGCAACCATTGTTCTAAACTACCATTTCACATCAAGTCGTAGACTTGAGCCTTAAATTCCACTTGAAATCATTGCTCAACAAACAGTGAAGACATTGACAAGATTTTGGTGATATATGTTTCTTAGCACTTCACATTCTGCCAAGAAGCTCTTAAAAGTCCCGTTTTGATTTAGGTTGAGCACTTTTACTTCCACTAATCCATTTCCATCTAGCATTCCTCTATCATAAAGCCATGGCTCCCCTAGACAATCAAATTAGATGGCGAGAACTCATTGGTCACTTGGTGGAGCTTTGCATGGGAAAGCTTTTGGAAGTGCTCCTCTGTTGGTAATGTAGAGCTAGGTCTCGTTGTAAATTTCCTCCTCTAGTATGCAACAACAAAAGAAGCCTGTCAACATGATTAAAAATAAGACAGATAGCCCCCATAGATAATTTTAATTTTGGATGTGGGAAGTCCAAGTTTCTTGATGCCTCCACGGGGTTCTTTGTTTTCAATTATTGATATGCACTTTGCATCTCTGTAAATCTCCTCCTGCGGTACCTCTCATTCAAGGTTGTCGAAATATAGATTCAACGCTTTACGGACAGTGAAATATTCGAAATAGATGGAAATTTGACTAGACAATTTGTTTCTCTGAAAAAATTATGTATCTTCAGAGGGCTAATTTTGGATTGGTTTGCATTTTGTATTTTTAGTTAAGCGAATTTTAGTTGATAACATAATATATTCGAGATAAATCAAATTACCGGCATTGAAAATGGAGATAGATTCAAATGCTATTAGAATTTTCCATAAGGTGTAAGTCGAGCACTATTATGTACATACTTCAAGCGGTCGCCTTTCATCACTCACTTCATTCGAGGGGGAAAAAAATAATCTAAAGAGGAACAATCCTTTGCTCGCTTGTTAAAAAGTAAATTTCGAAATATCATCAAATTAGCTTCTTCTTCTTCTTCTTCTTTTTTTTTCTTTTTGGGATTACAAATAAAAGCCAAATCGATGGGCTATGATGATTAGGCTTATGCATCTCATCTCAACAGGCCCGTCCCTAACAAAATTTCCTTTCCCCATTTCCCTAAAATTTCATTTTTTTCCCCATTTCGTCGAGTCCCTTTCATTATTAAAAAAAGAAAAGAAAAAAGAAGCGATGTCCCTTTCTTCATTAATTAATGGGCCGCCAATTGGGCCGGAAATCGACGCGATCTCCCCATTTTGCCCTTGTCTGCCGGCGCTATTACTAATCATAAAGTTCAATTAAACCGATAATTTAAAGGGATAAATTATGACTGAAAGAAAAAAAAAAGATAAATACATTGAAAGTCCTATGATTTACCAAGAAAGTGTAATTTAATTCTAACATTTTCAAAAAAATCCAATTAAATCTTAAAATTTATAATAAAAGTGTTATGAAGTCTTAAAATTTATTATAAAAGTGTAATAAAATTCTAAAAATTTCAAAAAATGCAATTAAATATTAAAATTTATCAAATTGATTAAATCAAATCCTCCATTAATAACACTTTTTAAAAATTTTATGATACAATCATACTTTCGTGATAAATTTTAGGATTTAATTACACTTTTAAAAAAATTGAAGACTTGATTGTACTTTTTTGATAAATTTTAAGACTTAATTAATTACAATTTTTAAAAATTTTATGATTCAATTGTATTTTTGTGACAATTCTTAAGACTTCTAGTACATTTATATCATTTCATTTGAACTCGAAGAGGACCATCATTTTTTTCATTTGATAAAAAAAAAAAAAATTGGTTTCCGCAGCTTAAATCGGAGAAAAAAATAAAACAGTCGGGAGAGAAACCCGTCGCCATCGTCATTCGTCGTCATCGTCTTCTTCTTCTTCTTCTTCATCTTCGTCGATTTCCTGCCCTTCTCAGTCTCTCCGATTTCCCCATTTTCTCCCCTTCTCCCAATCTCCGATTCGACGGCGAAGTCCGGAATCGGGAAGCGGCCGAAGCCTCTCCGCCCGGCGCCGATCTCTGTCTCTCTCCGATTCCTCTTCGGTCGGGCCGTCGGAGGCGGAGGCGAAGGCGAAGGCGGCTGCCGCCGCTGTGTCTATGTTGTGGCTCCGTGATCGCGCGCTCTGACTGACCCGGCGGCGGCGGCGGCGGCGGCGGCGAGGGATTTCCCCGAATCGGGCGGCGATCGGTGGGTGGGTGGGTGGCGGGGGACGGGCCCATGGCGTCGGCGCAGAACCAGCCGGCCAATGTGGATCTCTTCGATTTGTACTTCAGGAGGGCGGATTTGGATCGGGACGGCCGGATCAGCGGCCTAGAGGCCGTCACCTTCTTCCAGGCCACCGGCTTGCCCAAGCCGGTCCTCGCCAAGGTGATTCCGGATGGCTTCTCTTCCTTGGGTTTGGGTCGTGCGCGTCTGTGTGTGTGGATTGGGTGCGGTAGGGTCGCGTGCTCGATCGCGTCGGCTGATTGGATGCTTTTTGGGGGTGAGGGGAGTGGCGCGGATAGGGTTGCGAGGATAGTTTGGATGCTGAAGTGGGTTTTAGTAGTAGTGCTTTCTGTGAAGGTTAAATGAGAGAGTTCCTTGGTGGTTGGTTGAATTTGGGAGATGGAAATGCAAATGTATAGTCTTCATGGGAGAATGGAGTTCACGTTGTAGATCATATCAAACGTTAGTGGGAGTGGGATCAAAGTCACGAGAACTTAGATATCAGCTTTGGAGTTCCTTGATCTAATTATCTAAGCATTGTATGTTAACAGCACTCGTAGGCGGAGTTTTGTGCGAGGCACAATTTTTTTCTTTCCTTTCTTTTGCCAATTAAAAGATTTAGTCACTGTGCGTATCCAGGAAAAAAGATATAGTAATCTACTATATGAATCCATGTGTATGTTGTGATGACACACCTCCAAGACTGTTCTTGACGACATTGTTGTGTGAAAATAGAACCTTTTCATATTCCTCTAGATTGAGTGTTGTATCAAAGACGGTGGCTGTTGTCAGAGGAAATGGACACACCTAATGGGTAAAGTCTAAGGAGTGCCCAGTGCAAAAATCCATGAGTGCTTGCTTGGGCGAATAGATGATACAATGCCTTTTTATACAAGCTACAAGGGTGACTAGAAGTATGATCTGAACCAACAAGAAAGATTCGAGGAATGAGAGGAAGAGATATACAAACGGAGGAGGATGGAATATGAATGTTTTAACAGTGGTTGGTTCTTTGTGTTCTTCTATTTTAGTCGGCACTTTTTCTTTTTTTTCTGGTGAAGTTTATATCTCTGCAGTTGGCTGTGTATGAACTTGACGCATTATATTGGAGCTATTATGTGGACTCATTTGGAGGTTATAGGATTAAGTTCTACAATGGCAAGTCGACATTTGAATGGTGTTTCCTGAGTACATGCGAAGATGCATTGTCCTTTTGCATTTGAAGATGCTTTTCATGTTACAACTTGCTAGGGTGATCAATTCATTGAAGTCGACTGCCTTGTTTAGAGATTCTAAATTATCCCCATCTCTGACATCATTTTCTTTTTCGAAGGTATGGGACTATGCTGACCAGAATCGGACTGGTTTCCTTGGTCGGGCTGAATTTTATAATGCTCTTAAACTCGTAACAGTTGCACAAAAAAAACGGGAACTGACTCCTGAAATTGTGAAGGCTGCATTATATAGCCCAGCCACTGCTAGAATTCCTGCACCAGAAATAAATCTTGCTGGTGTTCCTGCACCACAACCAAACACTAGCACACAAGCAGCTGCTCCTCAAGCTGGCGTCATTGCTTCATCAACTCCCCAGAGTCTTGGATTTGGAGTATCACAAGCACCTCTTGGTGTAAACTTAAGCCAGCAGCAGCTCTCTTCTCAAGCTAGTGTGTTGCGTCCGCCGGCAGTATCCGGTTCAGCTTTGCAATCAACACAGGGTGCTCCCACCCAGGGTTTTCCTGTGAGAGGTGCTGCAGTGGGTCCATCCCTTCCAAACTCAAGCACTTCAAGTGATTGGACTGGTGGAAAGATGGGGGGACCTTCTAGTGGAACAATCCCACAGGTCCCCAATAGAGGAGTTGCCTCCTCAATGACACCACATGGATTTGGGATTTCTACACCAGGCCATGAAACTTCACTGCCACCTAGGCCACAGGGCCCCTCTGTGACACCATCCAGGCCAGATGTTAGGGATTCAAAACAAATGGGTGTTTCAGGCAATGGATTTGCTTCCAACTCTTTTTGGAGAAGGTGCCTTCTCAGCAAGCCAACCTCAACCACGGCAAGAATCTTCTGCACTCAGTGCACCTAACTCATTGGCTACTTCTCCTCTGTCTGCTGCTAATCAGCCTTCTGTTCGGCCGAATGCTCTGGACTCTCTGCAAACTCCATATGCTGTGCAACCTGGGGGTGGGCAACCCCGGCCAGCTCAGTCTATTTTGAGACCAGCTCAGCAGGTCTCAGCTGCAAGTGCATCCACATTTTCCTCACCTGTGGTTTCACTCCCATCTGCCAATGCACCTTCCAGCCAATCACAGATGCCATGGCCTAAAATGACTCAAACGGATGTTCAGAAATATATGAAAGTATTCGTGGAAGTAGACAAAGACAAAGATGGGAAAATTACTGGTGAACAGGCGCGCAACCTCTTTCTCAGTTGGAGACTTCCTCGAGGTATATATATATATTTTTTGGATTGGCTGTTCTGCTAGTTAGCTATTTCAGTGATTGAAAATGGGCAACATCTAAACTGGCACTCTTTTATTCTCTTTAATGGTAATTTCTTTAGTTGAGTGTTCTGCTGGTTTTTCCATCAAGCTCTGGATGTTGGAGTGATGATTCTTACTGAATATTGAAGTAAATGAAGCTTAAGATGCGTTGTAATGAAAAATTTAGTCACTTTTATGAACTATGGGTTTCATAAGTGTTATTGTAGCCAACCTAAAGGCACTGTAATGAAGGAGTGATGAAAGAATGTTCTTCTGAACCCTGAAAAAAAAAGTCATAAAGTAGAAGCTTTCCATTGGTAACTATAGGATGAATCATGAAACTTTAAGATGAGTGCATTATTTGTATTTTGCATGATGGGCTTGCACAGGATTTTGAATTGGGGTTGAAGTGTATGTTTAATTTGCCCTTATGCATTATTTTGTTTATATTGGTTTTTATTTCTGGAGTTGATGCTTTTCGTTTTTTGGACAAATTTTCTCATCTACTGCCTGTTTCTGTTTGTCAGATATTTTAAAGCAAGTATGGGACTTGTCGGATCAGGATAATGATAGCATGCTTTCTCTCAGGGAGTTCTGTATTGCACTCTATTTGTTGGAGCGATATAGAGAGGGACGTACTCTTCCAACTGTCCTTCCAAGCAACATTGTATTTGACCACCCTGGTCAACCATCTGCGGGATATGCAAATGCAGCTTCGGCGCAGGCATCTGGTACTGATGGAACAAACTCTTTATATATTACTGCTCGAATGTTTCTGCCATCATGCTCAAATTATGCCTTTTGTTTTTAGTAGGTTTGCAGCAACAAGGGACGGCTGCACCTTTTTCTCAGCACATGGCACATCCACCCAGAGGAAGGCCTCCAAGACCCCCTGCTGCCCCTCCATCGGATGATGTGGTACAGCCTAAGCAGCAGAAAAAAGTTCCGGTTTTGGAGAAGCACCTTGCGGACCAGCTTAGTAAGGAGGAACAGAATTCTCTCAGTTCAAAGTTCCAGGAAGCGATGGATGCTGATAAGAAGGTAATGCGGATCTTGGTCCATCCTTATCTGTTTGAGATTGATTTGTGATTTAGAGTGTGCTTTTGTTTGTAATTTGTATGGAGTTATTAGATGGTCGTTTGAAAAGCATTTTGGCTATCTTAGAAGTATCATATAACAAGGTATTGTAATTAGCAATCCAATGTTCTCCACTCTGGCTCATAATTTACATTTGCATGAACCATGCCATTGTAAGTATGAGTTGTATAAGATAAAATTAGTTGAAGTGTAACTCTTGGCAGACCATTATCAGTTGCATACATGGTTACTGATCATATAGAGGATCTCCCTTGTGCCATACTGACTTGAGTATAGATTGCCCTTCCCTCTGCATCTACATCATGAAGTAATTGATGGTTCTAGTAGCAGCTGCCGTTCTCCAAAACTTTTGGAGTTCAATTTTCTCAAGCATGATTTCAAAGATTATATAATCAAGATTTGATCCTTTTTCTGCTTTTGGCAATGATTAACCAATTCTTTTGACCCCTTTTTCACTGTAGGTGGAGGAGCTGGAGAAAGAAATAATGGATGCTAAAGAGAAAATTGAGTTTTGCCGTACTAAGATGCAAGAACTCGTGAGTAATTTCTCTTCGTATGGGCCTCTTTGTTATTGAAAGGAATGTGTTATTCAGGATGGGTACAATTCCAGTGTCCATCCATGTAGTGATTTGGCTCGTGTGTTTTAATTCAGTATTGCCATTTTTTCACAATAACTACATAAACCTCTTACCTACCAAATGTTGGCCGTGTCATCCAATGTCATGAGTTGGTTTGACAATTTAATGATTACCAAATAGAAAAACTTGATTCAGCTTATCTACCCACTACATCTCGCTTTCACCTTTTGGATACTTTGATTATGTCTTTGTCTTAATGGCTGCCAACCATCATTACACAATTGTACATTTTTAACATATCAGCATTTTCTCGGTAGTCTGAGGATATTATCTGTTCCTCTGGCCTGCCTTTGACTTCCCTTCTTTGATAGGTTCTGTATAAGAGCAGATGTGACAATCGCCTCAATGAAATCATGGAAAGAGTGTCTGGTGACAAACGTGAGGTACTTGTTCAATGCTCATATTTTAAATATTAGCAATTTTATTGTATTAGTCCTGACATGATGACCTATTGACTTAGGTGGAGGCCTTAGCGAAAAAATACGAAGAGAAATGCAGGCAAGCTGGAGATGTGGCCTCTAAGTTAACCATTGAAGAAGCAACATTCCGCGATTTACAGGTATTATTTGTTGCAGTAGACTGTGACCTCACTGGGTAATGGGTTTTGCGTAATTCATCTGATATTTTTAGCCCTTGAATAAAACACTGGCTATTCAAATTGAAGAGAGCAAAATATGGGAGCTATGTTCCCCTTTGGCTGAATAGAATGGAGCTATGTTTCCCTTTCAATTAGATGTTTTTATTTGTTTTTCTTACAGGAGAAGAAAATGGAGCTGTACCGAGCTATCGTCAGCATGGAAAAAGATGGTGGTGCTGATGGTGCTCTTCAGGTAAATAATTAATTGGTGGGCTTGTTCAGATATTAAAGAAATACTCAGTTGCCTCCCCCCCTTTCTCAGGGCCGTGCTGAACATATCCAGACAGATCTTGATGAGCTTGTGAAAAATATCAATGAGCGCTGCAAGAAGTACGGACTACGTACAAAGCCAACTTCACTACTTGAACTTCCGTTTGGTAATTTCCTTCTACATATCTCTAATTCTCTCGATCATCTCTATGAATTTGTTAGTGTAACAACATACTTCTGGTTGCTACTTGCAATGTTTTTCCTGTTTTATTAATTAAGTTAATGTAGGTTTCAGTGGCTGTATAGTCTATTTATTTTCCTTGTGAGAAGTAGATGGCTTAAGGAGTGGTTGAGAAGGTCAACTTCTATCAACTCAAGGATGAAAGAATGATGAATTGATTCATATGTGCACAGTGATTGTTTCTCTTAGCCTATGTGTCACTATCTTGTCGATTAGCTTTGAGTCATTTAAACATAGCTCTAGAATATTATTGAAAGGGATGCTTCTTGTGCACTACGTAATGATTACAGGTTATTGTGATCAATTAAGCTGATCAATCTCATGTGCTCTCTTCTCTTATGTTTGTCTATTTGTTCTATTCTCTTATGTTTGTCTATTTGTGTTGTTCGTGTTTGCAAGAGTTTAGTTTTGCTGATGCATCTGGCTGCTTAATATTTTCTTCTTGATGGTTGAAGGCTGGCAGACTGGTATCCAAGAGACAGCTGCTGATTGGGATGAAGACTGGGATAAGTTCGAAGAAGAAGGTGTGCTATTTTATCCTCTGTGTTTTATGATGGCGGATTTTCCTGTTTTAGGTATTTTAATTGGAGTTGCCCAATAATTTTGACCTGTGATGTCTCTACTGTCTCGTCCCAATGCATGGAGGATTTTATCATTGAGCAGCATACTGTTATTGGAAGTTGGCATGTAGTGAGACACAGTCTGACATAATTTCTTCGTGGATTACATGATTACATGATGCATTGGCTTGTAATTTAACTGTCAGGGTCGAATGTAATGGTTATCAGTGGTTCTAGCGTACTTTCATCAATTCTGTGAATTTATATGTAAAACAATGCTTCTGCAGTTTTTAACGGTGTAGCTCTGTACCATCAATTCAGGTTTCACATTTGTCAAGGAGTTCACGCTTGATGTCCAAAATGTCATAGCACCCCCTAAACAGAAATCTTCATCAGCTCAGGTAGTAAAGCCATCTGCACTTCAGAGCCCAGTAGCCCCTTCATCACCTCATGCAGATGTGGACAAGGAGAAGCCTTTGACTTCAGATGGGCATGCGGTCGAAAATGGAATACACCACAACAAAAGTGAAAATGGCACACCCAAAAGCGCACCAAGCAGTCCTGCTGCTACAAGTACAATTGAAAGCCCCTCTAGAGATTTTGCGGATTCTGGATATGGAAAGACAACCGCCATGGATTCTTCATTGCATTATGACAAAGAAACTCAAAGGTAATAAATATTAGTACAATACAATGCCACTTAAGCAAAGAGAGAAGGTAAATCTTTTGGTAATTCTCTTAAGACATGGCATGTGTTTCAGATAGTAGAGGTAGGATGCAGTTTGTCCTTACAGCAACGTAAGAACTTAAAATGAAAATGTTGAAATCTAGGTCTCCCCTTTGTTAGTGTTACTTATGTGCATATTGTTGCCGGCAAACTTCATCTGCTCCCTGGTCAATGTAGGACAATGCTTCCCAGAGCAGTGAGTCACCCTGATTAGATTGAGAACTTGAAAATAACTTAAATGAAAGATAACTCAGAGCAAGTAAATCATTATAGGCATGGCACCTCTATAAGCATCACCTCTAACATTTCTTAGGCATCACACTTAAGGGAAGAATTGCATGACAATTCTGAAGTGGAGATGTGACAATTTGATAATCTTCATCAAATAAAAGGTTGAAATTAGAATCCTAATAGAGCTCAAAGTCTAGTAAATTGTTGACTGAGTTGAATTTGGAGAAGAATCTTAATTCTTTAGAGCTCTTAGTCAAGTTGTGATGTGATGCCAAAGGTCAATCTTTGCTAAAACTTGATTGTAGCATTGGCATTTTGGTCTCAAACCACTCAATTGATGTTGTGGGCTGCATCGTTAGTTCTACAATCCTTGGTGATTGGTTGTTTATGGTCTCTTTTGGGACACTGGACTAATGCCTCTTGATTTTGGCATTTTCTGCCCTTTCTGTTTAGTGGAGCTGTGAGGGACAGAGGAGAGATGTTAGCAAACATTAGGGGCTAAATTAAATGCAGATGGACCAGTGTTCTTTGATATTTGGGTTTCTGATGATTACGTACATACATATATACATACATATATATAGAAAGAAAATATACATTATGGAGTTTGGGTTTCTGAATTGTTTTCCCCTTTTATGCTAAAGTACTCATTACAGTTTTCCATTAGAGGATAGTTTCCTGTGGTATGGTCCCAGCGGGGATGTAGTTTGTGTTTCATATTTTGTTTGTGTAGAAAGAAGATATACATTTATGTAGTTTGAGGTGTATTCAAGACACCCTAAGAAAAGAGTTAGCACTAATTCGAATTTAACAATTGCTTGGTACTTGATGTTTATTCAGAAATGAAAATAGCCCACTGAATGTAAGTTTTCTTTTCTTTTTTCCCCCCCATTTATAAAGGACAATCCTTTTCCAGCTAAAAAGGGCATTGTTATTTGATCTTCTTTTTAACGTGAGGGATCTTCAGCTTGCTTTTTATCATTATACCTTACATCCTTGATCTTTGTGGTGTTGTATGGGAGGTGGAGCTCTTTTGTTATGGTGCGATCAACTTCAGCAAGCCAATATTACTTCCGCTGACAACTGCATGTGTACTTTTACCACATGCAGTGATCATGAGGCCGCCGGCTCTGTTCTTTCTGGGGATAGGAGTTTTGATGAACCAGCATGGGGAACATTTGATACAAATGATGATTTAGACTCTGTGTGGGGATTCAACCCAGTAAGTTCCAGCAAGGTAAGATTCTTCTTGTACCATCTAGTGGATGCTTAGATGTTCCAAAGATTGGTTACTGAATGCAGCTTATTATCTATGGTATATGTCTACTTAAGAGATAAACGAACTATGTTATCTGAACTGCTGGGTGAGTGCCCCCATACAAGGATTACGAGGTTTTACTTTCAACCAATTGGTTTGATCTGGGTAGCACAGACTTATCTTAAAGTTTCATTCTTTTGATATTATTATCTGGGAGATCAAGTCAATTCTTAATGCGAATAGAGAAGTTGTCAAATTGTGTGCCAACTTATTGAACTTTAGGTTCTGGAATTGTTGAGGGTCTTCTTTATCTCGTCGAATGCGCAATTTTAGGTGTGGCTGGTGTGGAATTTGGAGCTGAGCTTTGTTGTCAAAATCATGTTTCATTTCTTTTTTCTTTTTAATCTTGAAGTTGCTTGATTAAAAAATTGAGAATTAGGAAAGTGATCTATTTTGGGAATGGAGAAGTAAAATACACGTCGACTTGTTTGACCAGTAGAGATTGCTGACTTGCTTGATTAAACTGCGATAAAATATTCCTACATCTTTGTCAGGCAGAAGAGCCTAACTGTCCTGTCCCATTTGTCATTCATCTTCAGAGAGTTGAGCTCAAGGTCACCAATGCTTAGCTCAATAGGCGCACTAGCCTAATCAAGCTTCTATTGTTTGTTTAAAAAAATTAATTACAGATTCAGACACGAAGATCTTTAAAATATTTTCCCCTGCAATTATATAATTTCAGGGGAAAATACGCAAAGATTATTTGTAACTTGATTGTTTTTGAGTTGAGTCGAGCCAACATGTGAGGCGAGTTGTGGTCAAGCTAGATACTGGATTGGCTCGATTACACCAGCTTTATCACACCCCTTTGTTTCATTGGACTAGTAAATTGTGTTTTGTAAAACCATTAGAAATGAAGTCTGCCGTAAACTGTAAGCCTTACCATGACCTGCTGTATTAGGTGAAGACCCCTGAAGCTACTGCTTTGCCCTTGCTACTGCAGTCTGCAGATCAGCAAGTTACAGAGGAGTGGCTTTATTGGGATATGCATAGAGTCGCTTCTTCTAATACACTTGGATTTCTTATAAGGCACTTTTAATCTCTCTTTTGATTCTTATTCATCTCAAGATTTTCTGAAAGCTGGTTGATAAGTTCCTGAAATCATTTTCTGTAATTAAGACTCAATTTGAGCTTGAGAACACTGCACTATTTAGTTCTGGATATTTGAGGTAGATTTGATTTGTCTCCGGAAAGGCAAAAGTCTCTAGATATTTGATTGACACTTGATACGAAGATATGTTAAAGGAAGTTGGCTTTGTATTTTCTTTTAATGTGATTACATTTGTCATGTCTGTTGTCATTGTTATTGTTAACATTATGTTGTTGCTTAACCAGGTAAACTATTGTTCTTCTTGGTGTTTCACAGCTATTACTCACGCTTGGTGTCATTGGATCTAGTTGTGAAATCTTACGATTCTGTTATTTGATCTAAAGATTCAATTAATGGTCATCTCTCAGAACCCTAGTATATAAGTAATTCTGACAGCCTTAGTGCTAAACTCTCATTGTACTTTTTGTCAAATGCACTTCCATATAGTTATAGCTGAGCAGTCGATTTCTCTCTGCTCAAGAAAACTTTCATCATGTTCTCACTTTTTGTACGTGATGTAGGATACGGATCATGAAGGATTCAAAGATGACTACTCATTTGGATCGATGGAATTTGGCCTTAATCCTATCCGGACTGGGCCGCCACAGGCTGGTTTTCAGAAGAAGAGCATGTTTTTTGATGAATCTGTTCCCAGCACACCACTCTATACTTCAGGCTTTTCTCCAAAATACAGTGAGCCATCACGGCCATCATTCGACAGCTCCTCAAGACAGAAGAAGAGCATATTTTTTGATGAATCTGTTCCCAGCACACCACTCTATACTTCAGGCTTTTCTCCAAAATACGGTGAGCCATCAGGACTGTCATTCGACAGCTCCTCAAGATTTGATTCTTTTAACATGCCCGACAGTGGAGTCTTTTCCCAGCGTGATGCGTTCTCGCGGTTTGATTCTTTCAACACGCAAGACAGCGGAACCTTCCCCCAACGCGATATGTTCTCGAGATTTGATTCTTTCAGCACACACGATGGTGAAAGCTTTCCCCAGCGTGAAACATTGGCACGATTTGATTCGATGCGCAGCAGTGTCGACTTTGACCAGGGTCATGGTTTTCCGTCATTTGATGATTCAGATCCTTTTGGGACTGGCCCATTTAGGACTTCCAAGGAGAGTCAGACTCCAAAAAGTTCAGATAATTGGGGTCATACTCAAACTCCAAAAAGTTCAGATAATTGGGGTCATACTCCAAAGAGTGCAGATAGCTGGAGTGCCTTCTAGCTGGGAAAAGAGTCATGCTGCGTTGCTTCCCAAACTGAGCCATCAAGTTCACCAAGTGGTTTATGTGTGTCGCATTGTGTTTCTCAACCGATTGGAGGACCATAGGGTATTCTCCTGTATTATTTTTGTGTGTATTAATAGCTTTTCAGTGATCTGTGCTTATTTTTGGCAACTCCGACGATGGATGATATCTTCTCTTTCTTCCAGTTCTTGCTTTAGAGCTCTCGAATTCTTTAATTTTCCATGTTCTACTGATTGAGGATCTTAAATTCTTTATGTCATACTACGGCTATAGAAAAGCTGTTTTGATACTGTTCGGACTGTTGGATGAATAAAATAGCCTTTGCCCTAGTTTCCTTCGGAACTCGATTGCGGCTCGTGCTATTTTCTTCCGGCGCAAGGATTGCTTCGTGAAGTGTTCTTTAATTCTTTGATTTGCATAGAATCCAAGCGGGTTATTTGTGAGGAAGTGTTTTCTTTAATCTGTTTCTATAGGTTAAGAGTATTATTTGCTGTTGGTTACAAGGTTGATCAGAGTATTATTTTCCTTGTCGGGAGTCTAATTGATATCGTGATTTCTGCAAAATCCCGAATTACTGATTGATGACTTTAAGCAGTATTGAGGAATACGCATTTGTTGAAGAGTGTTCCTCGGCACTTGATGAAGGAAAGATTGAATAAAGAAAGTTTGCTATGAATCGGACTGGCAATTTGAGCTTTTCTGCATCGATAAGGACGGCTTCCATCCTTTTTTCAGTCATCTTTTTGGAAGTTCGCTAAGCTTATCGGATGTGGATGAAATGTGGCCGTCGCTGGACAAGGCTTAATACTGGTCCAAACAAGAGAAGAGTCGCCCTTGCATCGTCCTTCATTCCAAATCCACGTCCTCGAAAGAAAGCCGCCTTTCAAGTTTGAAACGTAATTAATTCGCATCGTTCCAAATTCGTGTCCTTCTCAATTGAAAGCTGCCTTTGAAATTCGAGCTGTAATCCAAATTCTAGAAGGATCGGATTCTTGAAAATTGATGAACGTTGAACCGCGAATAAACAAATCTTGGTCGTTCATCAATAAATTTTTTAGTTTTGTGAGGTGCGACGGTTTTGTTTAGGAGGTTTGACAAAGTACATGACATGCAACTTTCTAAGGATGGTTAAGTCTGTCAACTGAGTATGTGTTTTAACGTCCTTCGCTGTTTTTAGTATTATTCTCCTTGCCTTTTGGCTCCAAACACATCCACAGACACAACCGTATAAACACATCGTAATGGATATCAAGATTTGTCGTCTTCAAAGGACTGCTCTTCCCATCAAACGATCAGTAGTTCTTAAAGTTCGGGAGGAAAAGGAGATCAAGGCCTTGGTACTTATTTGCTGACAAGAATCTTCAGTTTTCAGGTGAAAGCCGAAGAACAGGGGCCTCATACGTTGAGAACGTCACACCATTTCGACAACTTATCCTGCAAGTGAAAAAGTATCGAGCCGTGCATGCCGGCATGAGTTTTCGACCCTTTACTAATGCTGGCACAAAACCAACGAAGAAGCGGACACCGGTGGGGGAAGCATTTTTCAAGTTTGCAATTCCCTCTCTCTCTCTCTCTCTCTCTTCAGACTAGGGAAGAAGATCAACAAAGAAATGTCAAGAGCCGTAAGATGAGAAACAGTTGCATGAAGACGAGCACTTTACCAACTCGAGGGATGCCCTGCAACTTGAAAACTCTCATTGCTAAGGTTGTTTACTCGAGTAATTTAAACCGTTTGAAGAAACCAAGTGGACGAGAATTTTGTGAAATCAATCCAAATTTTCCTCGAGAGAACACAGAGCAAGATGAAAGTTGACATATGAAAGCTAAGTTGAACTTGTCATTTAGACTCAGTACTCAGTTTTCAATTTATCAAAGAAATTAATCACCCAATCAGACAATGAGATAAAAGCTTTCTCCAAAGTTGTCGCGCACCTTCGGGACATGCCAACGCCGGTGAGCAATTCATTTACACAAACCAATGTTTCACTGACAAACAGGCATGCACCATCTGTGCATTGCAAGATGACAAGATCGAGTATTTTGCAGGTATTAGAAACTGAGCAGGGCTTTCCACTTATCAGGGGATCTGGAATGGAAACGCTCAAGTTCCTCCAAGGAAGTAACGAATAGAACTTTTTAACCATAAACTCCCGAAGGGGTGCCCAACTTTCTTCCAAAACTTGTTTCCAGTGAATAGATGTAGTTCATAAGCATACCGCTATGAGCTTTACCTGACTACTCTCTGTACAGTCAATTCACTCAACCACTGCTCAACTCGAAAACTAAACGCTGCAGGCGTTTATAAAAGAATGTCGACAGGAAATTAACATACCCAACAAACTGATTGATCAGACAAAAGCAACATATAATCAGTAGAAGATGAAAGTTGAGGACATGGAAATCGCATTTACATTTCACATGATTCTTGCGTAGCAGCACACTAATATACGCACTGCTTATTGGAATTTTTCCATAGGATAAACAAGTACTATGCGCTCATCAATTTTATTGTCCAGGGAAAGAAAACATTCTCATGACATAGAGTGATGCAAATATTTATCACACAGCTACCCTGTTATGAATTTTGAAAACGAAGATCAGAATCATACCTAGGAAAAGAAAATTTCCGTGAGTGCATACCAAGTCCCTGAAACAGCTAGCACCAATCCCAGCACAAAAATCCCTGCGTCCATGCTCAGGCCTATCCAACCCATCTCTTCCTTGCACACCAGCATGTGAAACAGAGACGGCAACACGAATCCCAGTCCACAGCACACGCTGCTTCCGACCAATGACAAGAAATCCCCAAAGTTAGGCACCAGCAAGGCAACCAAACTCACTACCAACACCAGCAGCCATCTCAGCCAAATGCAATATCGTCCGCCCCAGAATCGCCTCTCCACGATTTCATAAACCGGGTGCATCATCAAAGGGAAGGTAAAGAACAAATTGATACAAAGACCCAGTTGCACTATAGTACTAATCAAGCCCTTCCCCATGTTCGCCGTAATTATATCCCTCGTGTCTGCGCCGAACGCCAAGTAACCCAGCAATCCGAATCCTCCATACATCAACCCAATAAAGGCCATCGCAATGGCCAAGATCTTCCCAAACTTACTCTTATCTTCCATCTCGGACTCCAAATGCAACGCCATGCCGATCCCTTCAAAAGCATAAACAGCCACACCAATTCCATAAAAGAACACAGACAGGCCCCCAAAGGCCTGCACATTCGCCCCGTTCTTCCAAACAATACCCGCCTCATCAGCCATCACCACGCCCATGGCGCCGAGATCGACTACATCCGCGAAAATGCTCAAAGGCGCCAAATGCGTCAACGTTTTGATTGAATTTAAGCCCAATTGGAAAGGCAAGCACCCCCATATGTAGAAACTCTTGGCGGAAATGCCCCAAATCCTTGAACTCATATACGCAGCCACATGCCTAGCCGGACCCGAATTGAACAAATTAGCCATCGTATTGCCGATGAAAATCAAGTAACTGACGCAGAACCCGGCCTGCGACAGCACCATCATGATGTCCACGACGACCCGGCCGATCCACCCGCACACCGTGAACCCGAGATCCCCGAAGGACGCGATCTTCGAGAACCCGTCGACGGACTCGAGCCGGCGGCGGGTGCGGACCAGGAGCATCATGCAGTGGTAGGTCAGGGCGGCGACGGAGAAGAGCATGAGCAGGCCCGTGAGCCACCCGGTGCGCTTGAACGCGTACGGCAGGCCCAGGACCCCGGCCCCGACGATGGCGATGAACACGTTCGCGAAGGTCTTGGCCGGCGAGGAGAGCGGCCGCTGCCTGCCCAGGAGCGGCGTGTCCTCGCCGGGGACGGGCGTCAGGGTCCGCGACGACGAGCTCGCTTCCTTGTCGAAACCCATGTCGCCAATTCGACCCGAGACTGATCCGACCACCTCCGAATCCGAAACTGGGTGGCCGCCGAACGGATCCCTCCGGAGAAAGGCCCCAACTTTTGCCGATCCCGCGCGACAAAATCGGAGCTTTTACAGCTGGGTTCGGGGATTGCACCCGAACAGGAACGAGAGAGACGGCGAGAGATGAAATGACGACGGTTCAGCTTCTGGGTCGGTGACGATGAAGATGAAGAAGATGATGAAAATGAAGATAAAGATGATGAAGATGGTGGTGATGGTGATGGTGGTGATGGTGATGGCAGTCTGAATATCTTGGCAACTGCAGAAGAAGATGATATATATAGAAGAAGAAAGGAGGAGGGAAAGAGAGAGAAGGTGGGTAGGCAGGCGTGTTGGAGTTGCCTGTGGATTATTAGACAACTGCGTATTAAATTGGGAAATATAATAATTATATATTAATATATTAACATATTATAATAAATAGGATCCCAAAAGATCCTACCAATTTTTTTGGCAATGACCTAATTATTGCGGGGATCCCACCACACAGGTGGGTTACGAGGAGCGAAAGAGGGAGAAACCAAGACAGAATTCGCTAGATATTTTGGCCTTTTTAATTTTTTTAATATATATTAAAAGGAAAAAGTCAGGAAAAATCCTGAACTTTGTCGAAAGTAATAGATTTATTCCAAAAAATTTTTGTGACGTGAAAACCCCGAATTTCTTGCTAAGTAACATATTACCCCAAAATTTTTTTTGACAAAAAAACCCCGAACTTTTGTTATATGGCATATTATTTACCCCAAAATTATAGAAAGCGTTTTGGTCTTTTCATTTTTTAAAATTTTTAAAATTTTTTTTTTTTTTTTCTTTAGGAAGTCGGAGGGAAGTCGGACGGCTGCCCTTGCCAACGTCGAGCAAGGGTCACCTTCCCCGGCGTTGGGCTAGGGCGGCCCTCGTTGACGTTAGGCAAGGGTTGCCCTCGCTTGCGTCGGGCGAGGGTGTCCCTGCCGTCCTCGCCCGTCACCGGCGAGGGCCGCCCTCGCCTGACGCTAGCTTCCCTCTCGTTGGCTCGCCATGGTCGACGGAGAGAAGAAGAGGAAAAAAAGAAAAAAAAAAGGGAAAAAAACGGAATACAAAGATAAAAATGCCATTGATTGGGTAAATGTGTTACGGTTTGAAAAATTTGGAATTTTTTACGTTATAAAAAAAAAGTTTGGGATAAATGTGTCATTTTGGGCAAAGTTCAGGACTTTTCGTGACTTTTTCCCTATATTAAATTATGTGGCATAGGCACACAAATCTTGATACCATTTTATATTATGAGGTCATCTCATTTTTTTCTCAGCAAAATGTCTTGCAATCATGGTGTGATTTTTTTTTTTTATTATGAAATTTATAAGAGAAAATATCACCAAAATCTCCAAACTTTTTTTTTTTTTGTGATATGAAAAACTCAAAACTTTTCAAATTGTGATACATTTATCATATCAATAACATTTTTGTCTTATTATTTTTTTTTCTTTTTTTCCTTTTGCTTTTTTTTTCTTCTTTCCCTCCGCCGGCCATGGCGGACGGAGGGAAGCCAGCGTCCGGCAAGGGGTGCCCTCCTGCGTCGGCATCGGGCGAGGGCGCGAGGGCGGCCCTTGTCCAACATTGGCGAGGGCGGCCCTAGCCAACCCAGGCGGGGGGACCCTCGTCGGACGCTATCTGGCCAGCAACGGGAAGAGAGAAGGAAAAAAAAAGAATTTTTTTTTAAAGTAAAAAGACCAAAATGTCCTATAGTTTAAGGTAAATGTGTTACACGACAAAAGTTCGAATTTTTTATGTCACAAAAAAAAAGTTTGAGCTAAATGTATCACGGTTAGCAAAGTTTGGAGATTTTTCACGTCACAAAAAAAAAAAAATTCAAAATAACTCTATCACTTTGGGTAAAATTTTGGGTTTTTCGTCATTTTTTTCCCAATTTATAAATTCCTCACGTGTGGAAGAGGAAGAATTGAGGAATCACGAGAGACTTTCCAAATAAAAAAAATGTCAATAGACTAATTATGAAGTGAGATAAGGTGATTTTACTTTTGTTAGGTTGGTTGTGGCTTTCTGGTTCAATGTATGTACGTGGGATGTTTTCACATGACATGACAGAGCTCCCACTGTCCTCCACTGGCTAACCGGCCTTTTTTCGTCCAACCCTTTGAGCTCACGTTGGTTTTGTCTGTTTCACCTTCTTTGGAATGTAATTTGATCCATCATCAGTTGTATTTGTGGCAGCCTTCAAGGTTTTCCTTGGAAAAAAAAAGAAAAAAAGAAAACTGTCAGCTCTAAAAATCTGAAAAAATGACTAATCTTTGAATTCTGATATTGTATACTATGTCATTCTTGGACTTTTAATTTGTTCTAAACGTTTGTTGAATTATTCCTTGTTGTTTAGTCTAGTTCTTAAAATTTTGATTTATTTAATCTGGTCTTCAACTACTCCTAAATCAGCCTATGTCATGTTGAATTCACAGGTTGTTACAATTATCATGTTGCTCGAGATTTAAAACATATGTTTCATTTCAATCCATTATCCTAAATCAACAAAAAGTATGCATTCCATTTATTACTTTTTCATTTTTACTTTTGGATCTTTACAAATGTTACATGGTTCCATTTAAGTACGTTGTAGCTTACGCTCTCTAAAACAGTAAAACGATAACCTCATTTAGGGTAGTATTGGATTGATATTTTAGCTATCTTAATTTCTAATGTTATGTTATTAACTAAATCTTAAGAAAATACAAGACGTGAAACTTGAAAATGTTATCTATTTAAAAGATCGGAATAATATTTAGATCATCATAAGTACAATTATCTATGGATAAATTAATATCAAATATAGATATTCTTTTGAAAACATTAAAATGATATTAATTTTTAAAGATATATCAAATACATATTCTGTCTATTTAAGAACAAGATTTGGAGTTATATTGAATTAATATTCCTACTATTTAATAAATAAGCGTTCTAATGAGGATATCCAAAAATGTTATCAATTTATATACTCATACTTATATTAATCTAATTTTCCTACTATTTTAAATAGGTAAAATCATCAATTTTTTTTTTTTTTTTTTTGTGTTTTGTGGATTTTAATTAAATGTAACCAAATCTATAAATTAGGAAATTGAAATAGCAGTAATATAAATCACATACTACTTCTTCAAATAAGGTTCTATTTTTACTATTATAATGATCATAAGTTACAACATACTTAACTAGAACTATCATAACATTTATAAGGACAAAAAAAATTAGTAAAGAAGTAATAAAATTATGGCATTTTTATTTTTTTTGATTTACATAATAGATAGAAATGAAAAAATATATTGAAATTCTAGGGATCGTGTAATTATGAAAAATTTTGAAATAATATCTAAGGATGACATTGGACATTTACAATTTGTTAAGGGGACTAGATTGAGCAAATTCAAAGTTTATAGATTAAATTCAACATTTACGAATAGTTTAAGGATTGCATTAAATAAATTAAAAATTCAAAAATCATATTACGGATTATATCAAAGTTAAGGAATAACTAGTGTCATCTCCCTTAATCCTTTGTAGCAATTGGTACGGTGCATAGAAACTACGAAACATCCATGTTTTAGTAAATCTATGAACAAATTAAGTCGTGTTTTGGAAGCTGATGATGGCTGTCCCAGTTCGAGTGCATTCCCAGAACGCCGAGAGATCCGGTGATGACTTTGGTGTTTGACAGCTCCGTTTTGATTATGTGATAGCAGCTTCACTGCGAGTCAAATGTTGCCTTTCTAACGAGAACTGTTTTTGGATGAGAAGCCAGTGGACTTCAGCATTCTTCTCTCGGCAATTGTTTCCAGTTGGACTTGACCTTCCAGTGTACAGACAACGTACGAGGGGTTGAAGCTGCTTCCGATCAAATTTGAGCACCGTATGTTTCCTTTAATGCAATAACACAAGCTCATCTGAAGTGAATTGTTCCACAATTCAAGCGCCACTTTACCGTTTTCTTTCCCCTTCTTGGATAAATGAGAATTATTTATGGCTGCAGGGCAGCAACATAATTGCCATAGGCATAGATGACACTTCATATCAATTCTGGAGAAGGTAAATCGTATCCATGAATCATACTTAAGCTGGAAATGCATCAATGCTCATGATTCATCTAAAAGACCAGAAAATTAATTCTTCGTGACGAAACTGGCGATGAGAGGTGATGCTGATTACTTGGTAGATCTCCTTAGTGATACCAAGAGTTTTAGCTATTGTAAATCAAAACAAATTCCAGCGTGCATAATGTTCAGTTAAAAAGGTATATGTTCAAGCTCATACTTCACAGCATAATTTTGTAGAGAGCAGACAAATTCGATGTAAAAGTGGCGCATTTCATTCAACCTTTTGAACAGAGCAGACAGAAGCCATCCTTGAATCGATCAAACACTTGTTATTGTAGAATATAACGACACAAATCTGCCAAAAAAATGAAAACGATATGAAGAAATATATCCATCATCTTCCTTCGATCGTCGTGTTGGTGACATTGTTGACAGACCAGATGCTTTCTTGCTGTGGTGGAATACCACCATTTGGCATTTCGGTTTGGAAAGTGAATGTAGGCTGTCTCGGCTGAGGAAGATCTGATTCACCGCTTAGCATCAGAACCACATCGGACATGTTTGGTCTATCCATGGCGTGGTCCTGAACACAGAGAAGCGCCATATGGATGCATCTTGTTACCTCCAACGGAGAGCTAACAGCAGTTGTTTCATCCAGTAGGTCCAATGCTCTCCCCGTACTCCATAAATGCCATGCCTAGTAGAGAGAACACTGTAACAATATCGCCAGCGACTTACAATATCGATTAAGGTTGGAATTTGGCACTTACGAAGGAAAGGAGATTGAGATATTGTCCCTGGTCATACAGGGCTGTGTTCTTTTTGCCGCTAACAATCTCCAATAGTAACACTCCAAAGCCATAGACATCGGACTTCTCTGAAAACATTCCGCCCATGACATACTCAGGAGACATATAGCCACTGCAGTTGAGTAGAACATGTTGGGTACTCTTTAATTGAATTAAAGGACAGCAGGATGAAACATGCATAAAGTGAGAAGTTCATTGCGGCAACTCAATCACGTATATCTGCTTGAAAAGATTGACTCAATGGATTGATAATTCAAGTAGGACTAGAGAGCTTACAATGTTCCCACAATTTTGTGAGTGTTCACCGAAACTTGAGTGCTCTCAAACATTCGGGCCAGCCCAAAATCTGAAATTTTTGGGTTCATCTTTTCATCCAAGAGAATATTGCTCACTTTCAAGTCTCGATGTATGACCCTGAGGCAAGAATCTCGATGGAGGTAGAGAAGCCCCCTTGCAATCCCCTGAATAATTTGAAATCGTTTTCCCCAATCGAGTTCTGCCTTCTTTCTTGAATCTGACGAACATGACAAACATGAACTGTTTTCAATTTTTAGTGCTAAGTCAAAAAATACATTACAAACAAAAATCATTGGTGAGGGAAAAAACCAACCAAAAAGAAAGGTGTCCAAGCTTTTGTTCGACAAGTACTCGTACACCAGAATCTTTTCTTCTCCTTCAATGCAGTAACCCATGAGTTTAACAAGATTTCGATGTTGGAGTTTCGATATCAGGACAATCTCGTTCTTGAACTCTTCAACCCCTTGGGCCGAGCTACTAGAAAGTCTTTTCACAGCTACCTCTTTCCCATCATTCAGCTTTCCCTGTTTCGCCATTCCAATATCATTTAGACATCAAATTATATCTATATATCCATTTATCGAATATCCTCCAGGATGGTTTTACCTTGTAAACAGAGCCAAACCCTCCTTGGCCGAGTTTACTTGTCATGCTGAACTTGTTTGTAGCTAGTACTATGCTATCAAAACTGAAAAGGGTCAAATCCAGAGAATCATCTTTCTTCAACTTCTCTGTCCATGCGTTTCCTTGTACCAGTTCACCCAGATTTTCTGGTGTATTTGCCGAGTCAAGGAGCCTTGGAATTTTGGTCAAGTTTCCTGTGCTTATTATTAATGAAGATTTAGCTTACCTTCTTCATAGCAATGGAAAATCAAACAAAATAGAAGCATAATCCTCTGAAAACACAAATGTGGCTCTTTAAAAGTACCTCTTTTCTTAGCTCCATTTGTAAAGACCAAAAATCAATACGGCAAAGAACATGATCCCAGCAATAGTACTCAGGCTGATGCTAACTGCTTTCTGTGATGATCCACCTGAAATGGGACGGAGAGTTATGAAAAAGATGACTGGTGTCATTCAAACTCATCTCAGTGAAGCAATTTCTAACCTGTTTTTACATATGCAACTCGAACAAATAGATCTTCCCCGTTGCTGGGAAATTCCTGAAGATCGATGAGGCCTTTAGTCCAAACCATGCACCCAATGGTGCTGACATAAGAATAAGCCAAGCAAGAACAATTGCTCAGGCACCAGCTTACACATTCTTGATCTCCAACGCCTGACAAATAGTCCGCAGAATCGGGTAGTTTCATCTGGCTCATTGACCAAAAGGCATCTTTCTTTACATTTGTCGAAGCCGATGTGCTTGTGTTTTGGTGGCAATTCAATTCTGTCTCTCTTACACATCCTCCGGTCCAGTTTCCCCTATTCCATTCCTCATTTGACTTTGGCACAAACCCATATATGCATTTGCAAATAGGCGAATTCAATGAGTTACAAACTCCAAAAGGACCACAAGTTCCATAAATCTCGCAAGTATTGTTTGGTCCCGTCCAACTCGTCAACCACGCCTTAGCTCCATCATCCCAGTACACCAACTTAAGAGATCCTCCCGGCGAAATGAACATGTATCCAAAGAACGAGCTGTTGAAAGTATCTATCCAAAAGTAAGTAGTACCCTGCTGAATATCTTGCTGGACACGGTACACACTCGAGTACGTTTGGTCCATGTCTTCTATGCCGATAAATTTCGATTTGTCCCATTGCCCGCCTCTCCAGTAAGGGGTCGAACCAATCCAAGTGAAAGCCTGAGGTGGTGTCTCCGACGACATTCCAGTCAAGAAACTTCCAGGGGACGGATCATTGTCGCTTCTCCAGGAAATTAAATACCGTTTCACTCCAGTCCTGACATTTACTTCCAACTTCATGCTCGGAAGAAGAGTGTCTGTTGGATCCTCGAAGCTTCCCCATATTTCACCATAATTTGCATCTTGCAGAACAAAATTCCCATTATCTAATAGGGTCGCTGACATATAATTGGACAGACCAGAGACATTCGTAGACCAAACTATACTCTGTTGTCCATCCACGAGCTTCAAATTCCCATCACTGCCTATCGTTAATTTCGCAGATCTATCTGTGTACACAAGCGGTACATACCTATTGGCCACCCACACGATTTTAGAAGGTGTCAAGTTCTTGTACCATATGCCAACATACTGATTTTCTGACCCATTCGGCGTGAAGAACCCAATCTCAAAGATTTGGCCAGGGGAGACGAGAGTTTGGTTCGGAAAGAGCGGCTTTGATGTAGTAAGATTGTAACCTGCACCGCTGGCTGTATGACTTGCCTGAAGCAGGAAGAAGACGACCAAGCAAGAGCACCGAGCAATCTTAAGTTGCATAATGAGAATGACTGAATGAACCTAGCAAGTTCGGTGGGCTGGTTGATTCTGCACTGTCTTCTGATCAAGAATAGATGATCAAGATCTTCTGTAAGTCCAACCTTGGAGCTCAATGTATGATGTCATTTAAATCCTTTTTTTCCTGCTTATCCGAAGTACATTTCATCAGCAAACTAAGTACACGGTGCAGATAATGCCTGTCTCAGATCACAAGGGCACACAGGACGGCCCAAAAGATCATTTGAAATTACTGTGTGACATCAGAATCAGCTGAGTCAGAAGGATGCCTCAAAAACAATTGTATTCAGAAGAGCATATCCTCGTTGACTATCAAATGTCGTGAATGTTCCTCGCCACTGTTCAAATTTGACCCAGCCTCTCAGTTTACATTGGTATCATCCTCCTCGACAAATTTGAATTGTTTGTGTTAGCCAAGACATCTGATGAGATCGAAGCATTGTGTAATCAGCTATTCAAAGATTTGCGATGTCAGTTGGCGTGAGAACGCGGGTTCAACGAAGAAATGCCCCTCAAGTAAATTCAGTCGTGCCAGAAAAGGTCAACTCTCTAGTAACTTTTCCTGTTTAAGGATCAGTTCCAAGTCCTTGTAAACTCAATTGTGAAAACTTCTTTCGACCAAAAAATATAGATAAGTGATAATGACACAAATGGCACTGAAGGTCAATGTAAATTCTTGAACTCTCAATTGTTTATCTAATATGTGATACTGTTTCTAGTTTGTCCAATATGTGATATCGTTTATAAACTTTCTATTGCTTGAATTTGAATCAAACCATACTTTGAGATGAGTACAGTTAAGCCATTTAAGTTGAGGAGGTTTCGAAGGATGAACTTAAACGAATTCTATGATTGTCTTAAAGACCGGCATTGAATGTTCTTGCATGGCTCCTAACTCTACTTATGTTCCGTCAAAATCAAGGTGAGCGGATTTCCTCTCTGTTTTTTTCTTCTTCTCTTTTTTGGGGAGGGGGGGTGAAATTTATGCTAATTAGTCGATTGCTTGTCGTAGTTTTAAAATTTGATACCAAATAAATAATCTGTTTTTACTAGATCAAAGTTTGACTTGAAGCAGCCTAGACCGAGCTAAATAAATTCAGTCAACTTTCTGTGATTTAGTGCTAGGCCACTAATTGAGCCCAGAAAATTTGCGCTCGATTTGTTTGGACCTGGTCAAAAAACCTTTCCAGGCTTAGCCTGCGCAACCCTTTTGCAACCCCTGCCTTCTACCCAAGCGCTGATCTTGTGCATTGCTGCAATCGTAGTCGATTTGATACATGAGCAGATCTATGTTCACCTGGGAGCTGCGCCAAGAGCCGACTTGACAGCTAATTTACTATGAACAAACTGTTGGTTCGCTTCTTGATACCGCCAGCTCAGGTTAGTTTATTTTCGTTACTCGTGGCCGAGGATAGAGACCGCCTCTTTGACACAGGGCATCAATCGTGTTAAATTAATGTCTCGAATTTAAATTCGGATAAAGATTTGTTAAACCGAATTTTATTAAGAAAGATTTTTCCAAGCAGATTATAAGTCGGATATAAAATAAAATAAAAAGGTTTCCTCTTGTGAGAGTTTCTTTTGGCGTACAAAAGAAAGGAAAACATAACTTATCACTACAGGACAAAAGAGGAAATAAAAGATAAAATAAGAATTTCCTTCCTATGCAAAAGCTTACTCACGTTGAAGACTAAAGTGGTGGGCTCATATCAAATTGTTGACCTTTGGGCGCACACACATATAAAAGGCGTGTACTTTTAGGCTGGAAAAGGGACGTGAAGCCTACGAACAAGAAGGTGCAGCACGTCCACGCCACTTGAGAGAGGAGCCGTAAGATTCTTTTTGAAGCCACGCGAAGCCTTGAAAAGGAACGTGAAGACTTACGTACGTGGACCAAATAGACTCAAAGTTCTGGCTATTGAAAATCAGAACAAATTTCTAAGTCGATGATGTCCTATCAAAGAAGAATATATTCTAAACGCCTCGTTCATACCCAAAGATCCATGCAAAAGTGGAGCAGTACATTCAACCTTTCGTACAGAATTCAAAGTGACGAAACATGACCATCATCTTCCTCCGACCGTTGTATTAGTGACAGCGTTAGCAAACCAGATGCTTTCTTGCTGTGATGGAATAGCACGATTTGGCAAGGTGTGATGTCCTTTAAGTCATTTTCATGCTTGTCCAAAGTTCATTTCATCAACAAACTAACCACTTGGTGCTGATAATGCCGTCTCAGTGTACAAGTGCATGCACAGAATGGCCCAAAAGATCATGTTGAGATTGTTGTTTTGTTACCATTTGCATTTTACTGCGTGGCATGACGATCATTTGATTCAAAAGGGTGGCTCCAAAAAACAATTGTACTTAGAAGATCATATCCTCATTGACCAATAAATGTTGCAATCATTCCTCGCCACTGTTCAAATTTGACTCAGCCTCTCAGTTTGCACTTGAATCATCCTCCTCCTCAAATTCGAATTGCTTGTGTTAACCAAGACATCGGATGAGACCGAAGTGTTGTGTAATCAGCTATCCAAAGCTTAGTGATTTCAGTGGGCATGAGAACACGGGTTCAATGCAAAAATACTCCATACGTAACTGCAGTCGTGCCAGGGAAAGGTCAACTCTCCAGTACCTTTTCCTATGTAGGTGATGATGACACAAATCATATTGAGTGTCAATGTAATTCTTGAACTCTCAATTGTTTATTCAATATGCAATATCATTTCTAAACTTACAATTACTTGATTTTGAATCAAACCATACTCTAAGATGAGTACATCTAAGCCATTTAAATTGAGGAGACTTAGAAGCATGGAGCCTTAAACGGATTCAATGATTATCTTAAAAACTTGTATTGGTTGTTCTTGCAGGACATCTAACTCTATTTATGTTGCATTAAAATCACAGTGCGCGGATTTGGTTTTTTTGGGTGACATTTTTATATTTAGATGTAACTTCGGTTAATTAGTTGATCGCCTCTCGTAGTTTTGAAATTTGATGCTGGATTTCGGTTTTCTAAATCAGGCTTTTACCCGAAGCAGCCTCAACCGAACTAAATCGATTCAGCAAATCTTCTGTGATATAAGGCTAGGCCACTGATCAAGACCTGAAAATCTAGCCTCGATTTGTTTGCGCTTGGTCAAAAGATCTCTCTAGGCTTAGCCTCGACAACTCTCTCTCACCCTTGATCTAGTGCATTGCTACTATCATAGCCGATTCAATACATTAGTAGATCTATGTTCGCCTGCGGGTCGGACCGTTACCCGACTAGCTAGGATACTTTGAAAAAACTGTGCGCTTGCTTCTTGACACCGCAAGCTCAAGTTAGTTGATGTGTATTACTCATGAGCGAGGATAAATACTGCCTACTTGACAGAGGGGCAGCTGCAGATCGTGTAGCACATATATGAGGGTCCTCATGATCCACAACTGCGATAAATTCGGTTTGTGTGTACTCGGGTCTAGGCAAGGATTTGCCCACTGACGAACCCCTTTCTTCAGCATTCTCATTTGTCACCTTTGTTTTTGCAGTCCAGCCAAGAGATCAGCAATAGTCTCCCATGCAGACTTCTTCAACTCCAGAAGCTGTTCTATAACCCCGACAGATGAACTCCAGTAGACTGAAAACATTTTGATACGGCTAATAATTAGCCAAATCAAGTCGCTTGCACGTCCCAGGGAATCGCTCGACTGCGTCTTCAGAGATTCATTGAATTCCTAGCATTTTAGTGATAGTGCGTTGTGTATGATGGTACGCTGGAATGGAGCAGTAATTGTTGTTTTTCTCGCTTTTAAGCAAAATGCTTCAAGAAAGTTGTGAATGCAATTAGTGATGATGATCTTAACAGGACTATAAAGTGTTTTTGTTTCAATGATGCACTTGAAGTTGACTAGTGTTTTGCTTACGGGGTGGTTCTGCTTGAACTATCTGTGCTGATATACTAATGTTTGTCCTTAATGGAACCGAAGCTAAGCTTAGGTTTTCAATTAAATAGTTGATTACATCAACCTTCTTTTACAGAGCGAACTGACGCGATCCTTGAACTGAACAAACACTAATATCTTAGAAAATAACAACAAAATCATCTGCTGAAAAAGGAAAATAAAAGGGAAGAAAGATAACCGTCATCTTCCTTCGACCATTGTATTAGTGACGGTGTTAACAGACCAGATGCTTTCTTGCTGTGATGGAATAGCACGGTTTGGCACTTCGGTTTGGAAAGTATATGTGGGGTGTCTCGGCTGGGGAAGATCAGATTCGCTGCTTAGCATCAGAACCACATCGGACATGTTTGGTCTATCCATGGCACGGTCCTGAACACAGAGAAGCCCAACATGGATGCATCTTGTTACCTCCAACGGAGAGCTAACGGCAATTGTTTCATCCAGTAGGTCCAATGCTCTGCCTGTACTCCATAAATGCCATGCCTAGTAGAGAGAACAATGTCACAATATTGCCAGGGACTTACAATATCGATTGAGGTTGGAATTTGGCACTTACGAAGGAAAGGAGATTGAGATATTGTCCCTGTTCACACAGGGCCGTGTTCTTTTTGCCGCTCACAATCTCCAGTAGCAAGACCCCAAAGCTATAGATGTCAGACCTCTCAGAAAACATTCCGCCTATGGCGTACTCAGGAGACATATAGCCACTATAGTGGAGTTGAACATGCACAAATGACAAATTCATTGCAGTAAATCAATCATTTTGTCTTCTTGAAAAGATTTACTCAATGGATTGTGATAATTCAAGTAAAACTAGAGAGCGTACGGTGTTCCGACAATTTTGTGAGTGTTCACCAAAACTTGAGTGCCCTCGAACATTCGAGCCAGCCCAAAATCCGAAATTTTTGGGTTCATCTTTTCATCCAAGAGGATATTGCTCACTTTTAAATCTCGATGTATGATCCTGAGGCAAGAATCTCGATGGAGGTAGAGAAGCCCCCTTCCAATCCCCTGAATAATTTGGAATCGTTTGCCCCAGTCAAGTTCTGACTTTTTTCTTGAATCTAACAAACATGACGAACAAGAACAGTTATCCAGTTTTAGTACTATGTGAAAATACATTACTGAAAAAAGTAATTTGGAGAGAAAAAACCAACCAAAAAGAAAGGTGTCCAAGCTTTTGTTCGACAAGTACTCGTACACCAAAATCTTTTCTTCTCCTTCAATGCAGTAACCAATGAGTTTAACAAGATTTCTATGTTGGAGTTTCGATATCAGGACAATCTCATTCTTGAACTCTTCAACACCTTGGGCCGAGCTACTAGAAAGTCTTTTCACAGCTACCTCTTTCCCATCATTCAGCTTCCCCTGTTTCGCAATTCCAATAGCGTTTAGACGTTGAATTATAACAACGTACCCATTTATTGAATGTCCTGCTGAATGGTTTTACCTTGTAGACGGAGCCAAACCCTCCTTGGCCGAGTTTACTAGCTGTGCTGAAATTGTTTGTAGCTAGTAGTATGCTATCAAAACTGAAAAGGGTCAAATCCAGAGAATCATCTTGCTTCAACAGCTCTTTCCATGCATTTCCTGTGTTTATTATTGGTGAAGGTTTAGCTTACCTTCTTCATAGCAATGGTAATTAAACAAATTGGAAGCACAATCCCCAAAATACTAATGTGGCTCTTTAATAGTACGTCTTTTCTTAGCTCTCCATTTGTAAAGACCAAAAACCAATGCGGCAAAGAACATGATCCCGGCAATAATACTCAGGCTGATGCTAACTGCTTTCTGGGATGATCCACCTGCAATGGGATGGAGAGTTATGTAAAAGATGATTGGTGTCGTTCACACTCATCTCAGTGAAACAATTTCTAACCTGCCTTTACATGTGCAACTCGAACAAATAGATCTTCCCCAACAGTGGGAAATTCCTGAAGATCAATGAGGTCTTTAGTCCAAACCATACACCCAATGGTGCTGACATAAGAATAAGCCAAGCAAGAACAATTACTCAGGCACCAGCTTAGACATCCTTCTTGATCTCCAATGTCTGATAAATAGTCCCCAGAGTCAGGTAGCTTCATCTGGTTCATTGGCCAAAAAGCATCTTTCTTTACGTTTGTTGAAGCCGATTTGCTTGTGTTTTTCTGGCAATTCAATTCTATCTCTCTTACACATCCTCCAGTCCAGTTTCCACTGTTCCATTCTACATTTGATTTTGGCGCAAACCCATACAAGCATCTGCAAGTACGTGAATTCAATGAGTTACAAACTCCAAAAGGACCACAAATTCCATAAATCTCACACGTATCGTTTGGTGCCATCCAATTCGTCAACCATGCCTTAGCTCCATCATCCCATATCATTGTCTTAAGAGATCCTTCCGGTGATACGAACACGTATCCAAAGAAGCTGTTGTAAGTATCGACCCAAAAGTAAGTGGTCCCTTGCTGAATATCTTGCTGGACATTGAACCCACTCAAGTATGATTGGTCCATGTCTGCTATGCCGATAAATTTTGATTTGTCCCATTGCCCGCCTCTCCAGTGAGGGGTTGCACCATTCCAAGTGAAAGGTTGTGGGGGAGTCTCTGATGTCAGTCCAGTCGAGAAACTTCCAGGGGATGGATCACTGTCACTTCTCCAGGAAATTATATACTGTTTCGCTCCAGTCCTGACATTTAATCCCACCTTCATTCCCGGAAGAAGAGTGTCTGTTGGATCCTCGAAGCTTCCCCATATTACACTATAAGTGGTATCTTGCAGAACAAAATTTCCACCATCTAATAGCGCTGCTGAAGTATAATTGGACTGACCTGAGACATTGGTGGACCAAACTATGTTCTGTTGTCCGTCCATGAGCTTCAAATTCCCGTCTCTGCCTATGGTTAATTTTGCAGACCGATCTGTGTACACAAGTGGCACATACCTATTGGCCACCCACACGATTTTAGAAGGCCTCAAGTTCTTGTACCATAAGCCAACATACTGATTTTCTGACCCATTCGGCGTGAAGAACCCAAGCTCGAAGATTTGGCCAGAGGAGACAAGAGTTCGGTTTGGAAAGAGCGGCTCTGATGTAGTAATATTGTAAACCACGCCACTGGCTATATCATTTGCCTGAAGTAGGAAGAAGAAGACCAAGCAAGAGCACCAAGCAATCATAAGTCGCATGATAACAATGGCTGAATGAGCCTAGCAAGCTCAAAGGGTCAGTTATTCTGCACTTTCTGCAGATCAAGAACAGATGAACAAGATCTTCTGTGGGTCAAACCTTGGTCCTTAAGGTATAATGTCTCTCTTAAGTCCTTTTCTTATGCTTGTAAGTTCATTTCACCAATAAACTAACTACTCAGTGCGGATAACGCCTGTCTCGGGGTACTAGTACATGTTGAGATTATTGTTATGCAACTTGCAATCATCTTAGTCAAAGGGGTGGGTAAAAAATAATTTTTTTTTCAGAAGAGCAAATCCTAGGTTGAATTGTTCCTCGCCACTATTCAACTATGACTCGGCCTCTCAGTTTACACTTGAATCATTTGTTGGAATATATTACGCGAAAACGACATGATCTTGCAATTTACGTCAACGCGAAATTAAGAGAGAAATAAACGAGAAATAATAAGGACGCGTGGTTCGATTCGAGTAGAATTTGATCTACATCCATGTAAGGAAGAGCAAAGAACAAATAATCCATTATAATCAAATAATCAGAGTTTACAATCACTCACATACTTGAGTGTTTCCCACACCTAGATTTAATCTTAAACTCAAAGTGTTTATAAATAAACAACTCACTTGAATATAAACTCATGGCAATGAAATTACTGCACGTTCAATCTCAAAATAGAAACGCACTCTACGTATGCCAAAAAAAAAATATCTCCTGCTTCCTTTTCTTTTTTTTTTCTTTTTTTTTTCGTGCAGCTCCTCTTCGGCGGACGTGCGGCTTCTCGCGCTCCATCTACGTAGGGCTTCGGTATCTTTTTTATATGTGTGCCCAAGGGCTTCGGTATCTTTTTTATATGTGTGCCCAAGGTCAAAAGTTTGACCTTGGGCCCCACCTTTCCTTTTTGGTTCTACGAAGCAGTGTGGGACATTGCTTCCTTCGTAGCTTTTTCTTCCTTTTACTTTATTTTTTTTATTTCCTCTTTTGTTTTGTTTTGCACATCCAAAAGAGAAAGTCCAAGAAAAGAAATTGTTTTTTCTTTCTTCATCCAATTTCCAATCTTTCGAAGAAAAAACTTTATCAACAAATTCGATTTAACAAATTGTTATCCGAATTCAAACTCAAGTCATAATTTAACAATTCTCTACATTGACTTGATGTTTGAAACCAAGTTATAGTGCTCATCATTCATGCTGCTCTCTTAACGCCCCGATGAGCGCTCACCCTCCATAGATGCCAATGGAGCTCAAGCAAAGCTTGAGCTCCGCCAAAGGAATAAATTTAGTCATCACGTCTGCCAGGTTATCTGTTGTAGCAATTTTTTTGACAATAACATTACCCTTAGCTAAGACATCTTGGATAAAGTGGTACTTGATGTTGATATGTTTCGTTCGCTCGTAATAAACTAGATTATACGCCAAATATATCGCACCTTAGTTATCATAGTGTATATCCACACTTTTCTGTTCTAACCCAAAGTCCAAGAGCAAACTTTGTAACCATATCATCTCCATCACTACAAAAGTTAGTGCCGTGTACTCTGCCTCAGTCGAAGACAAGGCAATATGATCCTGTAACGATGATTTCCAACTAACTGCACCACCCACTAGCGTAAATACGTATCCTGTTAAAGATATGCAATCATCCAAGTCACCAGTGTGATTCGAATTTACAAAACCAATGGTCTCACTGCCATTGCTATCCCTTCGGTACACTATACCCACATCTGTTGTCCTCTTCAAATATCTGAGAATCCGCTTCACAGCTTCCCAATAAGCTTTACCAGGACGCTTCCTATAGCAACTAACCATGCTAGGCCTAATGTACACCATAGCATACATAATACTACCCACGGCACTAGAATAATAAACACGGGACATATGTTCCTCATCCTACTCAGTCTGTGGTGATAATTTGTCTGAAAGTTTGAAGTGCTTCTCTAGAGGTGTACTTACAGATTTTCCCGACTACATATTAAAACGTGCCACAATCTTCTTAATATATTTCTTCTGAGATAGACGTAAAAATCCTGCAGCCCTGTCATGTAAAATCTCCATACCCAATATTTTCTTTGTAGCACCTAAATCTTTCATCTCAAATTCAGCATTTAACCGCATCTTCAGCACATTAATATCAGATATATTCTTAACTGCTATCAGCATATCATCAACATATAAAAGTAGGGGGAAGTACACTATTAGTGCCATAATTTGTGTACAGCACTCACTTTGGTGCCAAAAATTTCCGTCATATCACTTAAGTTCCAAATCGGAGGAAAAACAATTACTTTGGTGCCACTGGCAAAAGATTCCAGCCACTGGTGAAAGATTCCAGCCTAAATGATTACGTGTTTTTTTTTTTTTTTTTAAATAAAATCGACAATGCCTTAAATGACATCATTTTCGGTCCTCCTTAAGAAAACGACGTCGTTTTACTGTCCTACATGGATGGCCTTACAAAAACGACGCCGTCCTAGGGTTTTTTCGACCTAGCTCGATTAGCCGTCGTTGCTCGGCCTCCGCCGTCGGTGGGCCGCCGTCGCTTACTCAGCCACCATTGCTCGGCGCTGTTCGGACGCCCTTGATGCCGTCCTACATGGATGACCTCGTTGGTCGGGGTCGGGGTCGGGGTTGGAGCCGCGGCCGCCGAGTGGCCATCTTTGGGGTCGGGGTCAGGGTCGGAGCCACGGTCGCCAGCGCAGGGCCGTCAAGGACGGCGCAGAAGATTTAGGGTTTTGAATTTGGGGAGACGCCAAACAGCGTCGTTTTGGTGTTAAGATGCTGACTGTGCTCTCCGGCGAGCCATATCGGCTTCAAAAATGAATAAAAAATTCCACGTCGGATTTCTGGCCAACCGGATCGGAGTTGGCACCTAAGTGAGTGTTTTTCAAAATTTTTGGCACTTAAGTGATCCGACATAAACTTTTGGTACCAAAGTGAGCGCCGTACACAACTTATGGCACTGTTAGTGGACTTCTCCTTATAAAAGTAGATACATCAAAAAACCATTCTCCAATCTCCTAAAGTAAAAGCAACTATCCATCTGACTTTTTGTGTAGTCTTGACTAGCCATAAAAGCATCAAAACGTTCATACCACTAGGAGACTGTTTTAGCCTATACAAAGATTTCTTCAATAAGCAAACATGATCTTCCTTACTTGGAATAGCAAATCCCTCTGGTTGCCTCATGTAAATCTGCTCCTCCAACTCACCGTGAAGAAACGTAGTTTTTCACATCTAATTGCTCTAACTCGAGATCCTGCGAAGCAACTAAGGCAAGTAAAACACGAATAGAAGTATGTCGTACCACAGGAGAGAACGTCTCAATGTAGTCAATGCCCTCATGTTGTGTATATCCCTTCGCCACAAGTCTCTCCTTATACCTCGCTACCTCAACACTAGGAAATCCCTCTTTCCATTTAAAGACCCATTTACTTCCGACAATCTTTTGGCTCTTGGATACTTTGACCAGCTCCCATGTTTGATTTCGATAGAGTGATTCCATCTCTTCACTCATAGCTCCTACCCACTGCGACGACTCCAAACTAGCCATCGCCTCAGAGTAAGATGAAGGCTCATCCGTCTCCACATCATCACTTATAGTCAATGCATAAGCAATATCTGTATAACCATAACGTACCAATGATTTAATTTGTCTTCTTTGTCTATCTACGACTATAATGTGCTATGGCTTTGCTGGTTGTTCACTATCATTGACTTCAGGAATTGCGGCTTTATTTGTAGTCTCAACTTCTGTTACCTTCGAGGTCTCCAGAGTCTCCACCTGAAGCTCCACCTCACTAATGACACCATGATTTGTCTTCTTTACTGGTTATGTCTCAGAATTCCTCCATTGAAGCATTACAGTCTCATTGAAGATCACATCTCTACTAATTAGAAAATCGGGTGATTTGGGATCGGTGCGCCACAGCCAGTAACCTTTCACCCCATGTGCATAACCCAAAAATATGCACTTCTTCGCCCTCAGCTCAAGCTTACTATTACTCGCATGAGCATACGCAGGACATTCGAATATACGTAATCCGGAGTAATCAACAAGTTTCCCTGACCATACTTCCTCAGGAGTCTTCCACTCGATAGCAGATGATGGAGATCGATTAAACAGGTAACATGCCATGTTCACTACTTCAGCCCAAAATTCCTTGCCAAGTCCTGCATGCGAAATCATGCATCAAGCTCTCTCAAGCAAAATTCCGTTCTTCCATTCTACCACGCCATTCTACTGTGGTGTCCCACATACTGTGCGGTGTCTCACAATACCTTCTTTCTCGCAGAACTTAGTAAAATATTTATCACAGAACTCCATGTTATTATCAGTTCTCAGGCACTTGATTTGCTTATCCGACTGCTTCTTAATCAATGTCTTAAATTTCTTAAACCGATCAAACACTTCATATTTGTGCTTCGGAAAGTATACCTATACCTTCCTTGAATAGTTGTCGATAAATGTCAGCATATATCGGGCACCTCCTTTTGAAGGAACCGAAGATTGGCCATAGACGTCTGAGTGAATATATTCAACTGGTCATTTGGTCGAATGAATAGTTGTAGTAAACTTAACTCGGTGCTGCTTCCAAAAGATGCAATGCTCACTTAAGTCCAGCTTCCCTGTCTTTTGACCCTTTAACAACCCCCTTTCACTCAGTATCATCATACCTGCCTCACTCATATGCCCTAAACGCATATGCCATAATTGAGTTAAGTTAGATTCTAACTCACCTGATGAAACTGCAGCGGTTCCGGTTATGCTCTCTTCCAGTAGATGATAGAAAATATTAACTTTCTTCCATTTCATCATTGTCATGGCACCTCGAGAGATCTTCAGTACTCCACCTTCAGCGGTGTACTACACCCGATGTCATCGAGTGTCCCTAGAGAAATAAGGTTTTTCTTGAGCTTCGATACATGCCTCGCATCTGTCAATATGCACACCATCCCATTGTGCATCCAAATCCGAATTGTTCCTATCCCCACAGCTTTACAGACTACATTATTCCCCTAAAGAACTCTACATCTGGTAAGTAGTAAACCAATTCTTATGTGGCGTTATATGATAAGCATACCCCAAATCTAGCACCCATTCGTCTCCTGATGAAGTAGAAGTCACATATAAAATAGCTTCTGCATCACTAGTGCTCCCTTTAGCAACGTTTACCATACTGTTTGTGGCATTCTGCCTATCAGCTTTATTCATCCGCTTTAGACAATCTCTCCTAATATGGCCCTCCTCATGACATTCAAAGCACTTCACGCGTCCCTTGGACTTTCTTTGGTGTGTCTGCTACTAATAGGCCCTCGATGTTTTCTCTATCCTGAATTGTCAGTGCTTGCACTATTCCTTGCGCTAGACCGTCGTCTCGCAACTTTCTCTACCACTCTTTAGAGAATAAGGTGAACTTTACCTCTTCTAAGGTAATTGTAGTACGCCCCTGCAATAGTGAATCAGTAAAGTACTCCCATAACTCTAGTAAAGAGGTTAACAATATCATGTCTTGTTCTTCATCATTAAGTATCTTACCGACGTTTTTCAGATCGATCATGAGTTTATTAAATTCATTCAGGTGGGTTTTGATAGACGTACCTTCAGTATATTTAAATTGAAACATCTTCTTCAACATGTACAAGCAATTGTTCAAACCTTTCTTCACATAAAGTGCTTGAAGTTTTGCCCATAATACTGCGGCATCCTTCTCCTCAGCAACCTCTATTAATACCTCATCCGACAAGTTTAACAGGATTGTGCTATTTGCTTTTTCCATTAGCTCTACCCTCTCTGAGACTTTCATTATAATAGGCAACTCTTCTTCACCATGCAATGCCTTGGCCAAACTTTGAGTTGTCAATAATGCCCGGATCTTGACGCTCCATAACACAAAGTTGTTGCTCCCGTTAAAATTCTCAATTTCATATTTCCTCTTAGACATAATTGCAATAACAGAATTTCCAGATAATAATCAGACAAGCAAAAGCTCCAAATCACAATCAAGAAATCCAACCATAAGCTTTAATACCAATTGTTGGAATATATTACGCGGAAACGACAAGATCTTGCAATTTTCGTCAACGCGAAATCGCCAGAGAAATAAACGAGAAAAAATAAGGACACCAGAAATTTACGTGGTTCGGTTCGATCCGAGTATTGATATCTACGTCCACGGGGAGGGCTAGCAGCAAATAATCCACTATAATCAAAGAATCAAAGTTTACAATCACTCACACGCTCGAGTGTTTCCCACACCTAGATTTAACCACAAATCCAAAGTGTTTATAAATAAACAACTCACTTGAATATAAACTTACGGCAACAAAATTACCGCGGGTTCAAGCTCAAAATAGAAACGCGCTCTACATACGCCAAAAAGAAAAGATCTTAGCTTCCTTTTCTTTTTTTTCGTGTAGCTCCTCTTCGGCGGACGTGCGGCTTCTCGCGGCTCCATCTACATAGGGCTTCGACGTCCTTTTTATATGTGTGTGTGTGCCCAAGGTCAAAAGTTTGACCTTGGGCCCCACCTTTCCTTTTTGGTTCTACGAAGTAGCGTGGGACGCTCCTTTGTAGCTTTTTCTTCCTTTTACTTTATTTTATTTATTTCCTCTTTTATTTTGTTTTCACATCTGTTGATACCTAAATTTTGGCACCCATTTAGTCGTTAGGGGTTAATTTTAAATATTATAATTCATTTGCATAGCATTAATTTTAGGTGCGTTTATTTTTAATTTATACATTTTGCATTTTTATTTTTTTTAGGACCGATGGTCAATGGCTTCGAATTAAATTTTTGGATTTTAATTAACAGGCCGGACTAAGCCCATAAAACGAGAAAATCGGCCCGAGCCCGTTTCTTTTAAATGACAAAAATTATTTAAATAAAGATTTGGTGCAATATTATGATATTTTGAAAATTATTTAAATCGCATTTTAATCCTATCTTTATCAATGGATGATGATGAAATCGGCGTAGAATATTGATGAGATAAGGATTTTTGTGATTCAGAGGTTATAGGCAATTTTTGAAATATCTTATCAGGATTTCATTTTTTGCCTATAAAAGAAGTGTACGAAGTTCTTTTAGGGGGTTCGGTTTTTGAGGGCTTTTTGGCTTCTTTTGAATCAAGGAGAGAAAAGCAAAAGACAAAGTCAAAGAAGGAAGAGAGGAGGGAATTCGTCCGTGCGTGGGGGAGAAAGAAAAGTAAAAAGAGGAAAAAGTGAAAAGGTAAAAGCAGCAGGAGAGAGAGAAGAAAGGGGGATTTACTGTTCATCGTCTTCCCCTTTGGCTGTCCCCATCCGCCGCCCACCATCACCGATTCCACGACAGCCTCCGCACCGGCGTCTCCTCCACCAACCCGTCGCCGTTCGTTCGCGAAGACCGCCTCCACGACGCCGCCGCATCCCGCGAGCCATACCACCATTGCCCCGAAGCCACGCCGACGTCCGCGAACCCCGATCGTCGCCGCGCCGCCCCGAGATCCACCGCCCAGACTTGCAATTCCCCGCGGGCACCTCTGCACCCGGTGTTTGGTGACCGCACCGAAGCCCTCGACGCCCTTGCACCTTCGCCGCCGACGCCGCCGCCTCGGGAGCCAACGCCCGGCTCGCTCCGCCCGAGCGACGAGCCTCCGCCCCGTGCCGACGTCTCCATCTCGATCCCGCACCGCCCGCGCCTCGCAACGCCCGAGTGACGCCCGCTCCGCCCGAGAAGCCCAACGTGCAGTTCGCACGACCCAAGTGACCAATCGTCCGCCCCCGAGATCTCGACGATTCCCGTATCGCGCCCGAGCGACGAGCCTTTGTCCCCGAGCTCCGACGCCGCGACCCGTCCGCTCTCGCGGCCTCACAACCCGACGCCGAGACTCGAAGACCCGAAGCCCCTTCAGCCCGCGCCGACCGCCGCACCACCTCGCTCCGCGCCGACCGCCGCTAACGACACCCTTGCCGGATCAACGAACGGGCTCCCCCTATTTTCCTTAGGTTGTTTTTCTTTTTATTTTATTTTATTTTATTTTATTTTATTTTATTTTATGTTATTTTATTTTACTTTTAGTTAGTTCCATTATTAGTTTTTAAGTTGAATATTGTGAGGTTTTTTTTTTAGGTTATGGTTATCATAGGCATTATCCATAGGATTTGTCCCTAACGTTATTGTAATTATTTAATTTGACCCGTAAGACTTCGGATCATTTTTTTAATTATGATAATTTTTGGGGGTTTGTTTATGATATATTAACTGTTGAATTAATTTAATTATTAATTTAATCAGTAAGATTTCAGATTAGATTTTTAATTCTTTTGATTTCTTGTCGTGATGTTCAGGGTTAAAAATATTCGTTAATTTGACCCGTGAGATAACGGGTTATTTTTCGTTTATTTTAATCCTTTATTTGTTGAATATCTTGTTTGTTTAGATTTAATGTTTGTTTGTTTTTTTTTTTTTTAAATCACTAGGAAAAAAAAAAAGATATTTGAATTAGGATTTAGTTTGTTTTAGAATATTTCTTGTTATCTTGCATATCTAGGATATGGATTCAGTTTGAAAATATAAAAACAAAAAAATGCATTCATTTAGGATTTTAGTTTTTGTTTAATTTAAGTTGCATGTTTAATTACGTGACAATTTTAAGTTGCAAACATTGTTAAAAATAAAAACATCGTGCATATGTCATGTAGATTTAGGGCATGCTCTGCACGTCATTGCCTATTAGATAAAATTGCACGTTCAATTATGTATTAGTTTTAATTTTGAATTGCATAAAGAAAAACACACCAAAAAAAAAAAAATCATTGTGCATGTTAAGTTCGAAATACATGTTTCATTTTAAATTTAGATCATTTTTTTAGACAAATTGCATCTTAGGTTAAGATAATGTCTTAATTTAAAGTAGGATTTGATATGACCTAATCCTTAGTTTAAATTAGATAGAATCTCAATCTAGTTAGATTACCTTTGCATTCGAATTTCATGAAAGAAAATACAAAATTCGTCTTTGCATAAGTTAATATCATTATCTAGAATAGATTGCATTTTTAAAAAATAAAAACATCAAATGCACATCATTTAGTTTTTATTAAGTTCATTTAATTAGAACTTTCATGTCATTAGATTAAGTCATTTAATAAATGTCACATGACATATAGTTCGCATATTAAATTGCATGAGGCATGTCATTTTAGTTTAAATAATTTTATATGTAATTGCATTGCATTACATGTCATTGGATTTAGATAATTTAGATTGCATATTTAATTGTTGCATTTCTTTAATTTCAAATTTCATGAAAAATATAAAAGAATTAGAATGAATTCATTTCATGCTTTAGGATAAACTGCATGCTTATTTATGTCATACAATTTTGGTCATGTTATCATATCATTTCATGTTAGAATAGTGACATGCATTGCATAAGTCATGAATTTCATTAAATAAAGTGAAAACAAAAAAAAAAAAACTGAAATTGCGTGTTGATTAGAAATCATATCTAGGATTGTTGATGTGAATTCTGATCTAACAACGCAGATGCTTTCGTTGCTTTAAGGTATGCTTTTGCATTATTTAATTGCTTTCTTGATATGTTAAATTGACGGTATGCGCACATGTATGATCACCTCACACGTTAGGAAGCTTAATTAAAATCAAGCTGCCTGCAAAACATTTTTAAAATTAAAAGAAATGGTACCGAAAGGGCACTAGGATAGTCTAGTGTAACCAAGTCCCCGTACCCAAAATCTCTGATTCGTAGGAGTAAAATAATACTCCCATTATTTTACTTAGGTGTCTAATCGACCTACCCTAAACCGATTAGTGGCGACTCCTAGATAATAATCTTTTGCATGTTAAAATTCTAAGTCGCGATTTGGTATGGGTTTGGGAGAGCCCGAGCTGAGCTAAAAGGCTTAGTAGTCCATCAACCTAGTTTTAGGTGGCAAACTCGGAAAATTGGATCGCGACAACATCCAAAAGAGAAAGTCCAAGAAAAGAAATTGTTTCTTCTTTCTTCATCCAATTTCCAATCCTTTGAAGAAAAAAATTTATCGACAAATTTGATTTAATAAATCATTATTCGAATTCAAATTTGAGTCATAATTTAACATCATTCTCCAAAAATTCGAATTGTATGTGTTAAACAAGTCATCTGACAGGATTGAAGTGTTGTGTAATAGAATATGTAAGGCCGGGAGATTTCAGTTGGCTTAAGAGCCCGAGGTCAGCCATATGTAAACTTAGCCGTGCAAAGAAAAGGTCAACTCTTTAGTACTTAATCCAATTTAAGGATCAATTTCAAGTGATTGCAACTGAACCTAGAATAGACAGCCAAAAAAAGAAAACCCAACATACATGATGACGACACAAAAAGTTTTGACGACTTATTTAATATGTAATGTTATTGTTGGACTCTCAATTATTTGTCCAATATATCGTATGGTCCTTAAACTTTCAATTGCTAGAGTTTATATCAAAATAAATGTTGAGACGAGTACAGCTAAGCCATTTAGACTTCCAATCATAAAACCCTTAACAAATGCTAACATTAACTAAAAAACTTGTTTTGATTGTGTTTGGAGAGTCCCAACTCCACAATCAAAACTTATGTCCCATAGGCGATTTCGATTCTTTAGGTAGCATTTAAATATTTACAAATAACTTAATGTTATTTAATTGATCGCTCGTCGGAGTTTTCAAATTTGATAGTAAATAAATAATCACTTTTTTTTTTTTAAATCCAGCTTTGACCCAAAGCAGCCCAGACCGAACCAAACCGATTCACCCAATTTTCTTTGATTTAGAGCAAGGCCACTGACCGAGCCAATAAAATTTGCCCTCGATTTTTCGCGCCTAGTGAGAAAATCACTTTGGCCTTAGCTTGCGCAACACTCTTGCATGCCCTGCTCTTTACCCAAGCACTAATCTAGTGTATTGCCACTATCATCGTTGATTCAATACACGTATGTTTACCTGCGAATTGGACCGACTCGACAGCTAATTTATTATGAACAAAGTGTGCGTTCGCTTCTTGATACCGTGAGCTCAATTTAGTTGATGAATACTACTTAGTGAGTAAGGATAGAAACCGCCTTTTTGACAGAGGGGCTTCAGCCAGACCATGCCACCAACAAAGAGAAAATCTTGTTGGACGCAAATTGCGCAACCCCAAGATCTTCATAACCAGAACAAGAATATGCATAATTGAGTAGAAAGATTAACACACATGTTTTTGGATCCATCAAACATAAAGCGGAAGCAGAAAAGGGATTTCCCACATATCAAGGGGATTCGCGCATTAAGTCATTCTCCTCTATTGCCCTCCATATCACTGGCTCAATGAGGCGGCCCTCCTCACGTTTAGCGTTAGGTAAACGCCCCTTAGGTGAGGATACATGTGAGAATTAGGGTTAGAGGAGAGACTTGAGCACTATTTATAGAGTTTCCAGCTAGGCCCCCTCATTATGGGCCAAGCTCAACTCGGCCCACACTAGCCAGCCCATATTAGACTAATTAAGAAACATTCTATCTCATCTTAGACCAATCTCCGTAAAACGGTAAACATTAAACGATAAATTACAATATTAATTAATGTAGTCCACATTAGGAAAACTTTTACATTCTCCCACTTGGACTATATTAATTGAAATCGTACTGTATGTGCGCACATTGGTCTAGAGATAATTCTTAATAGTCAATCTATCCCATAAAAGTCTCAAACACCGAATCATGGCGGTAACTGCATGTATACACACAGAGCCTTCCATGGTCACGAGTGTTCTCAACTCTATTGATATGGATCCAATATGGTAGTATGTCAAATGGATAACATCTCTCATAGAGAGATCTCATTTGTCAGTCACCATTCTCTTACCTTAAGCGTCACAAAAACTTGTGCCACTAGAGAATGTCCATTCTCTTACCTTAAGCGTCACAAAAACTTGTGCCACTAGAGAATGCATTTATGGTTCCATGAACCCACATATGTCTTGTCCATACGATTAACCATTCTTTATGTATAATAAGACATATGGACAAGGCTAATAACCGGATGCCCCTAACCTTCACTCAAGGTTTATACAATACCTTGAGACTTTATCAATATGTATTCAACGTAATAACAACACATTCAAAAAAAACTTTATTGATTGCAAAAGTTGATACATATCAAACCGTTACAAAATGTAACGAATACAGATGAAACCTTTATCAGAGTAAAGCCAAAATAGCTCCCACTAAACAACAGCATCTCATGATGCTCCTAGGCCCATGCTAATGACATGTCGCTTAAAATACACATGGGTGTAGACCTTTAGTTAGTGGATTTACAATCATATCATCTGTGGAAATATGTTATATTAAAACGTTACCTTTCTGTATCGTTTCCTTTTGGTTAAAAGTTTTGACCACCATATATTTAGACCCCTTGAAACCTCTGTAGTAAATAAATAATATTACAAATTTGTTATCTCAATATAACCATATGGGTCTATCCATAAAGTTAAAATAATTAACTCTTTCATGAGGTTCCGAAGCCTAATAGCCCAAGTAACAGCATAAAAGAATGTTACTAACACTGCTTTCATAATAAAAGATGACATAGAACTTTATTTACTGCACTTCTTGCCAACATAAATATGTATTTCGTTATTGATATTATATCATCCTAATAGCCAACAAAGTTTACATCTAAATATCTTACTAACTGCAAGAATTGAACATATCCACATATTAATATATAATCTTTTATCCTCTTTAAGTATCTTAAAACCTTCTTGGCAGCAACGCAATAATCGCATTCTGAATTTGACTGATGTCTGCCTAGAATTCCCGTCACAAAGACGATATTTAGTCTAGTGCAAATTCGAACATACATTATACTTTTAAGTGCACTAACACAAGGTACACCATTTAATTAGATTTTCTCAATATCTAAATAAGGACAATGTGATAAATTGCGTCTATCACCCTTAACAACAGGAGCAATTCCTGGCTTGCAATGATGTATATTGAATATTTCCAATATACAATCAGCAAATGTCCTCCGAGAAAATCTAATATAATATAGCAAAAACAATCCTTACAGACCTTAGTACAAAAAATATAAGATGTCTCAAGGTCACAACTTGTAAGCAAAATATCATGTACATAGAGTATGAGAAAAAATAAATTTCCTCCCATTGACCTTGCAATATATTGAATTACTTCGTTTTTAATTGAACAAAATAACAACACTATGAAAATTTAATAATATTGTTTGGAAACTTGCTTAAGACCATGAATTAAGACTTTTCAGTCTACACACAAGTTTACTTGAATTTGCTCCAAAATCTTTCGATTGCACTATATAGATTTTGTATCTATTTGGCGTAACTCCATATAAAAAATAAACTATCAATGCCACGTTCACTTTGAAAGAATCTATAAAGAAATAATTATTTCTTCACTAACTATCCATCCATCTTTCAGAGTAATATTATTATCCTTTTTTTTATGTCATCTAATCACATACTTAATTAAGAACAAAAAACGACATTTATATAAGTTGCTAAAACAATCATGTAATGGATATTGTAATCATGCTCTCACAAATAGACTATATAGTCTGATGGTATAACTAATTGTCTTTCCCTAACAAATATCCTTAATAAAGCTGCAACCACTTCATTCTACACTTGAGAGGTTTAAGAAATTTCATTATAAACTATATCAAGAATAGTACCTTAAACCTCAACAAGTTTAGTCTATGGTACAGGAGATTCCATAATTATCTGTATAGGTAAAGACAAAAACACAGTAACCCCCATCATACTATTATCTTTAATAGTCTGAGAGCAGCTATCCTCTACAATTACATCGATCTTAAGAAACTTTAGAGTATATGATTCCATAATTCTTGTATCTTCTTTAGGGTCATAAGATCAATACCCCTTTAACAATCTGGATAAGATACAAAATAATATCGAGTGGATCTAAATTCCAACGTATTTAATATTAGATTAGATAACCTCACTCCTGCATGACACCTCTAAATTTAATATGATTCAATCAATTTACGTCTAGTCCATAACTCAAAAGAAGTTTATGAAACAACTTTGATAAGAAATACATTTTGTATGTGAAAAAAAAATTGCTTTCAAAATATCAACCCACAGTAGACCGATAAATTAGTCTTACTCATTACCATGTTAATTATGGTGCAATTATGCCTTTTGACAAATCTTTTTGTCAGGATTTTCAGGCATAGTAATTAAATTACCACCCCATAATATACCAAGTATTTGACAAATGATCCTTTAAGCAATTCAGTATTGTCATACTTGCCAAAATACTTATCGCTGCAATTAGGCCTAACAACCTTCAAGACTAATTTTAACCAGTTTATTCTTTATCTCGGTCATTTTCCTTAAATAAAAAACTTTTGGAAATAACCTTTTAACCATATACGAGATGTATATGTCATTAGGACTTAAACATAATTTTTGCAGATATGTCCTAATTTCAATATTATACAAAACATAATTTCAAGCAACTAAGGCTTCCATCATATTATAACAGTGCAGTTCGCAGGCAAACCTCTTTTCAAGTGCTCCAGAATGGAATGCTTTATGGACAGTAAACAAATTTTATTGCATTATCAAGCAACAAATCATATGTCCACAGCTTAAAATTTGAAGCAGTAAAAACCTCAACAATAGTGGAATTATTAATTTTAGAAAAGGTGACTGAAAAACAAGCAATGTATATAATTAGCATCATGTGAGCACTGTGTAACTTGACATACAAGTACACATCTAGAGAGTTACATGCATAATCATATAATCACCTTTGGGCAGAATACATGACATGCAGTTGTACACTCCCCACATGATATCGGTTATGAGAATATATTCCAATTCTTCGTGAATTCATCACTTTTGGGCATATGAATCACTAGAATCAGTCACTCCTCCACCATACCATCATGTATCCCTCCATGAACTACTACACAATTACCTCCTTTGGGAGTATGACTACACATTAGACCAGGAGACATCCAAATCAATATACGAGACCGAAATTTCTCAAACCCAATCAAGCGTGCCACTTTGGCGGTCACTACTCAATTGAATCCTTGAAATTCTCTCATACAAGGGATATAGACTTTACTTCTCATATGCACCATATACATGTGATTTTAACTTTAGTGATAGGGGCAGCAAATCACCAAAATCACATATTATGCTAATTACATTGCGTTGTTCATTAATAAAATCTTTATTATACAGATATATATAAATGATCTGAAAGATAGACTCCAATGAGATCACGGAACACAAAAGAACACAAGAAACTTCACATAACATAGAAGAAAATATCTCTTGTGCACCCAGATAACATATTACTATAACAACATAAAGAAGATAGTTGATTCAAAGGATCTATCACAAGTTAACATCAATAGCAATACAGGATACCCCAGATCGATAAGCCTGATAGTTAATCCACTATTGCTCATGAATTTCATAAGGCAAAACATGACTCCAAGGCCAACAGCTAATATATTAGCCAATTTTTTTTTTTAAAGTAACAAAATTATCATTGTTATCAACCAATGGCCTATTAATTGAGTCAAACCAGAGAACCAAATATTTAAACTTTAACAGTAAATATTATTGCTCTGCGTAAATGTTGTCATACTCCTTATCCATAAAAAATATTCAACTTGATATACATTAACAAGTGACCAGATGAGTTCATGTACAATATGTAATAACTTAATTGACATGCATTACCCACATTCAGCAGATGTGTTAATCAGTACAATCAGTTTGGTCACGAGTTATTAAGACGTCCATCATTCAAAGATTACCAGTGTGTAAATGAGTATGCTTAAACAACAAAAATTTTATAATCAATACATAGCTCAATTACTATCCCATAATGGTTGTATCTCATTAAGCCAACTTCAATTCACAGTAAACTTTAATTTTTATTAATGAATCACACAATTATAATGTTTATGTGATAGTATATCAATAACCCAACACTTGTATTTCGAAAATCACAGAAAAATACAAGAAAAATATGCAAAAATACACTAAAAATACACGTATTTAGCGTTCCGTATGTATTTTCACATCCATAAAATTATCAAACATGAAAAATAAATACACTACGATGTAGAGGACGAAGATATGAGTCCAACGCCGCCAACCACGCGCCGATCCAATGCTCCACGCGCCGCTTGAGTGCGCGGCGCGTGGAGCACACGCGCGAGCCGCATCCCGCGCGTGGGCGTGAGTGAGGGCGCGTGGGGCGCGTCTTCGACGCCCTGGCAGCGCGTGGCCGCGCGTGGGGGCGCGTGAGGCCTCCCCCAGTGACGTGCCACCGACCGTCTTGCTCGTCTCGTCGAGCCCAATCCGAATTTGTGATTTAATTTTATTTTTATTGAACAAAAAATCTCGAAAATCACAAATTAGGGCAAAAAACTTATGCGTTCAAGTTCTAGGGTTATGGAGGCTCTGATACCACATGTTGGACGCAAATTGCGCAACCCCAAGATCTCCATAACCAGAACAAGAATATGCATAATTGAGTAGAAAGATTAACACACCTGTTTTGGGATCCATTAAACATAAAGCGGAAGCAGAAAAGGGATTTCCCACATATCAAGGGGATCCGCGCATCAAGTCCTTCTCCTCTATTGCCCTCCGTATCACTGGCTCAATGAGGCGGCCCTCCTCACGTTTAGCGTTAGGTAAACGCCCCTTAGGTGAGGATACATGTGAGAATTAGAGTTAGAGGAGAGACTTGAAGACTATTTATAGAGCCAGCTAGCCTCTCATTACGGCCAGGCTCAACTCTGGCCCACACTAGCTAGCCCATATTAGACTAATTAAGAAACCTTCTATCTCACCTTAAACCAATCTTCATAAAACGGTAAACGTTAAACGGTAAATTACAATATCAATTAATGTAGTCCACATTAGGAAAACTCTTACAAATCTTGCTTGAATTCGGGTCCACGAATCCAAATAGATCTGGTCCATATGTACCCAAATCCAAACAAGGATGTGCCAACTGATGAACCTTTCACCTTAGAATTCTCATCTGTCTCCTTTGTTTTTTAGTTTGGCCAAGAGATCAGCGATAGTTCTCCCGAAACTGAACTGTTCGTTCGTCCTTATGTACAAATGACAATTGCTCATTTGCGTTCAACAACAGTGTTGGTGATAGGCTGATAGCGTTTGTGGGCCAAATACTTTCTTCTTGTAATGACTGGATTTCGTGGGTTGTTAAGCCTTGAAAGGTAAATGTAGTTTGTTTTGGCTGGGGAAGATCCAATTCGCTGCGTAGCCATCAGAGCCACGTGTGACATGTGGTCCTGCACGTGGAGAAGCCCTACGCGAATGCATCGAATCACCTGTGACAGTGAAAAGGCGTAGGCAATAGCCTCATCCATTAAATGTGAGATAGATGCTGTGCTCACATGAAAGAGGAGATCGAGATGTCGTATATGTTAATATAAGCTAGTGTTCTTTTTGCTGTTGATATTCTCTAGGAGGAGTCCGAAGCTATAAACATTGAATTTCTCGGAAAATATCCTTCACCCATGGTATAACCCGAAAATATCCTGCACCCCATCTTCTGGCATACACGTGGACACCTTCTCAAGACGTCACCCGACCTAGGAGTGCTCTCTCCTAGGTATGCTTAATTTTGGAGTTCCAAAGCTAAGCATTATCGTTATCTCAAAAGACGCATTTATGAGTTAATGCCAGTCTTCACATATATAACTTAGAAGTCTTCTTCCATGTTTGGTGTATAGTTCGGTTTATTCCTACCCCATTTGCCATTCTAGAAACCTGCTAAAAGTCGTTCATTGTCTAGACTTTCTAGCCCAGCAATCACTCCCTGATCAGGTCGTTACATGTGTAGGTGCTGTCTTAACTCAAACGTTAAATTCTCGTCCATGAAATGGTACAATCAGAATAAAGCTAAAAGGCCTGAACAGAAGATTTGCGAGGTGCACTTCAAAAGTTGGAAAATCCTTAGCTAAGACAGGATAAAAGGTCGGAAAAGTTGAGGCTGATAGATTTTACAACATCCCGAGTACCAACAGCTTTGTTCTTGATTCATAATGATCACTCTCGATCTTGTGGAGATGCACGAGGGGACTTTGATTTTCTTTATGTTTCAAGACTTTGTAGTTTGTACCTCTAAAAAAGTTTTTAGACCACTTATTCATTTTTTTTTTTTTTGGTCGAAAGTAGATAGTTCATTCGATCATTGAACATAACAAGTCTTACAAGACAACGATGGAGAAAATTCCGAATATAAAATTTCCAAAAGAGGTAAAGGAGGGGTCATTTTGACATGTAGTTATTTTTAGAAGCTTTTTAAGGATAAAAAGTCTTCAGATATAAGTTAAACATGTTAGAACATGTTGGAGAATATCATATTGAAACCAATGACACATTAATTTAAATGGATTGATTGTTGTCTAAACAGGTTAAGCGAATCAATTCATATAAAACATGATTTCAACCGTGGGACTTGTTTATGACACAAGAACCCGTTAATGTATAATCCACATGCGTTTGATTAAGTGTTGTGCATATAGTGCACATAGATTCTATCGAGAGTCATCCGCACTAATCAGACATGTTATCATTGATAATTGCTCTTTATGAGTCTTAGGAAACTAATAGACTATGACTAAAATATATCTATGTGAGTACAATCTATCAATTTTGACTAGTGATCCACTAATCTAGCATCTTGATAAGCCGTAAAAGTAAAACACCTCTAGGAACTTCTAGTGATATGATTGATGGATCATCCCGCAACCTAACCACTATAAAAATAAAAATATTGAAATTTATGTTGCAAGTTTTGATGACATCTAAAGTTCCACATCAATTCCAATCAAATATCTTCATTCAAGAACTTCCTTAACGAGATCAATGACTACCTAACAAGGGCTAGGCAATTTTTCCGGACCACATATGTAGGAAGTTAGGCTACATTTGGAAGTCAAAACAAGATCCAGAGTAAGATAAAATCTATCATATCTTACCTTTGGTTCCTACCCAAGACAAGATAAAGCCAAATATTAAAGGAATATGGTCCGGACAAAAATATCCCATAGGGAAGAGAGATAAAGATAAATAGAATTTCTAATATGGTTATTTTTCTCGAATAACAAATTTCTCAAATTAATAAAACTAAAATAATATTTGAATTTTAATAAAAAAGAATTCAAAATAACACAAAATAACAACAATTTCGTATTTATTTATTATTATCACCTATTTTAGGTATATTAATATAGTTTACTATTTAATAAAATTTTATTAAAGAATGACGGAAGGGGAATAAAGAAAAGGAATAAAATAAGGGAAAATAAAAAAATAAGGAAATAAAAATGAAGTAGACAAGAGTGTCATGAGAGATTCCTACCATTTCCGTTTGTATAATTTTTAGATTCATTTATATTGATATGCCATTCATATCAAATAATAGACAAGATAGAATGTGAAAATTGCGATTTATCAAATAATGGATTGAATATAACAAAATTCATAGATTTTATATCATATTATATCAAGTCATATTCTCGCTAGAAATCTGAATGATCAAATGTAACTTTAAGGTTGTCGAGATGGACTAATAGTGCTAACATTCTTTCGTGCATGAACTTACATGCATCCATCAACCCTATTTTTTCTTTTCTTTTTCCTTTAAAAGCTTAGTTTAAAAAAAAAAAAAACAAACAAACAAACAAACTATGGACTTAAGATACGTACCAAGATTATTAATTGATTGGTAGTGTATTCTCTCGAACTCAGTTTTGGTTTTCTTTTTATTATAATATTTCCAGGTTGGACATGGACACATTCACTCCAAGTGCGCGAGATCAATTGGTATCACCTGATTTGTTCCTTTTCCCCATAATTTTCGCTTTTCCTTTTCTTGAAATAGCTGTCCGAGATTCAAATTCGCAAAAGGGGATGATTCTTGTCCGTTTAATTGTCTTAATAATGACTACAAAGAATTGAAAACGTCTTAAAAGGCATGCCAAGAGTCTGTTCCTCTGAGGAAATGATGGCGACGAGGTCATTTGCACTTGATATCATAATTAGCCCTATTAAGATATTCATATATTTCCATCATATGAGACACATTAATGCCCCCTTAAACAAATATTAGTGATCGACCAAAAAAAAAAAAAAAAAAACAAATATTAGTGGATTGCCAAAGATGAAAAATAATAGTGAGTCGTGCTTGACATGGATGTCCCTTTGTTAAGTAGAGGGATGCTCATGGAAACTCTCTGTTTCTCTAACGTCAGGTTAGGCATATTGTATTGTCAATAGTCTCGAGCATATCATGGCATTAGATATAAAGAGCAACTAGCTGTATCTTGGTCTTTTTGGAGCCTTTCCAGATCTATAATCTTATAATAATCGATGAAAATTAGTTAATTGCAATTCTTAATCTAATGCATTCTATCATAAACAATTCGAAGATCTTTAATCCATGAATTTGTCGAGGTTGCTTCAAAATAATGGATCGAGTGCATGAATGCATGAAATTAATGACCTACACATCAGATTATATAGGTGGCTTATTTGATCTATATTTTGTAAGTGCGATTGCCTTTTGAATTTTGATCAACAACCTTATATGCACATTGAACCTTCTCCACTTGCCAAAGTATTTTATCAAAGTTTTGTTGTGATATATATATAAAGGATTGATCCGTGCTTGATTTTTCATGTAACTCGGTTTTACTTTTGAGATGTTCTTAAAGGCATACTCCCTCGAATTGAACTGATATATCATATACTTAAATAAATTAACCATTCAATGCATGACCTTATTTTCATTTCTTCATCTAATTAAAATAAAACTCTATATCGACGGTAATAGACGGGGAGTGTGATGCAAAGATAAAGGTGTGCAAGTAATATTGATAAACAAATACATTGTATGACACTTAAATAAAAGAGTTTTACAAAATCTCTCACATCACTTGAATGATGTGCTACTTAGACGAAGGAGAAAGAAATTTCTTCGAGACAACGACGTGCCAAGTAGGAGAGGGACCAGCTTGACAGGACAGCCCTAATTGATTTATGCTTAAAAATCATGGTACCATTTGATTAACTCCAACCTCTTGTCATTATTGTGAACGGGGCCCAATAAAGCCATCAATCATGCCTCCTCCCTTTTTAACTCTTTGCACAACATCGATGGTTAATAAAACAATGTGATCATCGATATTCAGTAATAATATATCTCATCCCTTAATATATTGATTATGTCTATTGTGTCACTTAATACAAAATTCTTATCGTACCCAATCGTATTCAATGTTGGATTTATCATTTTAATAGCCTCGCCAACTTTTTATTTGTTCACTTTTGTAAATAAGTAGCGAGAGGAAATTACACAAAACACCCCGAAACTATGGGGTGCTCCAAACTCTCAAATGTTACTTAATATCCGTGAAATTTATTTTCTTATAGTTATTAATTCTACACTATATGCACATGACTTTCAAGAAGTAAAATACATTCTCATCTCATTATTTTAAGGAAATCTCCTTTTTACATTTAATTTTTGTCAAACATAAAAAATCATAAAATAGGAGAAAACTAAATTAACTAGTACTAATAATAGAAGGAATAATAATTGTTTTTTTTTTTTTTTTTTGGTAAGGAAAAGGAATAATAATTGTTAATAATAAATAGAATTTAAAGGAATAATTTATTATTAATAGTACATAGAATTTAAATTGGATAATTATAGTCACTTTGATTCGCTCTAAAAAAATAATGTATTTTAAGGAAAATAAGTAACATAAATAAATTAAACAAAAGGCGAAATGGCCTCAATAACAAATGACAAAAAATGATCACTCTTTATTTATATGTTAAGGGTTAATAAATATTGGCATTGCAAAGGGGAAAAAAAATAAAATCGATTAATAAAACTTTATATTGTAAAAGCAAATGATGTCGTCAACTCATGAAAGAAACCGATTAATTGAATTAGGCTTCAATTATGTATCATTAATGGGTATTATGGAAATTCTGTACTGTTCTTTAACTTATTTTTCATGGTATAATGATAAACCAAACAAGAGTATGGTCTTCAAATAACTATTCCATTTTGCAAACCAAACTAAACAAACAAGGGTTAATAAATATAAAAAAATATCGATTAATAAAACTTTTTTTCATTCTTATTCTTACTCTATCATATTCTCAAGAGTATGGTCTTCAAATAACTATTCCATTTTGCAAACCAAACTAAACAAACAATTTTTTTCATTCTTATTCTTACTCTATCATATTCTCATGGATAATTATTCCATTCCCATTTCATTGCTTTCTACGAAACAGACGTATCATTAGGCTTTTTTTTCTTCCGGTGAGTATCTATTTTATAGGGTTTTATTCATAAATACATTTGGGACATTGGTAAAGATTTACTTTTTCGATGCATTGATTGTGCATAATACGAGGAAAGTATTGTCTTGAAAATGACAAAACTTTTTTATTTAGACATTTAATATTCGTTCCAAAACACTGGTAAAGAAAATCCTCTTTAAAGATGCTTTCGGAGGCGTTTATAGTCCTTGTCGTTTTGGTGATAAGTGCACTGAATGTTGAAGAAGACAGCTCATTCAAGTTTCAGATCTGTGTGCGGAATCTGAACTCTGAAATTCGCATATAACGTTGCAGATTAATTTAAATTATAATTCTTGGGATTGAAGACGGCAAGAACCATTGCTTTTTTGGACTGACTTTACTAAAGATTCCATAATTAAAAAAATATGAACAGTTTTTAAATCGACCCGTGATGTGATAAATTTATAAATCACTACAATCATGGACTCTTTTTTCGCTTTAATCATCTGCTCAGAATAGTTTACCAAAAAAAGAAAAATGATTTTCTTCCTTATTCTCCACTCCTCGTTGTAGCTTAAATAATTCCAAGAATTAATCAGTTTTCTTAAAGTTTCCAAAATTTAACGTCGGTCTGCTCTGGATCCATCCATGATGGGGAAGTTTGGAGCGTGCGAGTGAGAAGAAGAGCATGAACCAACGCACGACATTATAAAAACTGCTGTACAATCTGACAAAGTTGACGTGCGGTGCAGTGAAAGAGCCACAAGAAAAGAGGTGTCTACTTCACGGAGGTTGCCTTGCTGTTGCTGCCCTCTGTTGCAGATGTCGTGGCCCCTTTCTCTTTCCCCTTGCTTTTAGTTCCGGCGAATGGCCTTCTTACCCCTTTCTTGCACTCTTTTCCCTGTTTGCAATTTGAAATATCTTTTTCTTGGGGGTAATTAAAAATATCTGATCGCGCAAAAGGCCAACCTTTTAACGCCAAGTGAGTGGGCAGATTGCAAATTCCACAGGGGCTTTTTTGGATCTAAGGTGGGGACACAACAGGCAATCAGGCACTCTGAGCTTCTTCTCCTTTGCCTGAGGTATCATAAAGATCACTGTACTTGTTCTCACATAGGACCTGCAAACCTGGGTACGCCTGATTTTTGCTGCCCACCTTCCAACTGTTTAAATTTCAATACTTCTTGTGGGTTTTTGCAGAAATCAGGTTGGATTGGTCTTTACCATATTGTCTGATGAAGTGAAACTCTGTCATACCCATTTGCAAGGGCTTGTTTGGTTGTAGTGGCTGATTGTGATTCAATTCTTGATCTGGAACCAGCGGCTTGCCTGATTTTGTGGGGGTTGTCGGCTTAGTTCAATAATGAGTGGAGCAGTGTGGGTTGCTGTTGCTGCTGCCGTTGGTAATTTGCTTCAAGGATGGGACAATGCAACTATTGCTGGTAATTTTGCTCTTTTCTTGGTATCTCTTCGTGCTACTTCACGAGTTCTATTAAGTTCTTGAAGTTCCACACTCTTTTTATCTTTCTTTCTTCAAGTAGTGATTGTGACTTGAGAATCTTCTTAGATTTCAGAGTGATTCTCATGGACTGTAACTGGCTCCTGTCGTGCTTGAAAAACTTTTGCTTTGTTTTAAGAAATTCTCCCATGAAATCCCTATTTATAAACTCACTTGATCATCTTTCAAAAGCAAGAGAATCAATAGTATCAAGAAACTAATTTCCTTTCTCTGTTTCTGAATCAGGTGCTGTTTTGTACATAAAGAGGGAATTTGATTTAGAAAGTGAACCCGCTTTAGAAGGGCTAATAGTGGCCATGTCACTTATTGGTGCCACTTTGGTTACTACTTGCTCCGGAGCGATAGCAGACTGGCTCGGTCGCCGTCCTTTGCTAATTATTTCGTCTGTGTTTTATTTCGCCGGTGGTCTTGTTATGCTGTGGTCCCCCAATGTTTATGTGCTACTCCTTGCAAGGTTTTTAGACGGACTTGGTGTCGGCTTGGCTGTAACTCTTGTTCCCCTCTACATATCTGAGACAGCCCCGCCAGAAATAAGGGGTACACTGAATACGCTGCCACAATTTACCGGTTCTGCTGGGATGTTTATGTCGTATTGTATGGTTTTTGGGATGTCTTTGATGGAGTCGCCGAGTTGGAGATTGATGCTTGGAGTTCTGTCGGTTCCCTCCCTCATTTATTTTGTGTTGATGGTATTTTTCTTGCCCGAGTCTCCACGGTGGCTTGTGAGTAAAGGGCGGATGCATGAGGCTAAGAAAGTCTTGCAGAAGCTGTGTGGCAGAGAAGATGTATCTGGTGAGTCGTCTGACTACTTGTCATGCCAAGATTCCCTGAATGAAATTTATTCTCACTGGACTGAGCTTTGATGTTCAAATCAATGCTTTGGTCGATCTTCTTTTTATAGGGCAATCTGCTTGTACAATGGAATCATGTTTGCAAGAAGTGGCTTGCAACATATTGTTGCAAAAAAGTCATTGGACTATATTAGCTGGAGTTGCTTGAGTGGAATGGGAACTTGTCGTCAACCCATGCTATCTATAATTTGGGAATGTGTTTCCTTGATTCTGATATACCTGTCTTAGAACTTTTGAATCTCAATAATTTCCATTTGTCAAGTGATATGCAATGTAAGGCGGTAGCATCCTGTGCCAAAACTAGCTAGGATATCTAGAATCGATCAAATTTTTAGTCTTAGGTTGTTAGAAAAACTTTGCTTTCGCATTACTTGAAGCTTAGTCATAACCGCAAAGATGAAAATGAAGAGCTAATAAATTTCAGATGAACAGGTGAGATGGCTTTGCTGGTGGAGGGATTAGCAGTAGGGGGTGAAGCATCCTTAGAGGAGTACATAATTGGCCCACCCAATGATCACATGGATGACCAGGATATATCCAATGAAAAAGACCAGATCAAGTTATATGGCGCCGAACAGGGTCTTTCGTGGGTTGCCAGACCCATCTCTGGGCAGAGTGCTGTAGGTCTCGTGTCTCGGCATGGAAGCACGGCAAGCCAGAACGTGCCTCTCATAGACCCTCTTGTGACCCTCTTCGGCAGTGTCCACGAGAAGCTCCCTGAGGTTGGAAGCATGCGCAGTATGCTTTTTCCTCACTTTGGCAGCATGTTCAGTGTGGGTGGTAATCAACCGAGAAATGAGGAATGGGATGTGGAGAGTGTAGCCAGGGAGGGTGAGGATTACCAATCCGATGCAGGTGTGGGTGATTCGGATGACAATCTGCAGAGTCCATTGATTTCACGGCAAGCCACGAGCTTGGATCGAGACCTGGTCCAACCTGCCCATGGAAGCGCTTTTAGCATGAGACATGGTAGTCTTGTGCAAGGAGCTGGAGAAGCGGCCGGGAGCACAGGGATCGGCGGCGGATGGCAACTGGCGTGGAAATGGTCTGATAAAGAAGGCCCGGATGGAAAGAAGGAAGGGGAGTTCAAAAGAATTTATTTGCACCCGGAAGCAGTCACTGGTTCACGGCGAGGCTCAATGGTTTCGCTTCCTGGGGGCGAGGGTCCAATGAATGTAGAATTCATCCAAGCCGCCGCTCTGGTAAGTCAACCAGCTTTGTATCCCAAGGAGCTCTTGGAGCAGCATCCGATTGGTCCGGCTATGGTTCATCCAGCCGAAACTGCCATGAAGGGGCCAAGTTGGAAAGATCTTTTTGAACCAGGAGTCAAGCATGCTTTGGTTGTTGGTGTGGGGCTTCAAATTCTTCAGCAGGTGAAATACGGTGACTGATTTCTGACCAAAAAACAAAAAAACAATCACAGTCGCTGATAGTTTTAGATTTCATTGGAAATTGCTATTTTTCTTTCCATATATCATTTTAATGCTCTACTTCTGCCATGAGGAAACTAATTTCACCTCGCCATTAGACATTATCTCTGGTTTTTAGGTATAACATGTCTTGGCTTGCTCTCGATAAAAATCCTCATGCTATTGCTAGGAAACCACCCAAAACTGCATGAGTGCAAAGCCCTGCTGTCATTCTCGAGCTTTTAGGGAGCTGTTTGGATTTATTAATGATGTCATAGACTCATACCAACATATACAGATAGTAAGGATCTTGTGGTCCTGAATATAACTTTTCTTCTTAAGCAGTGTCTATAATTCTGGCGCACCAGTGCTTGATGTGGATTTATAGCTGTTTTTGCTGAAACTTTAAGAGGTATGGCAGTACCAGCATGTTCGTTTAGTTTAAGTTGTTAACAGGATTGACAGTCCAGACAGCAGTTGAAATTTGTTTTGGTTAATTCTTCTTTTCCTGAGCAATGTTGCGTGATATAGTTATGATTCGGCACTCTTCGAGCAAATATTTGCTTTCTTTAACAGTTAGATATTGTGCACAACAATGGATGCTTTCCTCCTCTACATGAAAACACCTGATATCGGGGCGGTCCTCATGAATTTTTGACATTCTTGATATTGATTGCAGCATGTTGGATTAGACTCTTAGTAATAGTCAAGGCTTAGTTTCTTTTTGAAAAATTCCAACGAATATAAGCACTCAGCTTGTATTTTCACACGAATGTTTGCTTCATTTTTTGTCCCTTTGAACTTACTCGCGATACTCATTTGTGCAGTTCTCTGGAATAAATGGGGTTCTGTACTACACTCCCCAAATTCTTGAGCAAGCGGGAGTCGGAGTTCTACTTTCGAATTTGGGTATCAGTTCAGCTTCTTCATCTCTTCTCATCAGCGCCTTGACAACCTTATTGATGCTTCCCTCAATTGCCATCGCCATGAGGCTCATGGACATTGCTGGCAGAAGGTACATTATCCAGAGCTATGCGATCTATCGTTTCCTCTTCTTGTATAAACTTAAAATTAAGCCATGTACTCGATATACCATTTGTTGCTTGTTTAATTTGTTTCATTCGTCACCTTCATCGTGTGCTTTCTATCCTCACAGGAGCCTGCTGCTCTGTACTATCCCAATCCTGATAGGGTCGCTCATCATCCTTGTCCTCAGCAGCGTCATAAGTATGGGCTCCATCGTTCACGCGGTGATCTCTACTGTCAGTGTCGTGCTCTACTTCTGTTTCTTTGTGATGGGATTCGGGCCGGTCCCCAACATACTCTGCGCCGAGATCTTCCCCACCAGGGTCCGCGGGCTCTGCATCGCCATATGTGCGCTCACGTTCTGGATCGGCGACATCGTTGTCACGTACTCGCTGCCCGTGATGCTCAAGTCTGTGGGCCTCGCCGGCGTGTTCAGCATGTATGCGATCGTGTGCCTCATATCATGGGGTTTCGTCTTTATGAAAGTCCCCGAAACGAAGGGCATGCCTCTCGAGGTAATCACCGAGTTCTTCTCCGTCGGGGCGAAGCAGGCCATGGCCGCAAGGAACAACTAATTGCACGGCCGGCGTCTGATGGAAAGGTGCTTGATTTTTCCAGTTTTGGGTGGTTGCCTCTTCCTCTTTTCTTGGTGTTGCGCTCCTTCTCTCCTCATTTGTCGGTTGAAAAACCAGGAAAAGTGACTTCCTTGAGGACTGCAATTTACGACTTGTTCTTGCTTTTATTCGTTTGTTACATCTGGATTTGCTATTTGTACATGCACAATTTTGGACTTCCGAGTCCTATTCATATTTGAAAGGGTAGTTTCCGCTCATTCTGACTTTAGATGATGCGCTTCACTTTTTTTTTGAGCTACTCATCAAGGCGTAGAACTTTTGTAGTTACTCACTTTGGCAACGTGGGTATTAGGAGTCCTAAAATTCATCGCGAAAGTATGATTCATGCAATTGAGTATAAATATTTTCAAAAATTACAATCAAATTCTAAAACTTGTCTAGTTAGTATGATTAAATTCTAAAATTCGTCGGCATTTTCCATTTGTCGAGGTGGACAAAGTTAGATAAAAGGAGTTGATCGCATAAACTTCACAAGTTTTAGGATTTAATTAGGGTGTAAATGATAATCATTCTCTTTTCAAGCCTTTTTTTTGGCTAGAAATAGTTTTTTTTTTTTTTTTTTTTATACTTTCATGCCCTAGACAAGTTTTCGAACATAAATATATGTTTGATAACGAACTCAAATTTTTGTCCTTGGAATAAAAATTGATATATTAGACTTTAAATATCTCCCTTCTAGGCAGAGCTGGCAACGAGTGGTGGGTAGCAAATGGGCGGTAAAGGTGAATGATGATAAGAACTTTTGCTTTTCCTTTTTGTTATAAAATTAATTTTAGACTAAAAATTTATTCAGAAATAGAAAAATGTAACAGACTTTTGTTCCATATGAATTTTTATTTCAAATCTATCCTCAAGAACAAGAAAAATAGATTAACACAAAAATAGAATGGTAATCATTTATGTCCTTACACTTCCGTGATAAGTTTTAACGCTTCATTATACTTTCGTGATAAATTTTACGATTTAATTACATTTTTTTTTTTAAATTATAAAGATTCTACCGTAATTAAGATTTTTAATGCTCTTATCTCAATTTTTATTGTTAAAAGAAAACGGGGAAAGAGACCTTCGCCAGATCACAAGCAAGTTGGAGAAATGAAGTGGGCCGGTGGGCCCTGTATCCGACAACGGGGACCTCATGACCCATTAAATGAGAGCAGTCTATAACGTTTGCTGGCCGCGTCGATGGAGCTCTTCGTCCTCGTGTAAACATTTGCTGCATTCTCTTCTCGGAGTTTAGAAACTTCCATACTCGTTGCCACGGCGTTCCAGAGAAGGGCGGAGTCAAACCCACACGAGAGCCGTGAGAATTCGGTCGCCGGAGTATTCGAACACGATGGTGGAAAGAAAATGGCCGATGGGTTTTTCCCCCCACACCATGCCGGGCTCTATAGCAGAGAAGACAACTCTCGGAGTAGACGATAGGGGAGGACTGGCATCTTTGCTCTTGAAGCGGTCGTGGGTGGGCTGGTGTGTCTCACATTTCTTAAATAATTTAGGGATAAGTGCATTAAATGTGATAAAACTTGGAACAGAAGTTTAAGTAAGTTTTAAAACTTTTAAAAAGTGCAATACATAAGACTTGTCACGAAAATGTAAACTAGTCATGTAACTTTTAAAAAGCTCAGTCAAATCATAAAACTTATCACAAATGTTCAATTGAATTGTAAAACTTTCAAAATGTTCGATCAACAAAAGGATTAATTGGACCAGTTAGATAAGTTTTAAGATTTGATTACATTTTTTGAAATTTTTATAACTTTATTTCACTTTTTTAAAAGTTTTAGAACCCTATTAACACTTTCATACCTTCATGACATTTATATTAGGGATAAGTGCATTGAAAGTCGTAAAATTTGTCATGAAAATGTAATTAAGTTCTAAAACTTTTAAAAAGTGCAATTAAGTCCTAAAACTTATCACAAAGTGCAATTAAGTCCTAAAATTTTTAAAAAGTGCAATCAAGTCTTAAAACTTATCAAAGTTGTTTAATCTAAGTCATTCCATTGATTACACTTTTTGAAACTTTTAGGCTTCGATTGCACTTTTGAGATAAGTTTTAGGACTTTATTGAATATTTTGAAAGTTTAAGGACTTGTTGTAACAAGTTTTAAAACTTAATTGCACTTTTTGAAAGTTTTTGGATTCAATTGTATCATGATAAGTTTTAAGATTTCTAATGCACTTATCCCTTTTTATGAGTTAAAGTCTAATTTCAACCCAACTTTATCCCACATGTGTCGAATTTTTATTCTCTTGAAATCATAGTTGAAAATTGGGAATAATGAAAATTATACAGTATTTATAATTGTTAGCTAACATACATGTATTATCCTAAAGATGAATGATTTATGGTGAGGTGTCGTTTTTTTTTTTTTTGGAAGCTAAAAATTGGTACCATCATGCTAAGTAGGACCATTATTTTATAACAATTTTCATGTTTTTCTTTATTAATTAAAAAAATAATACCTTTAGATAAGAATAAAACAGAACATAGAATTATTGAATTTCTATATATTTTTACATTTTGATGAAGAATACATGAGCCTATAACTTTAATATATGATTATATAATATTAATCAAGGATATGAATAACTAAAGAGAGATATGAGCACAATTCTAAGGGAAAATTCCAAATAAGGACCCGAAATGAACTTTGTATTAGATTAAGACCTAAAGTGAATCAATTGTCTCAAATAAGGAACCGAAGTGGTTGAATCAATTTCAAATAAGAACCTGAGCTTGCTGGTCACCCAAATATTTGCCAGCTATCAAGCATGTGACATTTCCGACCACTGGAGTTTGGGCAATTTTGTCTAAAAAAAAATATAGGGAAAATTAACAAATCCTAAAACATAAACAAAAAAAACCCTAGGTTTTCAATGGTCTCCCTATTCCTTGTACCAATGGTCTCCCTATTCCTTGTACCCATCCTCTGCAAAGTCAAAGACCGAAGTTCTCCTCATTCCTTCTACCCATCCTCCTCAAAGTCGAAGACCCAACAAATTCTCCGCCGGTTGAGGCACGAATTCAAAAACAAGAAGAAAACCATATGCTTCTTTCTTTGTTTGCGAAGACCTAAATTCTCTGCCGGTCAAGCAAGGCGAGGAGCGATGAGAATTGAGTCGTGATGACCATTGGGCTGTGATTTGGTTGAGGAGCAGCGGGGGAGAAGAAAGAAGAAAACGTAAACATCTAAATTAATAACCTAAACTTAATTAATTTAGAATTTTCCATTTTTTTCCAATCACAAATTTCTGACAAAATTGCCCCTATTGTAATTGCTGGGAAATGTCTGTCGGTGAACTAAGGTCCTCAATAGAGATTAACTTGATCACTTCGAGTCATTATTTGACACAAAATTCACTTTGAGTTCTTATTTGAAACAATGGGTCCATTTCCTGTCTTTATATGACATAAAATTCACTTTTGGTCATTATTTGAGAAAATAAATTCATTTCGGATCCTTATTTGAAATTTTCCATAATTCTAAAAGATATAAAGAATTGAGAGTAATATCTAAATTATCTCTAATGGAGGAATATCCCAGAGGAAAATACGTAACCCTAAATATGATATTTTCTTTCTAAAATTTATGATGGGGCTCTAGTTAAATGGGAAATTAAAACCACTCAAACAAATTTCTCATAATCACGAAATAAATAGATAGCCTATATGAGTTTTCAATATGTTTACGACAAAGAAAATAGTCAAACTTTGATTGGATATAACAATTCTGTCAAATGTCCTATTAACTCGATTTTTATATTTAAGAAAGCCTTGTAGTTTGATTTAACAAAAAAGAGTGTTGCCTCGTGACTAGATTGACCATAACTTTTCCTTTGAACATCCGATTGACTCGATTTTTGCATCTAAGAAAAGCTCGAGACCTAATTATTCCAGAATACGATTCAATTTTATTTTTTTTAAAAGTGTCGGGATTGTGAATTTCTTCAATCGAGAGGTTGGACAGTCACCATATTTTGTTCGGTTAGAATCTAATTGTCATGATTTACCTGATTTAGATATTATAAATCTGTAATTATCACAAATCATCTTATTGGAATTTAAAAAATATATATTATGCATGTTTTTACTCAAATATGGCCAAAATTTGACTGATAATAATTTTTCCATTTTACACATCTATTAGGTGGTCCGGGAGCATCAAGTCAACGTGCTCCCCAACCAATTAGAAAGTTCCATATGGCTCCACGTTAGCGAGTGGTTTCATCGATGTTCGTGCACATAAAATATAAAATTTTTCTTTCTTATTTAAAAAATTTCTCCTAACTATAGGCTTGCACACATTAATTGTAGATGATTCAATAACAAATGGTACACAACTCCCCGGATGCTCCCCTATATTTTGCACCTCTCCTACAAGTTCTGATGTAGCCTCAAATGAAAATCTTCCTGTCCATGAATTGCCTGGTATTAAAAGGACAAATGCAAGTGTCAAGTAAAGGAACAGATTCCGAACATACATAGCAAAAGAGCAAAAGCCAAGGAACCTCCAACATATACCAAAACTGATTCAATAGCCATTTTCTTCCCATTTTCCTTAAAGACAAAACTTATTTAGGAGAATCAATCTCCATACCATGATCGAGATGCTAACAATGCAAATGATATATATAAATATTAACACAGAAACCTATCTGTCCATGGCAAGGGATCAATTAAGGAAATGCTAACAATAGAATTATTAACACAAAAACCCATCAATCCATGGCAGTAGTTCAATTCGAACCACATCCATTGGTCATATTGGTTTTTGGTAAGACAAACCATAATGTGATCATTTGGGATCTACATTATTCGTTTTGTTGCATTTCCACCATCCTTAAAAAAATGCTAACAACACAAATAAAAAAATATTAACACAGAGATCAATTCTGACCTAACGCCATAATAATAAGATTTCACGCTCAATAGCTACGCTGACGGAGTTTTTGGAAGGGATAAGTGCTCCAGAAGTCCTAAAACTTGTCACGAAAATGCATTTCAGTCCTAAAACTTACAAAAAGTGCATTTAAGTCCTACAACTTGTCAAAATGTTTCAAACGAGTCCTAAAATCGACGTCGTCTAATTTCTTAACGGAAAAAACTGACGTGGGCCCCGCGTGTTTTTTTTTTAATCATTTCTCTCTCCTCCGTTATGAATAATTTAAAAAAAAAAAAGCCACGCAAGCAGAGCGACGTCGTCTCCTCCTTTCTTCCTCACCACGGCGTCGTCTCCCCCTCCGTGTACTCCACGACGTCGTCTCCTCCTTTCTTCTTCACCACGACGTCGTCTCCCCCTCCGTCTACTCCTCCTCTTCACAATCGTGCTCCCCTCCCCCCCTCGTCTCTACTTCTTCTTTCTCTATTCCGAGTATCCCCTAAGCCCCAAATCGATTTCGTCCGAACCCTAAGCCCCAAATCGATCTCGTCCAAACCCTAAACCCAAAATCGAATTCGTCCGAACCCTAAGCCCCAAATCGATCTCGTCCAAACCCTAAACCCCAAACCGAATTCGTCTGAACCCTAAGCCCCAAATCGATCTTGTCTAAACCCTAAACCCCAAATCGATTTCGTCCAAACCCTAAACCCCAAATCGAATTCGTCCGAACCCTAAGCCCCAAATCAAATTTGACGATCTGCAGTTATCTTGCGATTTGGGTTCTCATTGACCTCGAGTTCGACGCTCGTCGTGAGTTCGTCTTCTTTCCTTCCTTTGATGATTGCGCGTTCGTGCGAAGATCTCACTTGTGGGAGTCTCGACATCTCAGCAGCGAAGCGATTGGCATCGGAGACGACGATGTGGTCAACGACAATGGCGGCAATGGCGACTCCTCCTCATGCAGGTATTGCTCGCATTATAGCATTTTGTTGTTTTCCATTCTCCAATACTAGTGACAAATTAGAACATTCATCCAAAGGCATATGGAAAGAGGTATGTTTTTTGGAGATTGAAAATATCTCTTAAATCTCTCAAGTAAACACATTGCATTATGCAGAAGTTATTAATATAAAGACGTTATGAAGGAATCATAATATAGCTAATATACTTCTATTAGGTTCCTATAATACGAAGGCCGAAGAATGAGGGCGGCAACATCTCGAATCAAGTGGTGTAACTCCTAATGAGGTCAACTCGGAGCCAACATGTTATTGTGGTCTTCAATCGCCAATTCTTATGGCAAAGACAAGGAAAACGCAGGAAGAAGGTTCCATGGATGTGCTAAGTTTGATAGTCCAAGTCGCTGCAATTTCTTCATGTGGGTGGATCCAAAGATACCAGATCATGTGAGGGACATGATAATTGACCTCCTTTAAAGAAATCAAGCATTGTCTGAATCAAGCCAATCGAGGGGTGACGAAGTCGATGTGAGCTCATTGGTAGTTGAAATGAAGACTCAAAAGGCGAAAAATAGACGTTTAAAGGAGGAGCTCGCACGAGTAAAGAAAGGAAAGATGCTATATCAATCAGCATTCATTCTATGCATGTGTTATATTGTTGTATTGGTTATATGTAATGTGAAAGTTGGTGGGAAATTTCTAAGTCTTCCATAGTACCTTCTTTCTAAGTTTGTAAATTTGAATAGTAGTTGTGGATAATTGAGATGGGAATGAAATCTGATGTGAGTTTGTAGTTTGCAAGATTGCTTGCCATGCGAGAAATTACTTTCGCATTGTAAAATGTTGCTTGATTTGTGTATTTGTCAATAGCATTACATGAGTTATTGCCAGAATAAATTTGGAATTTCGAAAAATGGTGACAAATTATGCAATTAAGATTGTTAATTGAAAAAAAAGATGGCAAAAGTATTGCAAGAATGAAAATTCTGCATGGACAATTTCAGTAATTACCTATTAACAATCCTGAAGAGCAATCACTTTCGTGCATTATCCAAACCAAAACCAAGCATCCCACATAACTTGTTGAAACACGATTCATTGACAAAGCAACATATTTACATTTTCAGTGCACAAAATATTTTTGTTCAACAAAATACCTGCACTTTCAGTGCACAAAAGGTTCTATTCAACAAAATATGCACTTTCAGTGCGGTTCTATGCACAAACGCTACACGTCTCATACAGAAAACCAGCTGATAATTAATATAAATTCATCTAACAACACCAATTTCAGCAAACATATCAATCCAATATGATGGTCTCCGGTGGTCCAGAAGGTTGAGCCTTCACTTGATTCAAAATTCTGGCGCTTTTCCTTATATATGGTCTCGCAGCGATAGGTTTTGGAGGAGTTGTTGCAGCCTGAGATGACTGGGCCTGAGATTGTGATAGTGGCTTTGGCTTTGGCTTCATCACAACATACTTTCGAGGAGGTAATGTTGCACGAGATGATTGACATTGGGAACTTGCTTGGGGTTGTGATGGTGCTTTTCGCTTTAAGCCAAGATGCTTCTGACCTATTGTAGCTTGAGATAACTGAGCTTGGGAATTGGCCTGAGGTTACGATAGTGGCTTTGGCTTCAGCGCAACATGCTTTCGAGGAGGTAATGTTGCTCGAGATGATTGAGATTGGGAACTTACCTGGGGTTGTGATGGTGCCTTTCGTTTTAAACCAAGATGCTTCTGAGTTGTTGTAGCTTGAGATGACTGAGCTTGGGAAGTGGCCTGAGGTTGCGATAGTGTCGTTGGCTTCATTGCAACGTGCTTTGGAGGAGCTGCGATACATGATATGACCGAGGTTGTGCACCGACTTGGGAATGCACCTTGCTGTTGACATAACTCTTGCACCAATTGTATTATGCTACATAAGAATGAGTATCTTTTTAGCTTAAGGAGATAAGCAATTGCTATTATTAAATTTTAAAAATATTACTCACCTTGCGAATATTAAGGTTTGTCATAGGATTTGCGTCAACACCCAACCCTACCATTTTCATCCTCTTGGCTTGTGATTCTCTCTGTATCATGTACTTGTCAATGGCAGGTCTTTTAAATTGAAATAATAAAAAATTCATTCAACATGAGAACGTAGTCACAATACATGTATACTTGTGGATTGAGGTATTACTCACTGGAATTTTTTCACGTCTATGCTTAGCCATTATATTGGCCGGTGCACTACCTTCCCCTTGATCCGAACGAACTTTACCAAAAGCATTTGCCTCACTATTACATCCTCTAACATCAGCACTAGCATGAGCAGAAGCAGTGGCACTACATTCTCTTACATTTGCACGAGCACTACATTCTCTTACATCTGCACTAGCCTGAGCAGAAGCATTAACATGCCCATTATTGTCTCCTATTGAATTGACATTTGCAGAAGCATTGGCATGGCTTTCGGATCCTCCTTCAGTTACGCTTGTCGTTGCTTTAGCTGCAGCCTGAATTTATATATTCATAATTACTAAATTGGAACCTTGATATATAAAACTTACAATAATGGTTAGATGACAACTTACTTGTCTTTTTCTGAGCCTTGGACCAGTGGAATTAGCTTGAGATTGAGCATGAGCTTCAGCTGTACTTGCATTAGCATGGGCACTAGATGTAGATACATTGGCCCGAGCATTGGATGTAGATACATTGGCCCCAGCTTTGGCCTGAGAAGCACATATTAAGCATTGATTAACAACAACATGTTAAAGTAACATACCCAGCATTAAGATGATCAGTTAGTTGAGGAAATACCTTTTTTAAAGGACATCCCTTGCAGTTATGTCCAATTTGTTTGCAAGCAGAACAAGTCATTTGCTTACCCTCTTTAATCATTCTATCACCTCTTACAAGCTCAATCGGTTGCTTTCTTCTGCTCCTTTTTGGCCTACCAGGCATGTTCTTCATTGGTGGGGGTTGAGGAGCTTCTTTATTGGCTTTTTTCCAAAATTTCTGTCCTCTCATTGTATGCATCATGAATTGATAAGCACTTAGATACTTTGCCTTGTTGAAGCACTCAGCTAGATAGTCAGTCGGATCATTTCTCTTATGGTGTATTGCACAAATGGCATGGCAACATGGGATTCCACTAAGTTCCCAAGCTCTACAAGAACAAGTTTTTAAATTCAAGTCAACAACATATTTGTCACCACCTTCGTAATCTCATATCCTTCATTTCCATTCCATATCAAATGGCAATACCTACTAGCAGTTGCATTCTCATGTAACTTATGCATAATCCTTGGACCATAATTTCTAGTCCACCTAGCACATCCATCCCCGAGTATGCATTCTATTCATAACCATGATTCTAATATCCTCCAGCATACTCACAATGGCCTTGCACCTAGCTTCCACACACCTACCATTGAAAGCTTCAGTCAGATTATTATCCACGACATCACATTTAATGTTTGTGTCAAAGAAGGCTTTGCACCAATGTTTTGGTTCAATACGGAATAAATCATCATGACCTTCCCGAGTCAATTCCTTCAACCTTTGTCTATGCATCTCGAAATCTGACATATTATTGCTCTTGACACATCTCCAAAATTGCCTCAGCAACTGTTTTCCTTTGTATTTTTGACCCCAGTTGGAATAAATGTGCCTTGCACACATCCTATGCTCTGCATTTGGCAATAGTTCAGCTACAGATTGGACGAGACCTTAACAATTACCCAAAAAAAGAAAATATAAATGAAAACAGAAAGAAAAGTATTGTAATATCACAAACAATTTACAAATGAATACTAGTGACAAAAACATACATTTTGTTGATCACTTATCAAAGCCCATCCGTCACCATTACACATATCGAGGTCTGACTTCAACAATTCGATAAACCAAGTCCATGTGTCCTTATTCTCGATTCCCGACCACTTGCCCATGCCACCGGATACATCTGATTGTTGCCATCCCTTCCGACGGCACATAACAACTCACCTTTGATCAAACCCCTCAAAAAACATCCATCTAATCCAATGATCTTCCTACATCCAGCCAAAAAACCTTTCTTGCAAGCATCAAAGCAAATGTAAGCCCTATCAAATAATGGTAGAGAATTTGGAAATGGCCTTTCAACTTTCAATTTAAAATTGCTTGAAGGGCTTGCAGTGTAAAGCTCTCCCAAGTAGTCGTACATCTGTGCATATTCCTTCTTGTAATTGCCTTGCAGTTCCTTCAATACTCTCAGTTTTGTTCTCCTACACTGACTGAAAGTGACATTTACTCCAAGTTGTTCTCTAATTAATTTCTTCAACTCAGGTGCTTTGATTTTAGGCATTGCAGCAATGAGAATCATAAAGTGCTTAGCTAAATAAGTGCTAGACACTCTCTTATTCTCGAAAGTGATACGCATATATGCTGATTTATAAACTTTCTCAAATGAAATGACCCAGTTTTTCTATCAAGAGCACCATAGATCATCCAATTACAATTTTTCTGGGCACACCTGGCTCTTACAACGCTTTTTGTGTTCTTAGTGTATTTGATTGCTCTTTGCTCAGCCACAGAATGCTTCAAAATTGCATTTTTGAACTCAGTTGCATCCTCAAATGTCATGCCAACAATAAATTCTGGATTTGTACCACTTTGATCATATGATGGGAACCTACTTCTCCTCTTTGAAATAACATCAACCTCTTCGTCACCCTCATCATTTAAAATTGATTGAAGACTGTCTTCCTCATCTGAATCAGCATACTCTATTTTGTACCCAGAATCATCTAACGATTGAGCCTCATCCACCTCATCCACCTCATCCACAATCGGTGATTGGAAAGTACCAGGTGCCTCACTATAATTTAAAACTTGGAGCCTATGACTTGCTGAAAATTCCATTAATTTTTCCTTGCATTGACCGGGTTCAAAGTCATCATCATCACTCGACTGTTCCATATCCACCAAATTATGTGCATCATCATCCTCTTCCTCATCTAGATCCCTATTGGCAACTTCAGCCCGATTCCCATCATCATCAGTATTCCCAATCACATTAGACATACCTCCAGTTTTCATCTTAACACCCCCCATCTCAGCTCCTGCCTTTTCATCATCAACATGCTCAACATATAGCTTAATATTTTCAGAGCACGATGATGATAAAATAAATCCATCACATCGAGTTATCCCATAAATACCTAAGAGTTATTCCGTCTACAAGAGTCTTACTTCCAGGAACTCGTAAAAGAGTTTCTCTATTTTACACACACCCAAAGCCTCAATAGCTTCAATTATACTAGACAGTGAACTCTTACTCTTACTTAAACTTATTTCAGCAACATCAGCCCTTCCACCTATGTATTCCAATGGTGGGCCAACTTTAAATTTACCTCCATAGCGAATAAAGTGACATAAACTTTGTTCTCGGCCATTGGACCTACAAGAGAACAGAAACAAAAAGTAAAGCACTTTCAATCATCAAATTATTGAAGCAATTTTCAAGTTGTAAATTGAAGATATTTTTATAAAAGACTAACAATCAATATAGAAACAAGAAATTAGCATAATCCAATTTACAACCACAATGCAACTACATGATCAATAGTGAGAGCAATGTTCTAATTTGCAGCAATGTTCTAATTTATCGCAAGAATTAGAAAATGCAAAACAATCATAATGCAGAGAGTAAAACGCCACTATAATGTAGATAGTAAAATGCCTTTGCAAAAAAAAAAAAAAAATGGTAATATTACTATGACATACCCAAATGTTGTAATGTAGAGAGTCATACCTGCATGAGGAGTCACCATCGCCGTCCCCGATGCTGCTCGCTCCGCCGCTGAGACGCCGATATGCCCACAAGACATGTCCTTACACGAATTCGCCATCGTCAAAGAAGAGAACATAAAGTTGATGTGTGTCAAACTCGAGCTCTCTGAACTCCAAATAATGAAAAAATTAGGACGCCAACTGACGTCGTTTTGCATAATGCAGAGATTAAAGCATATTTGCAAAAAAAAAAAAAAAAAAAAAAAAATTCGTAAGATACCCAAATGCTATAATGCGAGAGCGATACCTAGTGAGGAGGAGTCGCCATCGTTGTCGTCGATCCTGTCGTCGGCCCCGACGCCAATCGCTTCACCGCTGAGATTTCCAGACTCCCTCAGAGAGGTCTTCACACGAACTCACAATCGTCAAAGGAAGGAAAGAACATGAACTCACGATGAGCGTCGAACTCGAAGTCGATCGGGACCCAAATCGCAAGAGAACCTGAGATCATCAAATTTGGGGCTTAGGGTTCGGACCAATTCGATTTGGGACTAGGGTTCGGACGACTTCGATTTGGGGCTTAGGGTTCCAACGACTTCGATTTGGGGCTTAGGGTTCGGGACGAAATCGATTTGGGGCGTAGGGGACACTTGGAAAGCAAATGTATCACGTAGAGACGGAGAGGGGAGGGAAAACACGACGGTGAAGAAGATGTACAGACGGAGGGGGAGACGACGTCTTGGTGAAGAAGAAAGGAGGAGACGACGTCGTGGTGAAGAAGAAAGGAGGAGACGACGTCGCTCTGCTTGCGTGGCTTTTTTTTTTAAAATTATTCATAACGGAGGAGAGAGAAATGATTAAAAAAAGCCACGCGGGGGCCACGTCAGTTTTTTCCATTAAGAAATTAGACGGCGTCGATTTTAGGACTCGTTTGAAACATTTTGACAAGTTGTAGGACTTAAATGCACTTTTCGCAAGTTTTAGGACTGAAATGCATTTTTGTGACAAGTTTTAGGACTTCTGGAGCACTTATCCCTTTTTGGAATCATCTTTTCTGTCTCCAATCAAGGTCAAGCCATGCCCAAGCACTTTTTTTAGCAACACACGGAACTCCTTGAGGGGGCAGTCGTCGTCGGAGACGAGAATCCAGATTTCCTCATTGATCTTGGCGTCTTTGATCTGAACGTGGATGCTAACTGTAAATGGTGATTTAACAAAAAAGAGTGTTGGCTCGTGACTAGATTGACCATAACTTTTCCTTCGAACATCCGATTGACTCAATTTTTGCATCTATCTAAAGCTCGAGACCTAATTATTCCATAATACGATTCAATTTTTTTTTTTTTAAAGTGTCGAGATTGTGAATTTCCTCAATCAAGAGGTTGGATAGTCACCATATTTTGTTCGGTTAGAATCTAATTGTCATGATTTACCTTATTTAGATATTATAAATCTGTAATTATCACAAATCATCTTATTGGAATTTAAAAAATAGATATTACGCATGTTTTTACTCAAATTTGGCCAAAATTTGACTGATCATAATTTTTCCATTTTTACACATCTATTAGGTGGTCCGGGAGCATCAAGTCAGTGTGCTCCCCGACCAATCAAAAAGTTTCATATGGCTCTACGTCAGCGAGTGGTCTTCATCGCTGTTCCTGCACAGAAAATATAAAATTTCTCTTTCTTATTTAAATTTTTTTCCTAATTATAGGCCTGCACACATCAATCGCATATGATTCAATAACATATGGTACACAACTCCCCGAATGCTCCCCTATATTTTGCACCTATCCTATAGGTTCTAATGCAGCCCTCAAATGAAAATCTTCCTCTCCGTGAATTGCCTAGTATTAAAGGACAAATGTAAGCATCAAGTAAAGGAACAGATTCCGAACATACAGAGCAAAAGAGCAAAAGCCCAGGAACCTTCAACATATACCAAAACTGATTCAATAGCCATTTTCTTCTCATTTTCCTTAAAGGAAAAACCTATTTTCTCCTCGTTTGGAGCAATTACCCGTTTTTGCATTGATACTTCAATTAGTTAATCATGATAACCAACTCAAGCATTCACAAATAAAGGGCAGAAAACTACTCCTTGTACTCCAAGAACAACAAGCAAAATTAATTAGTTTGAAAAATTACCGCCACTTCTCTGGATTCAGCAGATTCTTCATCAGGATCAAAGTGACAACAATTTTCTCCTGTCAAATGATAAAAATCATCACTCCAACTTCTCCAGAAAAAAGAAAAAAGAAGAAGAAGAAAAGTACTTGGAAGAAGGTAACGTAACTCTTTCCAGAAGTTTTTGTAAATTATTAGCTGACCATTCTGAAATATCTGCACATTCAATCTAGCCATAGGAATTTCAGCAACCCAACAATTTGCTACATTGGATGCCAATTCGTTCGCAAGATGCTGCCTCATCCGCAAGTGATGCTTCTCTATGTTAAGGGAAGTTAAAAATAAATATGCTCTCTTGATGAAGTAGCCGAGAATCTCATTATTAACAATTCCCTAAAAATAAACATTGAAATGTGTGAAACTCAAAGTGAAAGAGATAGGGGAGAAAAGTCAAGTCTAAAATATTATTCAAGCTAACCGAGGAAACTACTACACCAAGTTGAATATTTGTAACAGTTTGGCCAGCTTGTCATTCCCTTGGGAACATAAGCATTTCCAAATCTGCAACTTTAGAAAAATGTTCATGGGATTTCTCTTCTAGATTGAAAAAATGTAGAATCTTAGCAATACCGAACTCATAGACATCCATACGAGTACGTTCAGTAGAAATCTACACTTATGAAAAGCCTTAGAACCAATCTTAGATTAAAAAGACAAATAAGTCTTACATGAAGAAAATGATGCACAACATTTTTCTCTGGAAGCCTCACCAATGTGAAAAACTGTAAATGGTGATTTAACAAAAAAGAGTGTTGGCTCGTGACCAGATTGATCATAACTTTTCCTTCGAACATCCGATTGACTTGATTTTTGCATCTACGAAAAGCTCGAGACCCAAAATTTCCAAAATATGATTCAATTTTTTATAAAAGAAAAGTGTTGAGATTGTGAATTTCCTTGATCGAGAGGTTGGACAGTGACCATATTTTATTCGGTTAGAATCTAATTGTCATGATTTACCTGATTTAGTTATTATAAATCTATAACTATCACAAATCATCTTAAGGAAATGCTAACAATTGAATCTAATTGTCGTGATGCCAAATTTTGCTATCGTGGCAACCATCGCCTCATCAGAGAAGAAGCTAACTAGCTCATCGAATTCCTCAGTTGGAGCATCCTTATTCCACATCATCCTAGTTCTATATTTATGGAGCAGGTGCCTAACTACATACCAAGACTTTGTTTTCTTATCACTTATCATCAGTATAAATCCACTTGATACATTCCCAGATACCCCATGAAAATCCTTCGGGTATTTAGAAGAATCAACCGCCATACCATAATCGAGATGCTAACAATGCAAATGAATAAAAAAAATATTAACACAAAAACCTATCTGTCAATGGCAAGTGATTAATTAAGGAAATGCTAACAATAGAATTATTAACACAAAAACCTATCAATCCATGGAAGTAGAGCAATTCGAACCACATCCACTCGTCAGATTGGTTTTTGGTAAAACAAAAAAGAGTGTTGGCTCGTGACCAGATTGACCATAATTTTTCATTCGAACATTAGATTGACTTGATTTTTGCATCTACGAAAAGCTTGAGACCCAATTATTCCAAAATACAATTCGATTTTTTTTTAAAGTGTCGGGATTGTGAATTTCCTCAATCAAGAGGTTTGACAGACACCATATTTTGTTCGGTTAGAATTTAATTGTCATGATTTACCAGATTTAGATATTATAAATCTATAATTATCACAAATCATCTTAAGGAAATGCTAAAAATAGAATCTAATTGTCGTGATGCCAAATTTTGCTATTGTGGCAACAATCGCCTCATTAGAGAATGAGTTAACTAGCCTATCAAATTCCTCAGTTGGAGCATCTTTATTCCAAATCATCCTAGTTCTATATTTATGGAGCAGGTGCCTAACTACATACCAAGACTTTGTTTTCTTATCACTTATCATCAGTACTGATCCACTAGATACATTCCCAAATACCCCACAAAAATCCTTCGAGTACTTAGGAGAATTAACCTCCATGCCATGATTGGGATGCTAACAATGCAAATGAAAATATATATATGTATATGTATATGTATATGTATATGTATATGTATTAACATAGATTAAAGAAATGGTAATACTAGAATTATTAACACAAAAACCTATCAATCGGCAGTAGAGCAATTCGAACCACATCTATTGGTCAAATTGGTTTTTGGTAAGACAAAAAAGAGTGTTGGCTTGTAACCAGATTGACCATAACTTTTCCTTCGAACATTCGATTGACTTGATTTTTACATCTACGAAAAGCTCGAGACCCAATTATTCCAAAATGCAAATCAATTCTTTTTTAAAGAAGTGTCGGGATTGTGAATTTCCTCGATCGAGGGGTTGGACTGTCATCATATTTTGTTCGGTTAGAATCTAATTATCATGATTTATCAGATTTAGATATTATAAATCTATAATTATTACAAATCATCTTATTGGAATTTATATATATTACACATGTTTTTACTCAAATTTGGCCAAAATTTGACTAATCATAATTTTTCCATTTGACATCCAATTGATTCAATTTTTGCGCCTAGCTGAATTCAACCATATAGCGTTTATCTTGAATAGAAAGTTCCAAAATGAGGGAAAAAGAAATTATTTTTCCAAACTTCTTCCGGTGACCCTCTCTTTAGTAGCTACGAGTTTGCATGCTTAGTTGATTCATGGTGTGTCTTTTTTCGCTGATGGATTGGTCTTGCTTAGCACCTTCTCTTTCTTCATTGCTTCGACTTTGCGCCTCACTTGTGTGTTTGGCGAACCGGGGATTACAAGTGGCATAACTAAGACGCCTTCTTATCTGGCTGATTTCACACGGAAAATGGAATCATCGGGTGGATCACTCCTCCTATGCATCTATTATTTAGCTGTGATTGGTTGCGATTTGAAGATTCCATGTCTCCTTGTTTCGGATTCTGAATTGGACCTTCTTATCCTTGCCGTTGCCTTTAAATTGCTTGAGACATGAGAGCTCTTAGAAGAACCATGTTGCCAAGTGCTTGATCTGGCTACAATTTATGAAACTCGAGAACAAAACCTTTCGTTGGTCTTCTACCTTTTTTGACTATTTACTCTTCAATAAGGCATGTACCGTTGATTCAGTTTGACCTAATATAAATTATTTGAACGTCCTAAACATCATAATGCTAATCATTTTAAATCATCTTATTGGAAAATAATTAAATATAATAATATCATGCATTTTTTAATCAAAATTTCACTGGTCATAAAAGACTTTGGATATGTCTCAAGTAAAGCCATTAAAGCTTCTATTTCCTTTAGCGAATGCACCATCATGTTCCTTTGGAGAGACAATACGTTTTGTCGAGATGAGACTGCTCAACAGCAATATAGTCTTTGGTCGCTTTAGACATTTGTCTCCTCCCATCCCTCGCCCTATCCCGTGTCACACAGGCGTGTTCGGCATGGAAAAACGTGTGCTGTTGGTAGAGTAGGACAAGATTTGTGAGAGGAGCGACGGCTACAATTTTTTTTTTATTTGGACAAAAGGGCAAAAGGGAAAAATAGTGGCAATTTTTTTTCCGTTGATATTTATCACGAGACAATTATCAACAAAAGGGAACAATTAAAAGTAAAATTGTATGTCCAAAAGGAGATCAGAATGATGCCAAAAAATGAACACAAGAAAATATCCACCGCAAACAACGATTGGATACATAAAGTGCAATAAGCCAATACAAAATCAAATATGTAGATCAATGCAATTTGTTGCACATCTATACACTTGCATGCAAAAACCAACTGCAGTAATAGATGTAATGTCGGTCAGCATACACAAAATCACTAAAATGTGAGGTGTCGCATTAGTAAAATGACATTCGAGTTCATTGCCCAAACCAAAATTTGGGAACCAACATATAATATCAAGCAAGCTGCTCACATCATCATCTGAACAGAAACGGTTTTGTTTTAGTTTTTCCAAATGTTTGATTTCTAGAATTGAGAATAGTTGACGATGAAATTGCCGAAATGGCGATATGACTACATGAATTGGGCAGAGATGCAAATGGTAAAATTGGATGCAATTCATGAGCTGCACATGAAATATCTGGTTAAAATTTAATGCAGCAATAAGGAATCTAGTATTTGACGTCTTCCTCATCTGCTCGCGGCTTTCATCATTGGAACTGTAGATCGATCGACTGAGCCTTTTATTGCTCCTTCCACGGCCGGCTTCCGGTGGACTTTTCTTTACTTTTTATCCTGAAAGTCATGATCAAAACACATGACAAATTTTTCTATTTCAGTAAAATTAAATATTAGAGCAGTTAATACTTGCTGTCCTAAAAATTTCATCATCCGAAAAGCTTCTGATTCATCACTCGATGATTCCTTTGCAAAACTTCCTTCTGTTGTGCAGGCTCGACAAATTCATTAGCCAATAATCACGTCGACATTAACGAGACGTCATAGGTTGTGCGGAAAGAATTGACGAAATTTGCCATAAAAATAAATAAAATGACTATTTGTACTAACTTAATCCTCCCTGGATTCATCATCCGAAGACTCAGAGTCATTAGAACTGCTGGAAGACTGGCCCTTTCTTGGAAAGGCTAGCAATTGTGCCGTATCTAGACGGTAATGGTTGCTTCTTCGGAGCAGGCTTCTAAAAGCAAAAGGGGGGAAATGTATATCCAAAATCACAGACAAAAGGGCCAATTAACACTGCCAGACTGACTATAAAGTAGATGCAACATTAAAAGCGACTAAACAGCCATTTATGACAAAAACACAAGAAACAGTTATGGTGTGAACATACCTTCTTTTGTTCCTCTGAATGTGAGCGTGAATCTTTTGAGCTACTGGTTTCTTCCTTATTTTTCAGTGGCTTTTTCATTTCAACTTTCTACCTTCTTTTGAACAGCCTAATGCAAATAAAGACAGATAGTTCAAATCTCTATGAAGATCACCAAATACAGTGGTTGCACATCATAAGAAATTATAATAAACCTCTTCCTTGAAATTAGGGCTTTCTGACATTTTTATGCTAGCTAATCATTTTACTGTTTGTATTAAACAATAGACTTTAGGGACTTTAATTGCAGTTTAAAACTTATATATTTATTTTCATATTGATACTAATAATTGCAGAACTTTTCGAAGAAGAAAACAACCTAATCACTTGACAATTTTCTTATATATTTATTTTCAATAATTATTGATTTTTTTGGAATAATGTTTTTGCTGAAAAGAATCTAATGCACGAGGGTACTGAATTTCATTTTTTCAGTCAAGAAGATAAAACAAGCTTTTGAACCCTAATCACTTGTTCAAATCTCTATGAAGATTGTTGGCTCTTGAAATTAGGGAGTGACATTTTTATGCTAGCTAATCATTTTACTGTTTGTATTAAACAATAGACTTTATGGTGTTTCCAAAGTATTTTCCAATAATTGCAGTTAGATTTTTTTGGAATATATATTTTAATTGTTTCTCGAAGAAGAAAACAACCCCTAATCACTTGACACTTGTTGGCTCTTGAGTGAAGCTACATCACATAGTATGGTGTTTCCAAAGTATTTTCCAATAATTATGTAGATTTTTTTGGAATATATGTTTTAATGTTTACCAGTTGAATCAACGAATCAAATTTACCAAGACGAGGGTACAAGGAATTTCATTAATTTTCAGTCAACTTGCAATTTGGATAAGATGAGTCACTCTAGCTTTTCTAAAAAAATGATTTGCACTCAAGAAAGAATCAGGGTTTTCTATCGTTGCTAGCAATTATAAATATGCTTTAAAATAAAATACTTTACTATAATATATAAATTGACTTTTTATCCGTATGAAATGATAGAGGATTAAGTGTCTCATGATCATGTGAATCTTCTCAGCAAACCAACATGGAGCTATATTAGGTAAAATTTGTATAAAAATATTTAAAAAAATCATTTTTTTTTTAAGTTCACTTTGATTCATGTGATCCTAAGATTGATTTTGTAATATTTTAGGTCCCTTCATATCTTCATCTACGAGATTCGGATCAACAAGATAACTGTTTTCTCTACTAATTTTATTCTTATTTTGATCTTTTCTTTACTTCATTTGTTTTATGCATAACATATATCACTGGTCTTAATTTTATATCACCGGAGAGTTATTCTAAAGCAATTTAATTAGGGCTTAAGCAAAGAAAGCCATTTCATTCTACAATGATTTCGTTTTTAGTTATGAAGCTAACATTTCAGGTGTTCTTTCATCTTTTAAATTTATTAGATCTTTATAATGACATTAACAATTTCTTTTTAGTAAATGATAATTTTTTTTATCTATAATTATTCATATTTCGACATTAAATTTATTTTTCTTTCTTCACATTCAAATAAATTGATTCAGTGGGCCCTCCTCTGATTTTGTCTCTAAATTTGAGCTGGTAATAAGGAAATATAGAATTCAAAAGAAATGGAAAAAGAAGAAGAAGAAGAAGAAGAAAGAAGTAACATGGAAGTCAAAAGTTAAAATCGGTTAGACAAGTCTGTCAATTTCCTCAAAAAAAAGATCTGTGGCTGGTGTTTCACCGTTTACACTACACCTTGCCTTCTTGGTAACTTTTTATTTTATTTTTGTTTTTTCACCCTTCTATTTGTTGGGTTGCTTTTAAATTGGACATATGAGACCAAAATAAATATATTTGGATAAGAAGACAATCCAAGTAAGATAATTTTCTAACATGCTCAATTGTTTACAAGTGCTAGAGGGATTGGTGAACACGGATTAGGCTCTCATCTGGAACTCGACCTTATCGTATTGATGAATAGCCAGATTATTTATATTCGCATCTGCTCAATTCTATCCCTTGAAACAGGTTTAGAAAATTGAAGGGAATTCCATGGAAATTCTGCTCTCGGATTGGTGATCTAGATGCAGATATTCCATCCCTTATCATCACGCTGAAGCATCACAGGTCGGAGTTATGAAGAATGGGTTTGGGCCGTTTCTTGGATGGGCTTTCTGTTCATTCTTGGGCTTTTCTATTTGGGAAAAACCACCAAAAAACCCCAACTTTGCTAGTGACGATTTACCCCAAACTTTATTTTGTGACGTGAAAAACCCCAAACTTTGCAAACTGTGACACATTTACCCCATTAAGGGTATTTTCGTCTTATTCTTTATTTTATTCTTTTTTTTTTTTTAAAAAAATTTCTTCTCTCTCTTCCTCTCGCCGGCCATGGGCCGCAGAGGAAGCCTGGCGTCCGGCGAGGGTCGCCCTCGCCGGGCGTCCGGCGAGGGCGCCCTCGCCGGCGTCGGGCGACCCTCCTCTACTGGTCGGGCGGGTGCCCTCGCCGGCGTCCGGCGAGGGGTGCCCTCACCGGCGTCGGGCGAGGGTCCGGCGAGGGCACCCTCGCCACCCTCGCCCGACGCCGACGAGGGCCGCCCGCGCTGCGTCGGGCGAGGTGCCCTCGCCGGCGTCGGCGAGGGTGCCCTCGCAGATCGGGCGAGGAGGCCCTCGTCCGACGCCGACGAGGGCCGCCCTCGCTGCGTCGGGGGAGGGCTGGCGAGGGTGCCCTCGGCGGCGTCGAGCGGGTGCCCTCGCCGGATCCGGCGAGGAGGCCCTCGCCCGACGCCGACGAGGACCGCCCTCGCCGTGCCGGGCGAAGGGTGCCCTCGCCCGTGCCGGGCGAAGGGTGCCCTCGCGGATCCGGGCGGCGACCCTCGCCCGACGCCGACGAGGGTCGCCCTGCGTCGGGCGAGGGGTGCCCTCGCCGGCGTCGGGCCGCCGGACGCCGGCCGAGGCTTCCCTCCGCCGCCATGGCGAAGCGAAGAAGAAGAAGAAAAAGAAAAAAAAAAAAAAAAAAAGAAAAAAAGTTTTTAAAAGTAAAAAGACCAAAATGCCCATATGATTTAGGGTAAATGTGTCACACCAATGAAAGTTCAGGGTTTTTGGTGTCACAAATAAAAGTTTGGGGTAAATGTGTCACGCTTAGCAAAGTTCGGGGTTTTTCACGTCACAAAACAAAGTTTGGGGTAAATCTGTCACTCGAGGTAAAGTTTGGGGTTTTTGGTGGCTTTTTCCCTTTCTATTTAACTTCTGGGCTTCCTTTTTCTTTTTCCGGGCTGCGCTTGTGCAACAGTCTTGGGCCTGGTGAATTTTCTTTTGAAATGAACGGGTCGGGTCCTAATCGGACTCTCTTTTATTTATTTATTTTTAATATTTTATTCTTTTCGTTATTTTGACTAATGTTAATTTTCTTTTTATTTTTACAAATCCAAATGTTTAATATGTCGACAAAAATTATGTTGTCATCAACCGTTATTTTGACTACAGTTAATTTCTTCTTCTCTTTTTTCCATTTTGAACTTACTTGCCCCATTGTCATTCACATAAATGGGTTCTCTACTGCACTGTGTAATTGGCATTTTGGTTTTCAATGTCCGACAACACACAGTATCGAGATGTTTCCAAGGCAATGCCATGAAACTTTTTAAGGACTCGTTGAATCACATGGTTATCATCTGTTGGTTTCATCGTATTTGTAATTAAAAAGACTTTTCGCCGTGAAATCGATAATTATCTTAGAGAAAGATGGTCATATAAACAATTTTATTAAATTTAAATTATAAGGGGCCATGCATTTAATCCGAAATACTAGAAACTTTCACAATAAAAAAAAAAAGTAAAAGTAAACATTGGTCTACGCATATCCTATTGTTTTCTTCTTCTTTTTTCGCTATTTTCTTTTGCGCAAGGCATGTGCTCCCTTTCCATAGCACCAGCTCTTTTTATCGCACGAAGCAAGAGCTTACTGTGAGTTCAAAATCTGGGAAAAGATAATAAATAATAAAGATAACTGTAATTTGAGCAATCTCGTTAAGTGAGCTCCAAAGTTATTTCCTATTGTCATTTAATATGCCAATTTGGGATTTTATGCTCCGTTTGTCACAGTTTACAATTTTTGTCATTTCTTTTTTATATTAATCCCATTCAGCGAAGGGTATATTTGTCCATATTTACCGGTTTGGAGTTTTTTGCGGTCAAATAAATTAGTTTGTGGTAAATTTGTCATAAATATACCAATTTATGGGTTTTTTTTTGTTAGTCGGGGTAAATTTGTGACAAATATACAAGTTTGGGTTTTTCATGATCAAAAAAATAATTTTAGGTAAATTTGTCAAACATGTACCAGTTTGTGATTTTTTAGGGTATTAACCCAAAGGAAAAAGGCCCGGGAGAGAAACAGACTTTTTCAGAGAAAAAACTTATAGAAAGGACAGGGAAAAAAGTAGGCTTGCATGTGTACTACACGGAAGCAATCGTGCCATCCCTTCTTTAAGATCGACTTTCACCATTTTATTAAATTTAAATTATAAGGGGCCATGCATTTAATCCAAAATACTACAAACTTTCACAATAAAAAAAAAGTAAAAGTAAAAATTGGTCTACGCATATCGTATTGTTTTCTTTCTTCTTCTTTTTTCGCTATTTTCTTTTGCGCGCAACGCATGTGCTCCCTTTCTATAGCATCGGCTCTTTTTATTGCACGAAATAATAGCTTACTGCGAGTTCAAAAACTGGGAAAAGATAATAAATAATAAAGACACTGTAACTTGAGCAATCTCGTCAAGTGAGCTCCAAAGTTATTTCCTATTGTCATTTAATATGCCAATTTGGAATTTTATGCTCCGTTTGTCACAGTTTACAATTTTTGTCATTTTTTTTATATTAATTCAATTTAGCGAAAGGTATATTTGTCACAAATTTAACAGTTTAGAGTTTTTTGCGGTCGAATAAATTAGTTTGTGGTAAATTTGTCATAAATATATGAGTTTAGGGTTTTTTTTTTTTTTGTTAGTCGGGGTAAATTTGTCACATGTGTACTAGTTTTAGGTTTTTCATGATCAAAAAAATAATTTTAGGTAAATTTGTCACATGTGTACCAGTTTGTGATTTTTTAAAGTATTAACCCAAAGGAAAAAGGCTTGGGAGAGAAACAGACTTTTTCAAAGAAAAAACTTATAGAAAGGACAGGGAAAAAGTAGGCTTGCACGCGTACTGCACTGAAGCATTCGTGCCATCCCTTCTTTAAGATCGACTTTCACCATCTTATTAAATTTAAATTATAAGGGGCCATGCATTCAATCCGAAATACTAGAAACTTTCACAATAAAAGAAAAAAAAGAAAAAGTAAAAGTAAAAATTGGTCTACGCATATCCTATTCTTTTCTCTTTTTTTTTTTTTTTTTTTTTTTTTTTTTTTCGCTATTTTCTTTTGCGCAACGCTTGTGCTCCCTTTCTATAGCACCAGCTCTTTTTATCGCACGAAGCAATAGCTTACTGCGAGTTCAAAAACTAGGAAAAGATAATAAATAATAAAGACAACTGTAACTTGAGCAATCTCGTTAAGTGAGCTTCAAAGTTATTTCCTATTGTCATTTAATATGCCAATTTGGGATTTTATGCGCCGTTTGTCACAGTTTACAATTTTTGCCATTTTTTTTTATATTAATCCAATTTAGCGAAGGGTGTATTTGTCACAAATTTACCAGTTTGGAGTTTTTTGCAGTCAAATAAATTAGTTTGTGATAAATTTGTCATAAATATACAAATTTAGGGTTTTTTTTTTTTTTTAGTCAAGGTAAATTTGTCACAGGTATACCAGTTTTGGGTTTTTCATGATCAAAAAAATAATTTTGGGTAAATTTGTCACAGATGTACCAGTTTGTGATTTTTTAGGGTATTAACCCAAAGGAAAAAGGCCCGGAGAGAAACAGACTTTTTTAGAGAAAAAACTTATAGAAAGGATAGGGAAAAAGTAGGCTTGCACGCGTACTGCACTAAAGCAATCGTGCCATCCCTTCTTTAAGATTAACTTTCACAATCTTATTAAATTTAAATTATAAGGGGCCATCCATTTAATCCGAAATACTAGTAACTTTCACAATTAAACAAAAAAAGTAAAAGTAAAAATTGGTCTACGCATGTCCTATTGTTTTCTTTATTTTCGATGTTTTCTTTTGCACAACGCATGTGCTCCTTTCTATAGCACCGACTCTTTTTATTGCACGAAGCAAGAGCCTACTGTAAGTTCAAAAACTGGGAAAAAATAATAAATAATAAAGACAACCGTAACTTGTGCAATCTCGTTAAGTGAGCTCCAAAGTTATTTCCTATTGTCATTTAATATGCCAATTTGGCATTTTATGCGCCGTTTGTCACAGTTTACAATTTTTGTCATTTTTTTTTTTATATTAATCCAATTTAGCGAATGGTGCATTTGCCACAAATTTACCCGTTTGGAGTTTTTTGAGGTCGAATAAATTAGTTTGTGGTAAATTTGTCATAAATATACTAGTTTAGGGTTTTTTTTTTTGGTTAGTCGGGGTAAATTTGTCACAGGTGTACCAGTTTGGGGTTTTCACAATCAAAAAAATAATTTTGGGTAAATTTGTCACAGATGTACCAGTTTGTGATTTTTTAGGGTATTAACCCAAAGGAAAAAGGCCCGAGATAGAAACAGACTTTTCTAGAGAAAAAAACTTATAGAAAGGATAGGGAAAAAGTAGGCTTGCACACGTACTGCACGGAAGCAATCGTGCCATCCCTTCTTTAAGATTGACTTTCACCATTTTATTAAATTTAAATTATAAGGGGCCATGCATTTAATCCGAAATACTAGAAACTTTCACAATAAAAACAAGCAAACTTTTTCAGAGATATAAAAAGGAAAGGGTAAAAGTAGGCTTGCACGCATACTGCACGGAAGAATCGTGTCATCCCTTCTTTAAGATCAACTTTCACCATCTTATTAAATTTAAATTATAAGGGGCCCTGCATTTAATCCGAAATACTAGAAACTTTTACAATCAAAAAAAAAAAAAAAGTAAAAGTAAAAATTGGTCCACGCATATCCTATTGTTTTCTTTTTTTTTTTCGCTGTTTTCTTTTGCGCAACGCATGTGCTCCCTTTCTATAGCACCGGCTCTTTTTATCGCACGAAGCAAGATCTTACTATGAGTTCAAAAAATGGGAAAAGATAATAAATAATAAAGACAACTATAACTTGAGCAATCTCGTTAAGTGAGCTCCAAAGTTATTTCCTATTGTCATTTAATATGCCAATTTGGGATTTTATGCTCCGTTTGTCATAGTTTATAATTTTTATCATTTTTTTATATTAATCCAATTATATTTGTCACAAATTTACCGGTTTGGAGTTTTTTACGGTCCAATAAATTAGTTTGTGGTAAATTTGTCATAAATATACCAGTTTAGGGTTTGTTTTTTCGTTAGTCAAGGTAAATTTGTGATAGGTGTACCTGTTTGGGGTTTTTCATAATCAAAAAAATAATTTTGGGTAAATTTGTCACAGATGTACCAGTTTGTGATTTTTTAGGGTATTAACCCAAAGGAAAAAGGCCCAGGAGAGAAAAGGACTTTTCAGAGAAAAACTTATAGAAAGGACAGGGAAAAAGTAGGCTTGCACGCGTCGCACTAAAGCAATCGTGCCATCCCTTCTTTAAGATGACTTTCACCATCTTATTAAATTTAAATTATAAGGGGCCATGCATTTAATCCGAAATACTACAAACATTCACGATTAAAAAAAAAAGTAAAAGTAAAAATTGGTCTACGCATGTCCTATTGTTTTCTTTATTTTTGCTGTTTTCTTTTGCGCAACACATGTGCTCCCCTTCTATAGCACCGGCTCTTTTTATTGCATGAAGCAAGAGCTTACGTATGAGTTCAAAACTGGGAAAAGATAATAAATAATAAAGACAACCGTAACAAGAGCAATCTCGTTAAGTGAGCTCCAAAGTTATTTCCTATTGTCATTTAATATGCCAATTTGGCATTTCATGCGCCATTGGTCACAGTTTACAATTTTTGTCATTTTTTTTATATTAATCCAATTTAGCGAATGGTGTATTTGCCACAAATTTACCAGTTTGGAGTTTTTTGCGGTCGAATAAATTAGTTTGTGGTAAATTTATCATAAATATACTAGTTTAGGTTTTTTTTTTTTTAGTCGGGGTAAATTTGTTACAGGTGTACCAGTTTGGGGTTTTTCACGATCAAAAAAATAATTTTGGGTAAATTCTTTCACAGATGTACCAATTTGTGATTTTTAGGGAATTAACCCAAAGGAAAAAGGCTCGAGAGAGAAATAGACTTTTTTAGAGAAAAAACTTATAGAAAGGATAGGGAAAAAGTAGGCTTGCACGCGTACTGCACGGAAGCAATCGTGCCATCCCTTCTTTAAGAATGACTTTCACCATTTTATTAAATTTAAATTATAAGGGGCCATGCATTTAATCCGAAATACTGGAAACTTTCACAATAAAAAAAAAGTAAACTTTTTCAGAGATATAAAAAGGAAAGGGTAAAAGTAGGCTTGCACGCATACTGCACGGAAGCAATCGTGTCATCCCTTCTTTAAGATCAACTTTCACCATCTTATTAAATTTAAATTATAAGGGGCCATGCATTTAATCCGAAATACTAGAAACTTTCACAATAAAAAAAAAAAGTAAAAGTAAAAATTGGTCCACGCATATCCTATTGTTTTCTCTCTTTTTTTCGCTGTTTTCTTTTGCGCAATGCATGTGCTCCATTTCTATAGCATCGGCTCTTTTTATCGCACGAAGCAAGATCTTACTATGAGTTCAAAAACTGGGAAAAGATAATAAATAATAAAGACAATTGTAACTTGAGCAATCTCGTTAAGTGAGCTCCAAAGTTATTTCGTATTGTCATTTAATATGCCAACTTGGGATTTTATGCTCCGTTTGTCACAGTTTACAATTTTGGTCATTGTTTTTATATTAATCCAATTTAGCGAAGGGTATATTTGTCACAAATTTACCAGTTTTGAGTTTTTTGCGGTCCAATAAATTAGTTTGTGGTAAATTTGTCATAAATATACCAGTTTAGGGTTTTTTTTTTCATTAGTCAAGCTAAATTTGTGAAAGGTGTACCTGTTTGGGGTTTTTCATGATCAAAAAAATAATTTTGGGTAAATTTGTCACAGATGTACCAGTTTGTACTTTTTAGGGTATTAACCTAAAGGAAAAAGGCCCGGGAGAGAAAAAGACTTTTTCAGAGAAGAAACTTGTAGAAAGGACAGGGAAAAAGTAGGCTTGCATGCGTACTGCACTAAAGCAATCGTGCCATCCCTTCTTCAAGATTGACTTTCACAATCTTATTAAATTTAAATTACAAGGGGCCATGCATTTAATACGAAATACTAGTAACTTTCACAATTAAAAAAAAAAGTAAAAGTAAAAATTGCTCTACGCATATCCTATTGTTTTCTTTATTTTCTCTGTTTTCTTTTGCGCAACGCATGTGCTCCCTTTCTATAGCACCGGCTCTTTTTATTGGACGAAGCAAGATCTTACTATGAGTTCAAAACTGGGAAAAGATAATAAATAATAAAGACAACCGTAACTTGAGCAATCTCGTTAAGTGAGCTCCAAAGTTATTTCCTATTGTCATTTAATATGCCAATTTGGCATTTTATGCGCCCTTGGTCACAGTTTACCTTTTTTGTCCATTTTTTTCTTATATTAATTCAATTTAGCGAATGGTGTATTTGCCACAACTTTACCAGTTTTGAGTTTTTTGCGGTCGAATAAATTAGTTTGTGGTAAATTTATCATAAATATACTAGTTTAGGGTTTTTTTTTTGTTAGTCGCGGTAAATTTGTCACAGGTGTACCAGTTTGGGGTTTTTCACGATCAAAAATATAATTTTGGGTAAATTTGTCACAGATGTACCAGTTTGTGATTTTTTAGGGTATTAACCCAAAGGAAAAAGGCCCGGGAGAGAAACAGACTTTTTTAGAGAAAAAACTTATAGAAAGGATAGGGATAAAGTAGGTTTGCACCCGTACTGCACGGAAGCAATCGTGCCATCCCTTCTTTAAGATTGACTTTCACCATTTTATTAAATTTAAATTGTAAGGGGCCATGCATTTAATCCGAAATACTAGAAACTTTCACAATAAAAAAAAAAAAAAGTAAACTTTTTCAGAGATATAAAAAGGAAAGGGTAAAAGTAGGATTGCACGGACCGCACGGAAGCAATCATGCCATCCCTTCTTTAAAATCAACTTTCACCATCTTATTAAATTTAAATTATAAGGGGCCATGCAATTAATCCGAAATACTAGAAACTTTCACAACAAAAAAAAAAAGAAAGTAAAAGTAAAAATTGGTCTACGCATATCCTATTATTTTGTTTTTTTTTTCGCTGTTTTCTTTTGCGCAACGCATGTGCTCCCTTTCTATAGCACCGGCTCTTTTTATCGCACGAAGCAAGATCTTACTATGAGTTCAAAAACTGGGAAAAGATAATAAATAATAAAGACAACTGTAACTTGAGCAATCTCATTAAGTGAGCTCCAAAGTTATTTCCTATTGTCATTTAATATGCCAATTTGGGATTTTATACTCCGTTTGTTATAGTTTACAATTTTTATCATTTTTTTTATATTAATCCAATTTAGCGAAAATTTGTCACAAATTTACCAGTTTGGAGTTTTTTGCGGTCGAATAAATTAGTTTGTGGTAAATTTGTCATAAATATACCGATTTAGGGTTTTTTTTTTGTTAGTCGGGGTAAATTTGTGATAGGTGTACCAGTTTGGGGTTTTTCATGATCAAAAAAATAATTTTGGGCATATTTGTCACATAGATGTTCCAGTTTGTGATTTTTTAGGGTATTAACCCAAAGGAAAAAGGCCTGGGAGAGAAACAGACTTTTTCAGAGAAAAAACTTATAGAAAGGACAAGGAAAAAGTAGGCTTGCACGTGTACTACACTGAAGCAATCGTGCCATCCCTTCTTTAAGATCGACTTTCACCATCTTATTAAGTTTAAATTATATTGGGCCATGCATTTAATCCGAAATACTACAAACTTTCACAATAAAAAAAAAATAGTAAAAATAAAAATTGGTCTACGCATATCCTATTGTTTTCCGTTTTTTTTTTCGCTATTTTCTTTTGCGCAACACATGTGCTCCCTTTCTATAGCATCGGCTCTTTTTATCGCACGAAGCAAGATCTTACTATGAGTTCACAAACTGGGAAAAGATAATAAATAATAAAGACAAGCGTAACTTGAGCAATCTCGTTAAGTGACTCCAAAGTTATTTCCGTATTGTCATTTAATATGCCAATTTGGGATTTTATGCTCCGTTTGTCACAGTTTAAAATTTTGTCATTTTTTTTTATATTAATCAATTTAGCGAAGGGTATATTTGCCACAAATTTACCAGTTTGGAGTTTTTTACGGTCAAATAAATTAGTTTATGGTAAATTTGTCATAAATATACAATGTTGAAGGTTTTTTTTTTGTTAGTCAAGGTAAATTTTGACAAGTGTACCTGTTTGGGGTTTTTCATGATCAAAACAATAATTTTGGGTAAATTTGTCATTTGATGTAACCCAAAGGAAAAGGCCCTGGGTTTGTGATTTTTAGAGAAAAACTTATTAACCCAAAGGAAAAAGGCACGGGAGAGCCATCCCTTCTTTAAGATTGACTTTCACCATTTTATTAAAAAAGACTTTTTCAAAGAAGAAACTTTGTAGAAAGGAAAGGGAAAAAGTAGGCTTGCACGCGTACTGCACTAAAGCAATCGTGCCATCCCTTCTTTAAAATTAACTTTCACCATCTTATTAAATTTAAATTATAAGGGGCCATGCATTTAATCCGAAATACTAGAAACTTTCACAACAAAAAAAAAAAAGTAAAAGTAAAAATTGGTCTATGCATATCCTATTATTTTTTTTTTCGCTGTTTTCTTTTGCGCAACGCATGTGCTCCCTTTCTATAGCACCGGCTCTTTTTATCGCACGAAGCAAGATTTTACTATGAGTTCAAAAACTGGGAAAAGATAATAAATAATAAAGACAACTGTAACTTGAGCAATCTCGTTAAGTGAGCTCCAAAGTTATTTCCTATTGTCATTTAATATTTTTTATACTCCGTTTGTTATAGTTTACAATTTTTATCATTTTTTTAATATTAATCCAATTTAGCAAATTTACCAGTTTGGAGTTTTTTGCGGTTGAATAAATTAGTTTGTGGTAAATTTGTCATAAATATACCGATTTAGGGTTTTTTTTTTTTGTTAGTCGGGGTAAATTTGTGATAGGTGTACCTGTTTGGGGTTTTTCATGATCAAAAAAATAATTTTGGGTATATTTGTCACATATGTTAACCCAAAGGAAAAAGGCCCGGGAGAGAAACAGACTTTTTGTGATTTTTAGGAAAAAGTATTAACCCAAAGGCATAAGGACTTTCACCATTTTATGAAATTTAAATTATAAGGGGAGAGAAACAGACTTTTAAAAAAAAAACTTATAGAAAGGAAGGGAAAAGTAGGCTTGCACGCCTACTGCACGGAAGCATTCGTGCCATCCCTTCTTTAAGATCGACTTTCACCATCTTATTAAGTTTAAATTATAAGGGGCCATGCATTTAATCCGAAATACTACAAACTTTCACAATAAAAAAAGAAATAGTAAAAGTAAAAATTGGTCTACGCATATCCTATTGTTTTCCGTTTTTTTTTCGCTATTTTCTTTTGCGAAACAAATGTGCTCCCTTTCTATAGCACCGGCTCATTTTATCGCACGAAGCAAGATCTTACTATGAGTTCACAAACTGGGAAAAGATAATAAATAATAAAGACAACTGTAACTTGAGCAATCTCGTTAAGTGAGCTCCAAAGTTATTTCCTATTGTCATTTAATATGCCAATTTGGGATTTTATGCGCCGTTTGTCACAGTTTAGAATTTTTGTCATTTTATTTTATATTAATCAAATTTAGCGAAGGGTATATTTGTCACAAATTTACCAGTTTGGAGTTTTTTGCGGTCGAATAAATTAGTTTATGGTAAATTTGTCATAAATGCACCAATTTAAGGTTTTTTTTTTTTGGTTAGTCAAGGTAAATTTTTGACAAGTGTACCTGTTTGGGGTTTTTCATGATCAAAACAATAATTTTACGGAAATTTGTCACAGATGTACCAGTTTGTGATTTTTTAGGGTATTAACCCCAAGGAAAAAGGCCCGGGAGAGAAAAAGACTTTTTCAAAGAAGAAACTTGTAGAAAGGACAGGGAAAAAGTAGGCTTGCACGCGTACTGCACTAAAGCAATCGTGCCATCCCTTCTTTAAGATTGACTTTCACCATCTTATTAAATTTAAATTATAAGGGGCCATGCATTTAATCCGAAATACTAGTAACTTTCACAATTAAAAAAAAAAGTAAAAGTAAAAATTGGTCTACGCATGTCCTATTGTTTTCTTTATTTTCGTTCTTTTCTTTTGCGCAACGCATGTGCTCCCTTTCTATAGCACCGGCTCTTTTTATCGCACGAAGCAAGATCTTACTATGAGTTCAAAAACTGGGAAAAGATAATAAATAATAAAGACAACAGTAACTTGAGCAATCTTGTTAAGTGAGCTCCAAAGTTATTTCCTATTGTCATTTAATATGCCAATTTGGCATTTTATGCGTCGTTTGTCACAGTTTACAATTTTTGTCATTTTTTTTATATTAATCCAATTTAGTGAATGGTGTATTTGCCACAAATTTAGTTTTGAGTTTTTGCGGTGAATAAATTAGTTTGTGGTAAATTTATCATAAATATACTAGTTTAGGGTTTTTTTTTTTTTTTTTTTTGTTAGGTAAATTTGTCATAGGTGTACCCTGTTTGGGGTTTTTCATGATCAAAAAAATAATTTTGGGTAAATTTGTCACATATGTACCAGGTTTGTGATTTTTTTAGGGTATTAACCCAAAGGAAAAAGGCCGGGAGAGAAACAGACTTTTTAGAGAAAAACTTATAGAAAGGATAGGAAAAAGTAGGTTTGCACGCGTACTCCACGGAAGCAATCGTGCCATCCCTTCTTTAAGATTGACTTTCACCATTTTATTAAATTTAAATTATAAGGGGCCATGCATTTAATCCGAAATACTAGCAAACTTTCACAATAAAAAAAAAAAAAAAAAGTAAACTTTTTCAGAGATATAAAAAGGAAAGGGTAAAAGTAAGCTTGCACGCATACCGCACGGAAGCAATCGTGTCATCCCTTCTTTAAAATCAACTTTCACCATCTTATTAAATTTAAATTGTAAGGGGCCATGCAATTAATCTGAAATACTAGAAACTTTCACAACAAAAAAAAAAAAAGTAAAAGTAAAAATTGGTCTACGCATATCCTATTATTTTGTTTTTTTTCGTTGTTTTCTTCTGCGCAACGCATGTGCTCCCTTTCTATAGGACCGGCTCTTTTTATCGCACAAAGCAAGATCTTACTATGAGTTCAAAAACTGGGAAAAGATAATAAATAATAAAGACAACTGTAACTTGAGCAATCTTGTTAAGTGAACTCCAAAGTTATTCCGTATTGTCATTTAATATGCCAACTTGGGATTTTATGCTCCGTTTGTCACAGTTTAGAATTTTGGTCATTGTTTTTATTTTAATCCAATTTAGCGAAGGGTATATTTGTCACAAATTTACCAGTTTGAAGTTTCTTGCGGTCAAATAAATTAGTTTGTGGTAAATTTGTCATAACTATACATGTTTAACGTTTTTTTTTTTTTTTGGTTAGTCAAGGTAAATTTGTGACAGGTGTACCTGTTTGGGGTTTTTCATGATCAAAACAATAATTTTGGGTAAATTTGTCACAAATGTACCAGTTTGTGATTTTTTAGGGTATTAACCAAAAGGAAAAAGGCCCGGGAGAGTACAAGACTTTTTCAGAGAAGAAACTTGTAGAAAGGACAGGGAAAAAGTAGGCTTGCACGTGTACTGCACTGAAGCAATCGTGCCATCCCTTCTTTAAGATCGACTTTCACCATCTTATTAAATTTAAATTATATGGGGCCATGCATTTAATCCGAAATACTAGAAACTTTCACAATAAAAAAAAAATAAAAGTAAAAATTGGTCTACGCATATCCTATTGTTTTGTTTTTTTTTTTTTTTCGCTATTTTCTTTTACGCAACGCATCTGCTCCCTTTCTATAGCATCGGCTCTTTTTATCGCACGAAGCAAGAGCTTACTATGAGTTCAAAAACTGGGAAAAGATAATAAATAATAAAGACAACTGTAACTTGAGCAATCTTGTTAAGTGAACTCCAAAGTTATTCCGTATTGTCATTTAATATGCCAACTTGGGATTTTATGCTCCGTTTGTTATAGTTTACAATTTTTGGTCATTTTTTTATATTAATCCAATTTAGCGAATGGTAAATTTGTCACAAATTTACCAGTTTGGAGTTTTTTGCGGTCAAATAAATTAGTTTGTGGTAAATTTGTCATAAATATACCGTTTAGGGTTTTTTTTTTTTTTTTGGTTAGTCAAGGTAAATTTGTGATAGGTGTACCTGTTTGGGGTTTTTCAAGATCAAAAAATAATTTTGGGTAAATTTGTCACAAATGTACCAGTTTGTGATTTTTTTAGGGTTTTAACCCAAAGGAAAAAGGCCCGAGAGAGAACAAGACTTTTTCAGAGAAGAAACTTGTGGAAAGGACATGGAAAAAGTAGGCTTGCACGCGTACTGCACTAAAGCAATCGTGCCATCCCTTTTTTAAGATTGACTTTCACAATCTTATTAAATTTAAATTGCAAGGGGCCATGCTTTTAATCCGAAATACTAGTAATTTTCACAATTAAAAAAAATAAAAGTAAAAATTGGTCTACGCATGTCCTATTGTTTTCTTTATTTTCGCTGTTTTCTTTTGCGCAACGCATGTGCTCCCTTTCTATAGCACCGGCTCTTTTTATCGCACGAAGCAAGATCTTACTATGAGTTCAAAAACTGGGAAAAGATAATAAATAATAAAGACAACTGTAACTTGAGAAATCTCGTTAAGTGAGCTCCAAAGTTATTTCCTATTGTCATTTAATATGCCAATTTGGCATTTTATGCGCCGTTTGTCACAGTTTACAATTTTTGTCATTTTTTTTATATTAATCCAATTTAGCGAATGGTGTATTTGCCACAAATTTACCAGTTTGGAGTTTTTTGCGGTCGAATAAATTAGTTTGTGGTAAATTTGTCATAAATATACCAATTTAGGGTTTTTTTTTTGTTAGTCAAGGTAAATTTGTCAAGTGTACCGGTTTGGGGTTTTTCACGATCAAAAAAATAATTTTGGGTAAATTTGTCACAGATGTAACAGTTTGTGATTTTTTAGGGTATTAACCCAAAGGAAAAAGGTCCGGGAGAGAAACAGACATTTTTAGATAAAAAAAACTTATAGAAAGGATAGGGAAAAAGTAGGCTTGCACGCGTACTGCACCGAAGTAATCGTGCCATCCCTTCTTTAGCATGGACTTTCACCATTTTATTAAATTTAAATTATAAGGGGCCATGCATTTAATCCGAAATACTAGAAACTTTCACAATAAAAAAAAGTAAACTTTTTCAGAGATATAAAAAGGAAAGGGTAAAAGTAGGCTTGCACGCATACTGCACAGAAGCAATCGTGCCATCCCTTCTTTAAGATCAACTTTCACCATCTTATTAAATTTAAATTATAAGTGGCCATGCATTTAATCCGAAATACTAGAAACTTTCACAATAAAAAAAAAAGTAAAAGTAAAAATTGGTCTACGCATATCCTATTGTTTTCTTTTTTTTTTTTCGCTTTTCTTTTGCGCAACGCATGTGCTCCCTTTCTATAGCACCGGCTCTTTTTATCGCACGAAGCAAGATCTTACTATGAGTTCAAAAACAGGGAAAAGATAATAAATAATAAAGACAACTGTAACTTGAGCAATCTTGTTAAGTGAGCTCCAAAGTTATTTCCTATTCTCATTTAATATGCCAATTTGGGATTTTATACACCGTTTGTTATAGTTTACAATTTTTGTCATTTTTTTTATATTAATCCAATTTAGAGAATGGTATATTTGTCACAAATTTACCAGTTTGAAGTTTTTTGCGGTCGAATAAATTAGTTTTAGGTAAATTTGTCATAAATATATCAATTTAGGTTTTTTTTTTTTTTTTTTGTTAGTCGGGGTAAATTTGTGATAGGTGTACCTGTTTGGGGTTTTTCATGATCAAAAAATAATTTTGGGTAAATTTGTCACAGATGTACCAATTTGTGATTTTTTAGGATATTAACCCAAAGGAAAAAGGTCCGGGAGAGAAACAGACTTTTTTAGAGAAAAAACTTATGGAAAGGATAGGGAAAAAGTAGGCTTGCACGCGTACTGCACGGAAGCAATCGTGCCATCCCTTCTTTAAGATTGACTTTCACCATCTTATTAAATTTAAATTATAAGTGGCCATGCATTTAATCCGAAGTACTAGAAACTTTCACAATAAAAAAAAAAAAGTAAAGGCAAAAATTGGTCTACGCATATCCTATTGTTTTCTTTTTTTTTCGCTGTTTTCTTTTGCGCAACGCATGTGCTCCCTTCCTATAGCACCGGCTATTTTTATTGCACGAAGCAAGAGCTTACTGTAAGTTCAAAAACTGGGAAAAGTTAATAAATAATAAAGACGATTGTAACTTGAGCAATCTCGTTAAGTGAGCTCCAAAGTTATTTCCTATTGTCATTTAATATGCCAATTTGGCATTTTATGCGCCACGTTTGTTATAGTTTACAATTTTTGTCATTTTTTTATATTAATCCAATTTAGCGAATGATGTATTTGCCACAAATTTACCAGTTTGGAATTTTTTGCGGTCGAATAAATTAGTTTGTGGTAAATTTGTCATAAATATACCAGTTTAGGGTTTTTTTTTTTTGTTAGTCGGGGTAAATTTGTCACAGGTGTACCAGTTTGGGGTTTTTAACAAAAAAAATAATAATTTTGTGTAAATTTGTCACAGATGTACCAGTTTGGGATTTTTTAGGGTATTAACCCAAAGGAAAAAGGCCCGGGAGAGAAACAAACTTTTTCAGAGAAAAAACTTATAGAAATGACAGGGAAAAAGTAGGCTTGCATGCGTACTGCACTTAAGCAATCGTACCATCCCTTCTTTAAGATCGACTTTCACCATCTTATTAAATTTAAATTATATGGGGCCATGCATTTAATCCAAAATACTAGAAACTTTCACAATTAAAAAAAAAAAAAATAAAAGTAAAAATTGGTCTACGCATATCCTATTGTTTTCTTTTTTTCGCTGTTTTCTTTTTGCCCAACGCATGTGCTCCCTTTCTATAGCACCGCTCTTTTTATTGCACGAAGCAAGAGCTTACTATGTAAGTTCAAAAACTGGGAAAAGATAATAAATAATAAAGACAACTGTAACTTGAGCAATCTCATTAAGTGAGCTCCAAAGTTATTTCCTATTGTCATTTAGTATGCCAATTTGGGATTTTATGCTCCGTTTGTCACAGTTTAAAATTTTCATCATTGTTTTTATATTAATCCAATTTAGTGAAGGGTATATTTGTCACAAATTTACCAGTTTGGCGTTTTTTGCGGTCAAATAAATTAGTTTGTGGTAAATTTGTCATAAATATACCAGTTTAGGGTTTTTTTTTTGGTTAGTCGGGGTAAATTTATGATAGGCGTACCTGTTTGGGGTTTTTCATGATCAAAAAAATAATTTTGGATAAATTTGTCACAAATGTACCAGTTTGTGATTTTTTTAGGGTTTTAACCCAAAGGAAAAAGGCCCGGGAGAGAAACAAACTTTTTCAGAGAAAAAACTTATAGAAATGACAGGGAAAAAGTAGGCTTGCACGCGTACTGCACTGAAGCAATCGTGCCATCCCTTCTTTAAGATTGACTTTCACCATCTTATTAAATTTAAATTATATGGGGCCATGCATTTAATCCGAAATACTAGAAACTTTCACAATAAAAAAAAAAAATAAAAGTAAAAATTGGTCTACGCATATCCATGTCCTATTGTTTTCTTTATTTTCGCTGTTTTCTTTTGCGCAACGCATGTGCTCCCTTTCTATAGCACCGGCTCTTTTTATTGCACGAAGCAAGAGCTTACTGTAAGTTCAAAAACTGGGAAAAGATAATAAATAATAAAGACGACTGTAACTTGAATAATCTCGTTAAGTGAGCTCCAAAGTTATTTCCTATTGTCATTTAGTATGCCAATTTGGCATTTTATGCGCTATTTTTCAGTTGAAAATTTTTTTTTTTTTTTTTTATATTAATCCAATTTAGCGAATGGTGTATTTGCCACAAATTTACCAGTTTGGAGTTTTTTGCGATCGAATAAATTAGTTTGTGGTAAATTTGTCATAAATATACCAGTTTATGGTTTTTTTTTCTTAGTGGGGGTAAATTTGTCACAGGTGTACCAGTTTGGGGTTTTTCACGATCAAAAAAATAATTTTGGGTAAATTTGTCACAGATGTAACAGTTTGTGATTTTTTAGGATATTAACCCAAAGGAAAAAGGTCCGGGAGAGAAACAGACTTTTTTAGAGAAAAAACTTATAGAAAGGATAGGGAAAAAGTAGGCTTGCACGCGTACTCCACGGAAGCAATCGTGCCATCCCTTCTTTAAGATGGACTTTCACCATTTTATTAAATTTAAATTATAAGGGGCCATGCATTTAATCATAAATACTAGAAACTTTCACAATAAAAAAAAGTAAACTTTTTCAGAGATATAAAAAGGAAAGGGTAAAAGTAGGCTTGCACGCATACTGCACGGAAGCTATCGTGCCATCCCTTCTTTAAGATCAACTTTCACCATCTTATTAAATTTAAATTATAAGAGGCCTTGCATTTAATCCGAAATACTAGAACGTTTCACGATAAATAAATAAAAAGTAAAAGTAAAAATTGGTCTACAAATATCCTATTGTTTTCTTTTTTTATTCGCTGTTTTCTTTTGCGCAACGCATGTGCTCCCTTTCTATATCACCGGCTCTTTTTATCGCACGAAGCAAGATCTTACTATGAGTTCAAAAACTGGGAAAAGATAATAAATAATAAAGACAATTGCTGAGCAATCTCGTTAAGTGAGCTCCAAAGTTATTTCCTATTGTCATTTAATATGCCAATTTGGGATTTTATACTCCGTTTGTTATAGTTTACAATTTTTGTCTTTTTTTTTATATATATTAATCCAATTTAGCGAATGGTATATTTGTCACAAATTTACCAATTTGGAGTTTTTTGCGGTCGAATGAATTAGTTTGTGGTAAATTTGTCAAAAATATACTAATTTAGGGTTTTTTTTTTGTTAGTCTAGGTAAATTTGTGAGAGGTGTACCTGTTTGGGGTTTTTCATGATCAAAAAAATAATTTTGGGTAAATTTATCACAGATGTACCAATTTTTGATTTTTTAGGGTATTAACCCAAAGGAAAAAGGCCCGGGAGAGAAACAGACTTTTTCAGAGAAAAAACTTATAGAAAGGACAGGGAAAAAGTAGACTTGCACGCGTACTGCATTGAAGCAATCGTGCCATCCCTTCTTTAAGATCGACTTTCACCATCTTATTAAATTTAAATTATATGGGGCCATGCTTTAATCCGAAATACTAGAAACTTTCACAACGAAAAAAAAATAAAAGTAAAAATTGGTCTACGCATATCCTATTGTTTTCTTCTTCTTCTTTTTTCGCTATTTTCTTTTGCCCAACGCATGTGCTCCCTTTCTATAGCACCGGCTCTTTTTATTGCACGAAGCAAGAGCTTACTATGAGTTCAAAAACTGGGAAAAGATAATAAATAATAAAGACAACTGTAACTTGAGCAATCTCGTTAAGTGAGCTCCAAAGTTATTTCCTATTGTCATTTAGTATGCCAATTTGGCATTTTATGCGCCGTTTGTCACAGTTTAAAATTTTTTCATTTTTTTTTATGTTAATCCAATTTAGCGAATGGTGTATTTGCCACAAATTTACTAGTTTGGAGTTTTTTGCGTTCGAATAAATTAGTTGGTGGTAAATTTATATAAATATACCAGTTTATGATTTTTTTTTCTTAGTGGGGGTAAATTTGTCACAGGTGTACTAGTTTGGGGTTTTTCACGATCAAAAAAATAATTTTGGATAAATTTGTCACAGATGTACCAGTTTGTGATTTTTTTAGCATATTAACCCAAAGGAAAAAGGTTCGGGAGAGAAACAGACTTTTTTAGAGAAAAAACTTATAGAAAGGATAGGGAAAAAGTAGGCTTGCACGCGTACTCCACGGAAGCAATCGTGACATCCCTTCTTTAAGATGGACTTTCTCCATTTTATTAAATTTAAATTATAAGGGGCCATGCATTTAATCATAAATACTAGAAACTTTCACAATAAAAAAAAGTAAACTTTTTCAGAGATATAAAAAGGAAAGGGTAAAAGTAGGCTTTCACGCATACTACACGGAAGTAATCGTGCCATCCCTTCTTTAAGATCAACTTTCACCATCTTATTAAATTTAAATTATAAGGGGCCATGCATTTAATCCAAAATACTAGAACGTTTCACAATAAAAAAAAAAAAGTAAAAGTAAAAATTGGTCTACACATATCTTATTGTTTTCTTTTTTTTCATTGTTTTCTTTTGCGCAACGCATGTGCTCCCTTTCTATAGCACCGGCTCTTTTTATCACACGAAGCAAGATCTTACTATGAGTTCAAAAACCGGGAAAAGATAATAAATAATAAAGACAACGTAACTTGACCAATCTCATTAAGTGAGCTCCAAAGTTATTTCCTATTGTCATTTAATATGCCAATTTGGGATTTTATACTCCATTTGTTATAGTTTACAATTTTTGTCATTTTTTTTATATTAATCCAATTTAGCGAAGGTTGTATTTGTCACAAATTTACCAGTTTGGAGTTTGTTGCGGTCGAATAAATTAGTTTGTGGGAAATTTGTCATAAATATATCAGTTTAGGGTTTTTTTTTTGTTAGTCGGGGTAAATTTGTCACAAGTGTACCTGTTTGGGGTTTCTCATGATCAAAAAAATAATTTTGAGTAAATTTGTCACAGATGTATCAGTTTATGATTTTTAGGGTATTAACCCAAAGGAAAAAGGCCCGGAGAGAAATAGACTTTTTAGAGAAAAACTTATAGAAATGATAGGAAAAAGTAGGCTTGCACGCGTACCGCACGGAAGCAATCGTGCCATCCCTTCTTTAAGATTGACTTTCACCATTTTATTAAATTTAAATTATAGGGGGCCATGCATTTAATCCGAAATACTAGACACTTTCACAATAAATAAAAAAAGTAAACTTTTCAGAGATATATAAAGGAAAGGGTAAAAGTAGGCTTGCACGCGTACTGCACTAAAGCAATCGTGCCATCCCTTCTTTAAGATTGACTTTCACCATTTATTAAATTTAAATTATATGGGGCCATGCATTTAATCCGAAATACTAGAAACGTTCAAAGAAAAAAAAAAGTAAAAGTAAAAATTGGTCTACCCATATCCTATTATTTTCTTCTTCTTTTTTTCGCTATTTTCTTTTGCGCAACGCATGTGGTCCCTTTCTATAGAACCGGCTCTTTTTATCGCACGAAGCAAGAGCTTACTGTGAGTTCAAAAACTGGGAAAATATAAAAAATAATAAAGACCACTGTAACTTGAGCAATCTCGTTAAGTGAGCTCCAAAGTTATTTTGTATTGTCATTTAATATGCCAATTTGGGATTTTATGCTCTGTTTCTTACAGTTTACAATTTTTGTCATTTTTTTATATTAATGCAATTTAGCAAAGGGTGTATTTGTCACAAATTTACCCGTTTGGAGTTTTTTGCGGTCGAATAAATTAGTTTGTGGAAAATTTGTCATAAATATACCAGTTTATGGTTTTTTTTTTGTTAGTCGGGGTAAATTTGTCACAAGTGTACCTGTTTGGGGTTTCTCATTATCAAAAAAATAATTTTGAGTAAATTTGTCAAAGATGTACCAATTTTTGATTTTTTAGGGTATTAACCCAAAGGAAAAAGTCCCGGAAGAGAAACAGACTTTTTTAGATAAAAAAACTTATAGAAAGGACAGGGAAAAAGTAGGCTTGCATGTGTACTGCACGGAAGCAATCGTGCCATACCATCTTTAAGATTGACTTTCACCATCTTATTAAATTTGAATTATATGGGGCCGTGCATTTAATCCGAAATACTAGAAACTTTCACAATGAAAAAAAATAAAAGTAAAAATTGGTCTACGCATATCCTATTGTTTTCTTCTTCTTTTTTCGCTATTTTCTTTTGCACAACGCATGTGCTCCCTTTTTATGGCCCCGGCTCTTTTTATCACACGAAGCAAGAGCTTACCGTGAGTTCAAAAACTGGGAAAAGATAATAAATAATAAAGACAAGCGTAACTTGAGCAATCTCAAGTGAGCTCCAAAGTTATTTCCTATTGTCATTTAATATGCCAATTTGGGATTTTATGCTTCGTTTGTCACAGTTTACAATTTTTGTCGTTTTTTTTTTTTTTTTTTTTATATTTATCCAATTTAGCGAAGGGTATTTGTCACAAATTTACTAGTTGGTGTTTTTTGCGGTCAAATAAATTAGTTTGTGGTAAATTTGTCATAAATATACCAGTTTATTTTTTTTTTTTTGTTAGTCGGGTTAAATTTGTCACAAGTGTATCTGTTTTTGGTTTTTCATGATAAAAAAAAAAATAATTTTTCACAATACCGGTTGTGATTTTTAGGGTATTAAAAAAAAGGAAAAAAAAGGAAAAATAGACTTTTTTAGAGAAAAACCTATTGTTTTCGGGGAAAATTTTAGGTTTTCTTTTGCACTAAAGCAATGTGCCATCCCTTTTTAAGAGCACTTTCACCATTTTATTAAATTTAAATTATAAGGGGCCATGCATTTAAAAATACTAGAAAACATAATAAAAAAAAAAGTAAAAGTAAAAATTGGTCAACGTTAATGATCCTATTATTTTATTTATTTTCGCTGTTTTCTTATGATGTAAGTATTAGGTATTCTAAAATGGACTTATTTTGAGCAATAAATATTTTCCGTAAAATTTTTGTTTTGTATTTATATTTTCTTTGAGGTTTGTTTGGAAGTCATATCATATGGGTTTTAGGGGTTTTAGTTTTGGTTCATTTCTTTTAAACATTTTAAAGATGGGTTTATTTCTCTCTCTGTGCATGGAGCAGAGAGACAGTAAATGTGGATGGATAGTGGCCACATAGACAATAGATGACACATAGAACATAAAGAGAAACAACTTATAGAAAGGAAAGGAAAAAAAATAAAATAAAATTGACTTAACCTTTTTGTTTAATTTAAATTTTACGGTGCCATGAATTTAATCCAAAATACTTGAAGTTTTCAAAGGAAAAAGTTAGTAAAAGTAAAAATGTATCTTGACATGTCTTGTTTTTCTTTTTTTCCTTTTTTTTTTTTTTTTTTTTTGCTATTTTCTTTTGTACAGCACATGTGCTCTCTTTTTGTATTGCACTAGCTAAAAGAAGGAGGAGCTGACTGTGAGTTCAAAAACTGGGAGAAGATAATAAAAAATAAAGACAAGTGTAGCTTGACCAATTTCGTAAGTGAGCTCTAAAATTATTTTTTATTATCATTTACCAAGCAATAGGATTTAAGTATTACGTATCCTAAAGTGGACTTATTTTGAGCAATAAATGTTTTCTAAAATCCTTTTTTTTTTTTTAATTCTGGATTAATATTTTCTTTCAGGTAGGTTTTGAAATCGTGTTATATGGGTTCTAGGGGTTTGAGTTTTGGTACTTTTCTCTCTTTTTGCATAGAGCAGAGAGACAATAAATGTGGAGGGACAGTAGTCACATAGACAATAGATGACACATAGAACATATAGAATAGATGTGCGAGAGGCGACTCTTTATGAGATGACGTGAGCATGATAAATTCGGTTAATGAATCTTAATATCAATATCTTGAAGCCAAACAAACTACGAGATTGGTCTCACCTTTTGCTTTTTAAAATTGCCCTTGCGCGATTCAAGTGCAAATCACATCAGTAGGCAATGCTTTTGGTTATCCTGGTGGAAGATAAAAATGAGGAAGTCCGATTGCATGGGACGACTGTGTTCCATCAAATTCTTAATTTTTTTTGGTTTAGGTTCGACAGTTTTTGAATGATCACCTGGTGATTCTCAGCGATGGAAAGTGTACGAACTTTGAAAAGCATTTGAAATGCGATCTTATATGGTGGACATGGGGATCTTTGGGTGGAGGGATTTGAAACTTTGACACAAAAAACCTATTTTCATATTCGCATGTTCGGAAGATAAAAATCGTAGTCGTTGTTGCAGCGTCCATTGTTCATGCAAGTATCGGTCTTTCTCTCTCGCGCTCTCTGAGTTTTAAAGTTGGAAATGCTTTTGGTCTCTCAAGTTGGCTTTTTCAGTATGTTGGGAGAGAGAGAGGTGATTAGCGTATCTCCAAAAGCCATATAATCTAAGGAACAAAATGACTTCAAAATGCCAAACTTTGCAAATTAAAAGTGCTTCATGAAGAAATCTGAGGAAAGTGAAAAGGCCAAGATTGCTTCATGAACCTTCTATTGTTAAAAAATGTTATATCACCAACATTCACCACTTTATCACTTGTATTTACTTAAGTTGGAAATCACAGTCCGATTATGAAATCAGGTAACATAACTCGAAGAAAAATTTGTTCTCAGTAATGGCTAATTTTGCATAGTCTCTGGGTTGGCAAATTAATATATATGTATGAAAAGGAAAAAAAAAAAAGGACCCAGCATCGAAAGCACTGACTGTGCTCATTTAGACTTTTTTTTTCTTCTTTTTTTAATTTTCATAACTACTAGCAATTGTGCTCATTATGTCATAAACATGTCCCCTTCGAACAAACTTGAACTCTCTACATCAAACAGTGATTTGGGAAGTAATTAAATTGCAAATCTGTTAAAATCTGGAAGTGGGTCTACTACCGGTCATTGACTTACAACTTATATGAAGCAGGTTTTGCTGCTTTCTTAAAGTCTTTGAGGAGTGATGCTTAGTCGGAAGTTGTAGTCGAGCATGCAAGCAGACTGATGAGTGATGACGATGTCCCGTTTGCTCAACCCCAAATCTGTCCACACGGCAGATTACAAGCATGTCTCTGATGCCATTTTTATTTTGATACATGTTGTGGAAAGAGCAAACCTGCAAAAGGTAACGATTAGATTAGCGGACAATAGGGTATAATTGAGTTGAGTTTGTTTTTTTTGGCCAAATAATGAGTCAAATTGAGTAGACCTCGAGCTCGACCAATCCCCGTTATCAAGTGCCCTGTAATAGACCCATATGTGCGATCAAGCTTTGATTACCCAAGTTCAACCTCGACTTTGGGAAATCATTAATAGGCTCAAGCTCAACTCACATTAAGTCGATTAGTCTATACATTATTGTATGAACGTGTAGTTTTAACTTCTTTTTCAACTAGGCAGCGCTTGTATGGAGTATATTATTTTACCGTAAAATGTTTTTTTTTTCCCACTTTTCAGTATTCAATATGGAAAGATTAGTCGTCAAAAGCAAAATGACTTCACTTAAGAAGAAAACCAATTTCTTTTCACCAAAGAAAGTCCCAAGATTAGCATGGTGAGCCACGGGGTAGAAGATGTTGGTACATCAGAAATAGGGTCGTCCGCCATGTCCCTTGTTCAGTCTTTTAATGGAATCTAACAATCCAGTCCCTTTCATTAACCCAACCCTACGCTCTCCTTCTCTTCACCCAAATTCATTTGACTCTGAACGAGAAAAGAGACTGGTTTCTGATAAGGGCATCGACCATTGATCCTCTCTGTCTCGATAATCAAGAGTGGTCTGCTTTAGAGATGGGAGTAGGTGGAAAGACGCAAGAAAGCTGCAAGGTGTTAATATGAACGCTCTCCATTTCTCACAATTGAAGAACCAGATGTGTGTGAGGTAGAGAGAGAGGATCCAAATTTGGAAGCCTGCCCTTACACAAGCCGTGACTTTACGCCTGCAAGGAAAGGAAGAAGTAAAGAGAGACAGGACGATTAGGGTTTCGGTCTCTCTCCTCCCCTTTTTCTTCATTTGGTCAAAGGAAGAACACCTGCAAGGCGTTTTAATTTCGAACAAAGGGACACTAGTTCCTTTCGTTTTTCCTTTTTTTTTTTTTAATCCTGAAGTTTGTGCATTTTTAGAGCACCAGTTCTCAATATAAGCCTAAGTTTGCTCATTTTTAGAGCACAAGAATAACATTAGTGCACACTTCTGTGATAATCAATTTCGAACAAAATAAGAGTGCTTTACACAAGAATCCATTCGTTGGAGTTTTCGAGGAATGATACTTAGTCCAGCGTTGTAGGCATTGATGAGTGATGACGACTTGGTGTTCGCTCAATCTCAAATATATTCCCCACAGCATTACAAGCACGTCGCTAATGTCATTATCATTTTGAATATGTGTTCTAATAGCGTAAAAAGAGCAAACACAAAAAAGACAATTAGATAAGTGGACAATGGGATGTAATTGATAATGTCATTATCAAGCGCCTTGTGATAGACCCTTTTTTGCGATCAAGCTTGATTTCCGAATTTCATGCTTGGCTTTGGGAAATTTTTAATAGGCTCAAGCTACTCCGATCAACTCGATTAATCTATATATATTGTTTGGACTTGAATTAAGCTCCGTAGTTTTGACTTCTGTCCAACTAGGCTGTGCTTGTATTGAGAATATTGTTTTACCTTTAAGACGTTTTGTCCCCGTTTCTCAGTGTTTAATATGGAAAAATAAGTTGTTCAGAGGAAAAAGACTAGAAAACCAATTTCTTTTCCAGAAAATAGTCCGGCTCTGAGTTCAGAACAAGATTAGCACGGTGAGCCATGGAAATGAAGATTAGAACTGCTTTATGGCATCTAGAAACCCCGTCACTTTCATGCATTAACCCAGTGCTCTCTCTCTCTCTTCATCCGTCTCATTCGACTCTGAACTTCTCATGCTCCTCAAAATAGAACTGCTGAACTTCTTTTCTTTAATACAAGGGAAGAGACTTGTCATTCATGAGGGCATTGATCATTAATGCTCTCCAATCTCCATCAGCTATCCGCTTTTTGATGCTGGAGGTGGAAGAGGAAGAGGCGCCAGGGCTGCAAGCAGAAATGCTGAATTTACTTCTTTAAAAATGAAGGAAAGAGACTTGCTGAACTTCTTTTCTTTAATACAAAGGAAAGAGACTTGTCATTCATGAGGACATTGATCATGAATGCTCTCTATCCACTTTCGACGCTGGTGAGCATGCAAGGAGTTATTCAAGAGAGGATCGAAACTTGGAAACCCGCCCTTACACAAGCCATAAGTTTCCCTATCCTCTTGTCTATCTGACTTCTCTACTCTCTCTCTCTCTCACATTTGGTATTTCTTTCTTCTTCTTCTTTCTACATTATGGAGATGGCGATCAGCAAGCTCAGGGTCCGAGAGAATACCCATAACCTCTATGATGTATTCTTTCAAGGATACACCATAAGAACGCTTGTTACCCACACTCCATCGATTGCCTCCAGTTGGCTCTCGGACCTCGGCAACCAGCGTCACATAGTGGGCCTTAACACAACCCTAGCCAGCATCTTCAGCCCAGCATCTTCAGCCCGGATCTGAGGTCCCTTGCCAAGAGTAGAAGATGACTGGGTTTGGAAAGTGCCGGGCTGAATATGCTGGCAAGGATTGTGTTAGGATGGAAGATAGAGAAGAACACACGGGTCCAGGTAAGCGATTGGAGCGTTCTGTCCTTGAATGATCCACAAGTCCATTATTCGTGTCTGGACGCTTTTGTGTCTTGCAAGATTGTGGAGACTCTGTATGCCGACTGGAACGTGAATACCATATTAGACGAGGGTGCCGAGCCGAGTGAATAAGACATTTTTAAATATTTAATTATTTCTTAATGAATGATGTATTAGCTCGCATTTTTCTCGTATTAATTATATTTGAATATGCATGGATGCCCTCCTCTCTCTTACGCCTCTGTTACTGTCTCTACGCTCTTCATTGATGTCCGTGTGATGTGATGAACGAACGACTGCCGAAATAGTATGTAAATTCTGGCTTATCTTACATTAGTAAATAGGTATAATATATTTCTATATATAACATGCCCACCCTATTGCAAAAAATAAAATATATAAAAGAAGAAAGAAATCTTTTATCAACGAATTTCTCTCAAAAGAAATTTGTTAAGACATATTTAATTAGAACTGTTTAAATTTTGATGATTACCGACCAAAACAAAAAAATTTTGATGATTGAGAATTGAAAGCCAATGATATCCATTTACGGAAGCCCGGATAGCTCAATGCACTGTAAAAGCGGGGCTCCCAAGCTAGCATCTCCTTCCTCTCATTTTCACAGCATTGAAGTTCTAGTGAGTTTTCGACCCAAAAAAAAAAAAAAGGGTTAATGAGTCCACCTGACTCCTTTAATTCTATCTTGAATTCAGTCGAATGCTTTGAATTCACGAACAGCATTGCAGCCTCTCTCTCTCTTTCTCTCAACTTATCTTTCATCTTCGCTCTCCCACCATCCGCCGCATTGCTTTTGTTGAATGCTTCATCAATCCCCCAGCTTCCGTGGATGGAGAATTTGGAGGAAGGGAGAGAACAATTCCAGCTCGATTTTTATTCTTGTCCTTTTCAATTTGTTCGGCCATCGACACGTGTCAAAAAGTTGCGATTGGGCTTGCCAAAAACCTGTGTCAAGGGAGGCGGGATTCCGATCTGATGATAAAGAAGAGAATGCTTCTATCTCTTGTCCTCTTGTACTTGTGGTGCATGGGGAACCCTCCACGCCTGCTTTAATGTGTAGCAACAGTGACGAAGTGTGGCGATTGGATCCCGCCTGTCGTTTACTAATCCGTTTAGATTTAAGGTAATATAGGCAATCACTGTGTAAATATAAACAACAAAAGTTTGACGCTTTAATCTTTAAGTGATGCCGAAATAATTGTTTTTAGGTGCAATCAAATTTAAGTTCAGCATACTCCTCGTACATTTGTTCTTTATTTCAATACCCTACTATGGTATTCAAAGAGTCAAGCAATAGATGTTTTAAGCCCATCGAATCTTGGACAAAAGAAGATCACACATGACATTTTCCAACCCGTCTTGAAATCATCTAACGTTCATGTTAACAAAGAAAAATCCAAGTGTAATTTTCATTTTGGCCACTCTCGACTGATATGGCCCCCTTCACTTGATCCCATAATAACCAATGCAAACTCTTGATGCAAAATCACTAGACAATCGACATAAATAGAAATCAGGAAGGAAAAAGAAAACTTTACGCATGTATGTATGTATGATTGATCATTCGGGTCCTAGCTTTCCCGGTATAGTGTCATATCAACTATTTTTTCAGAAACTTTGAGAAGAGAGGCAACTTGTCGTATCAATACAATTTGTGGTCCTTGAATAAAGTCTTGAATCGGACCAAAAAACAGATAAATGAAGTCTTGAAAAACAGACAAAAAAAAGAATGAAGTCCTGAAAAGTGGGGTTTTGTAACGAGCATAAGAGATAAGTCACCGCATCACGTTAATAATTTTTTGTACCGGACATTAAATTAAATTGGATGTGATGTCATCCATAAGTTTGTTATGGCATTGCCTAAATGAGGTCACTAAAACTAGCACGCCCTTCACATCATTTTGCTTTAAAATAGACAAAAAAAAACGTAAATTAAGGAGAGATAATTAAAAAAAAAAAAAAAAAAAAAAGGAAATCAATCATGTTTGGAACTTCGGCACGAAACAGATTCTTCAACAAGACCATTCCGCAGTTTTAAGTCCGCAAACATCAAAATCTTTTTTAGTGCAAAATACAAAATGACCAATCTCTTCTCGGCACTCTCACCAAATTCTCGGTCTAGTCCTGAGTCCGACTCCCTAATGACTAGACCATTTTTTATTTTTTTTTTTTCGGAAAACTAGACCATTTTTTTTTTTTTTGGTCGAAAAGATGCTAGCTTTCCATTCATGTAGGGAAATAAGAACAACCCTTAACAAGGGCATCAGTACAAAGCATGTCCAACATAATTTGAGGAGGAGAATAGCCCAGTTTGGTGAAAGGTATCCTTATCCATGGGCCTTCGCGACCCAATCAGCTAGGGCATTGGCTTCCCTTCGACAGTGCTTCATGCGTAGGTTTGGAAAATAGAGCTTCAAGGCTGCACATTCGGCAAACAAAGCACGGCACTCCCACGGCGGTTGGCGGCACCGGTTGATGGTCTCAACTAGAATGAGGTTGTCGGATTCGATCACCAAGTAGGCATCAGTTTTACCTTTCTGTAAAAGGTCACGAAGAGTGTGTAACAGCGCTTGGGTCTCCGTTTCAAGTGCAGATTTTGCCCAAAGTGTGCAAGTAAACCCTCCAATCATTCTACCAGTGGAGTCTCAAGCAATGCTGGCGATCGCACCCAGTTGATTTGTAATAGGAAAAGCGCCATCAAGATTGACCTTTATGGTACCTTGTCGTGGTGGTTCCTAAATCCGATTAGGGTTCAGACAAGTGTGCCGGATATTCACTTCTTTCTGATGGGTTCGAAGATTGAACTGTGCCATAGTTAGGGCTGATTGAACAAGGTGATCCGGGTGAGTACGCTGTTGCTGAAAGACAAAAATATTCTGAGCTTTCTAGATGTGCCATAACAAGGCGGCGATTCTCTCAAAATCTAGTACGTGCCTCTTCTGTTCAATGAGGTCATTAAGCCATGCATCTATGCGCTGTATTCTGTGATTTGAGATGTTAATTTGCACTTGGGGGTGGCTCCATATATAATGTGTCTAAGGACAAAATAGAAATAGATGTTCAGGGGTTTGGGAAGGTTTAAAGAGCAAAGTTTACATGCTGGGTTAGGGTAATTTTCCTTCGAAAAAGATTTCTGTTGTAGGTAACGCATTTTGGCATAAGGCCCAAAGAAATATGCGTATTTTTGGGGCTGTTTTTGTTTTCCAAATCTGCCTCCATAACTTGGTGGGTGTATGATAGGAAGATGATGCCTAAGAGTGAACCTTACCAGATGCTTGTTGCTTGATGAAGCTATAGCCCTCTTTACAATATAAATGCCATCTTGGGTTCTATATAATTTTATCTTCGGTAGAAGCTGGCCAAAGTTGTATAGATAGTATTTCCTCAACAATGTGTTCCTGAAAAGTTTGATTTAGAAGGTCAACATTCCATCTATTCTGTTTAGGAATAATGAAATCAGCCACTCTTTCCAGTTCCACCCTATTAGCTGGTCCTCCTAAAATACCCATAGTCAACCATTTATCCTCTTTGGCCCTAATCAAATTGCCATTACCTACTGACCATTGAAGCTTCTCAATAATAGAATCCCGACCAAGAAGAAGACTTTGCCAACCCCAAGAAGGCTTAGTCCCCTTGTTAGCATGCCAGAAATTTGTATAAGGAAAATATAAGGCTCTGAATACACTACTCCACAATGATGAAGGATTATGAAAGAGTCGCCAAGCCTGCTTACCCAATAGAGCTTTATTAAAAGATAGTAAGTCTCTAAATCTAAGTCCTCCTCTATCCTTTCTTTCTTTAAGAAGTTTCCAGTTTTTCCAATGGATGCTAGATCTATTACTATTGTTTTGCCACTAGAACCTAGCTATTTTTTGTTCCACAGACTTGCATATAGATACAGGAAGTTTGAATATTGTCATTGCATATTGCGGTAATGCCTGAACCACTGATTTCAACATAACCTCCTTCCCTCTTTTAGATATCAGGTTTTTTTTCCACCCCTTCAATTTAGCAGTGACTCGTCCTAAAATCCACGCAAACATGTCTTTTTTGGATAATCCCCAATTAGAAGGTATGCCTAAATATTTCCCTATTTTGTCCAATAGTGGAACCCTTAGTTCATTAGCCATATTTATCCTAAGAGAATAAGGGTAGTTTTTACTTAGGAACAACCCAGACTTGTTCCTATTAATTTCTTGACTAGTAGCTAGGCAATACTGATGTAGAATGTTTGCTAAGTTTTGGCATTCCCGAATTTGACCATCAAGGAAAAAGATAGCATCATCAGCAAAACATAAATGAGATAACGTAGGACACCACCTGTTGAGTTTGATTACTCGTAAATTGCCCATTTCGACAGCTTGCTGGATTAGGGTAGAAAGTAAATGTGCCACCAAAATGAATAAGTAGGGGGAGAGAGGGTCACCTTGTCTTAATCCCCGCGAATGTCGAAAATAATTTAGAAGTTCGCCGTTGAGCTTTACACTTAAATAGGTCATAGAAACACACTGCATCAGCCAATTGACCCAACAATCTTGAAATCCCATTCGGCATAGATAATCTTCTAAGAAGTCTCACTCCACCCTATCATAGGATTTCTTCATATCCAGCTTAAGAATCCCCTGAAATTTTTTCTTTCTATTTCGAATTTTCAACTAATGTAGAACCTCTTGAACTATGAGAATATTATCCTGTATCTGTCTGCCGGAGACAAATGCACTTTGTTCTTTGGAAATCAACTCTAGCAACCAAGGCTTCAGACGATTAGCCAAAACTTTTGAAATAATTTTATAGATAAAATTACATAAGTTGATAGGGCAAAATTGGTCTAACCTCTCGGGGTTCGAAGTCTTAGGAATCAGGGATATGGATGTTTTGTTGATATCAGATGGCATCACACCTGTGGTGAAAAAATTTTGAACCGTTGTAAAAACATCTTCCTGAATAATGTCTCAATGACTATGGTAGAACAATCCATTCAATCCGTCAGGTGCTGGCGGTTTTGTGGCACCTAGTTGAAACGTCGCCTGTTTTACTTCCTCCCGCATAATTGTTGCTGTGAGATGTGTATTCATTTCTGCTGTCACTACTTGAGGACATTGCATTAAAATAGGACCATAGTCTCGATGTCCAGCTAAAGTGTAAAGCTTCTTAAAGAAATTAAGCGTCTCATTCTTCACTTGATCTAGCTCTCGGATCCACTCCCCAAGTTCATTCTATAAAATGCTGATTCTATTTCTTTTTCGCCTTTGTATTGTAGTGGCATGAAAGAACTTCGTGTTTCTATCCCCCCATCTCATCCAGTTAATCCTAGAGCGCATCACCCAGTATTGTTCTTCCTGTAACCATATGTTCTGAATTTTTTCCTTCAAAGAAGTAACATGATCTTTATCATAATTACAAACAAGCTGATTTATGCATTGTTGAAGTTGCTGCTACATAAGGTGTACTTGTTTATGACCTGCGGTAAACTTTGACCTACTCCATGTGGCCAGCGCTGTAGTTGTGGCCTGTATCTGCTGTGATATCGATGCATTGTTAGGTGATAAAGCATACCAAGATTTGGAAACCACCTCACGGCATTCTGCATCTTGGAGCCAAAAAGATTCAAAGGTAAAGGTCTTTCTCCTCTTTACTTGGGTGATATTGGTAGTTAAGAGAAGCACATTGTGGCGAGTAAAGCCAGAACTTCAGCCTCTGGGTAATTTAATCGCCACTCAATAGTGCACAAAGCTCGGTCCAGTCTTTCTTTGACAACTTCCTCTCCATTTATATTGTTAACCCAAGTATAGGCACAACCCTTAGTTTCTAGATCCATCAAAGCACAATCATGAAGTAGTTCCCGAAATGAGTGCAACCTATAAGATTCAATTGGTCTCTTGCCCACCTTCTCCCAGTGATTCAAAACTTCATTAAAATCCCCTATACATACCCAAGGTAGGGTATGTAAGTGGCTAAGATTCCTCAAGTCTGCAAAAAAGTTGTCTATATTGATAAACCAACGGGGCATGCAAACAGGTAAGGCTCATAGGTATTGCACTGCTGTTTTCAAAGCATAAAGTATCAATAAAGTGCAAGTTATAATTGTTAACATGAAGAGATATCTGATTTGTCCAAAAAAGAACCATGCCTCCAGCCAAACCATGGGGATTCACCACAAAACTCTTATTATAGTTTAATCTCCATTGGACTCGCTTAACAACAGGTTCCTGATTCCGTGTCTCCATCAAAAAGAGTACATCGGACCGTTCTTGGGCCACTAGGGCCCTAAGTGCTTGAACTGTCAAGGAATTGCCCAGTCCTTGACAGTTCCAACTTAGGATCTTTATTGGTCCAATGGTGGCTTATTGGGGCAAGCCACCTCAGCCCATTCACGAACACTTTCAGCCACAAATATAGGCGTCTCCAGAAGATTACTGTCATCTAGATTTTATGATAGAACAGGACATGACCCATAGGGAGAATACCTCTTTACTTTCTCCAGAGGAGAGGTCTTGGTCTGCAACGTGGGTTTTTTTTTTTTTTTTTTTTTTTTTTAATTTTTTAGAAATAGGAACTGACCCTGTAAATTCTTTAACATTAGTTGTTTGGACTAATATAGGGGATGCAGAGGATTTCAACTTGGTCTGGACAACTCCCTAAGCAGTGTCAACTTTGGAGGAGTTGGGCATAAAGGTTGTGTTGGGGATGTTTATAGGCGGAGCTGGTTGAGTTTCCATAGATACTAGCTGTGTACTAGTGTCACAAGGTCTGCTGGGAGTAAAAGCAACCCTGGTTGAGGAGTTTCAGGTACTGATTCTTCAACATCATCTTGAGTGGTTTTTGATTCATGGAAAGCCTACTAGAAAAGGCTAGGTTCCGGACTTCAGCCCCTAACCATTGGCCATAGTACATCTTGTCCCACCCCTCAAATTTAGCCTCATCGTACGGAATCTCTTTGTAGTAGGAAGCATAGTGGCCGAGAACCCCACAAGAGTAGCAAAAAGTTGGTAACCGTTCATAACGAAAATCCAACCGTATGTTTTTCCCTGCAACTCGAATAAGCTTGCCCAATTTAAGAGGTTCATGAAGATTCAGTTCCACTCTAGCTCTTCCTACTTTTAAAGTCGAGCCTTCTTTCGCCTCAATTTTGACGTCCATAACTTTTCCAACGTCACAAACTGCTTTACTAATTAACTGCTCTGTGCATCTTTCTAATGGTAGGCCAACGACTTGTACCCAAAAAGTGCAAGTATTAAAGTTGTAGCAATGCAATGGTGTGTTTGGGGTCCAGGATTTGAGTATAACAATGTTGCTCGAGAATAACCAAGGGCCATTTTCTAGTATACGCAGTTTTTCTCCTTCCGACTGAAATTTGAAAACATAAAGACTTGCTTCTTTCTGTGAAATGTTGACTTGGTCTAAGCGCCAAGCTCTTTTCATCATATTCTGGAAGGCTGGAAAGTTAATGGAGGAGTTTGCAATAATTTTCCTAACAAGTATCAACTTACATTCTTCAATCTTCTTTGCAGGGGGTTCTTCGTCCCACACTTCAAACTAGACCATTTGAAAATTGCATCTTTTGCCTAGGACAAGGATCCACTTCGCAAGACCAAACCACTTTCAAAGCAGAACTTGAAATCGATTTTAAACTGATTTCCGATCAACATTTGACCTTACTGGTGATCATAGACATGGATGAAAGTTTTACTTTGAGGTGCCTTCAAAGCCATATAAACTTTTCTCCTGGTGTGTTAACATTGAAATATAGCTCCACTATATCCTTCTAAAAGCATAAATCCCCCGGCCTCGAGACTCTCCTCATTTGTTTCAACCTCCACGTCTATCTTTTCTCCACCAAGGATTGTGCCATGGCAGCCATGGATTCTCTCTTGTTTGGACGAAAAGGCACGAGTGATTTTCACTCTAAGATTGAGCTTAAATAATGAACTATGATGACTTCTTGACCACCGTCTAGGAAGATTAGTGTTCCCAGAAAGCTTCTTTATTCATTCGCCACTGAAAGACAAAGGGAACCATTTATGGCGTTTGATGGTGTCCCCACACTCCATTTTCGCTCCTCCTGCAAGCACCCCTGAAAGGCAAAGAGATCTTCAACTGTGAGAGAGAGATCCTCTCTCTTCCTTTTCCTTCATCGAGACCATGCGTGTACGATCGAGAAGAGAGAGAGAGAGAGAGAGAGAGAGAGAGAGAGAGAGTTTGAACGAGGATTGAGACGTGCGCGTGTTCTTCCATTTCCTTCGTTAAAAGTAGACTGGCAAATAGGTGGTGGTTTCTTGTTTGTAATTTGGAGAATTGTGTGTGAGGGTGGTTCTTTTTTAGAGGAGACGATGCTTGTAGGGGCATTAATGGCGATTGAGACTTCGCAGCGCGCGTCAGACATTGACATTATTCAGCTTTGCTTTGCTTGGGTCAGGTATGGTATGGTGGTGACACAACCGCCAAGAATCAGCAAGAAAATAGAAAATAAATCTGATTTTAGAAAGTATGACCTTCACGAGGGATTAGGATTAATGACAGGAAAAATCTTTAAAACAAAACTAAACATTTATTACCCAACAAAATTTTAAAAATAAATGAAGAAATGAGGAGAAAAATGGATGATGTGAGAAGATTACTTTAAGGGATTATGGATGGAAAGTTTAGACTCGCTTTTCTCATCACTTGTTTCTAGCGGGGCAATTTTTATGTTTTCAAGTTAATATCATTCGCAACACTCTCTTCTTTCGAAAGAGCTCCTCTCTCTCCTTAGGGCAGAGCTTCCCATTTTCCTTTAATGGCTGATAGCACAAATAGAACCCGAAAACCACCATGATTATGGCTTCGTTGCTCACCCCGGAATGGTTTTTGAGTGCATCTCAAATCTGATAAGTTGTTCCCTAAACCCTAATCCCCCTCCTTTCCCAGTTTCACAACAAAAAACCACAAACCCACATACAAATCATCATTGCATGACTTTCTCTCCTCTCCATTGCACCGTATCTTTCAAGCTTCCCCCCACAGTTGATCAAATAACCACTTTCAATCTTCCCATACCATCTTCACAAAGCCCCCTTCAATCTAAACCCAAGCCGTTATATGTTATTCCCAAAATATAAGAAGATTCAGCAAACTCGACCACTCTAACCATTGCCCCTTCGTGGAATCCAGGTTTTATTCTGAGGAAGCAAAGAGTAGTGACCGAGCTTCAACTCTAAACAAGCAAAGACAGCGATCCAGCTCTAGATTGGTGTAGGCAAAGAGTTAGCGAGACACCCTACAAAATAGAGAAATGGAAGGTGAGAACGAGGATGATTTGCGATTAGCAACATTGTGCAAAAGCTTAGGTTATCTCTGGTCAGAAAGTGATGTTGTTGAGATTTCGACATAAATCCCTTCTATTAAAAGGCAGGAATGTAGTCTCACTCTATTTGATAAGCTGTTCTCTAAACCTAATGTCAATTTCAAGCCTTTTCTAACACAATGAAGAATGCATGGAAAACATATTCAGTTGTTTGCTTACAAAAAGAGTCAGGACTCTTCTCTTTCGTTTTTCAATATGAAAAGGATAAAGAGAGAATCATAAAAACAGGCCTATGTTCTTTTGCAAGTAACATTTTAGTTCTTAAACAATGCGAACTAGAGATTCTAGAGCAATGTTATGATTTTTCTTGCTGCGCCTTCTGGGTTCAAATGGGAGGGATACCTCCAAGGTGGTTTAGAGAGGAAGTGGTTGCTGATTTGGTTGAAAGAGTGGGCAGAGTTCTAGAAATACAAATGGGGGCTAGAGGAAATGGTCCAAACAAAGCTGGAAAAGTGAGAGTAGATATGGATTTGAGTTTACCCTTAAAATCGAGGGCTATATTGGACATAGGGAATAAGAAGCTATGGGTGAAATTTAAGTATGAACGACTTCACATTATTGCTACTCATGTAGGATAATTGGTCACTATGCTACAAATTGTGAGGAAATTCCCTATAATTAGTCTAAATGGGTAGAAAATAAGACAGAAAAGTTTGGACCTTGGCTAAAGGCAGAAGTACGTGATCACAGCCCTCATTGGGAAGCCTTCTATGGTAAATTAGAAACAAATTCAGATGTTAAAGAAGTAGTTCCGAAACGCCTACAACAAAAAATGGTATGAAAAGAGAGGTTAGAAATGAAGCGGAGATACAATCTACTACAACTCGCAACAAGAAAATGGTAAAATGTAACTCTTCTTAGTATGCAAAAGAAGGTGTAGCTATGGAACTAAGCAAAAAAGACAAAGGGAAACAGATTATGTGCATTGATTTCCCTAAAGCGAATGTTCAGACTGAGGAAAGCAACAGCAAGAAAGGCTTGAAGACCTAAAAAACTTAAAAACAGAAAAGATCAGAAAAAAATACCATTCTGCTCATTGATGAAATGGAGCTATTGGAAACCCATGTTCAGATAGTTAAGGAAGGAAAAGACTGAGTTTTGGTGGCTAGCCCTAATAAGCCACCGAAGATGTCATGAAAATCATTAGCTGGAACTGTCAAGGGCTAGGCAACTCCATGACGTTGCAAGAGCTGAGGGCTTTAGTTGCCCTCGAAAGGCCTACCATGGTTTTCTTAATGGAGACTAAGAACAAGGAGTCGATGGTTGAGGGCGACACAAAACGCCTTAAGTTCCCAAATAAATTTCTAGAGAATCCGAAAGGCATTACAAGAGGATTAGTACTCATGTGGAGTGACGAGGTGGAGTTAAAAGTGATTTCCAGCACCAAAGCTTTCATCGATGTTGAATGCCATGATCTAACTAGTGGCTGTCATACGCGAGTAACTTTCCTCTATGCTCCTACAAATTATGGGGAAAGACTACTCTTATGGCATAAATTAAGGGAAACATAGTCACAAAACCTTCTTCCATGGATTTGTATGGGGGATTTTAACGAAATCTTATATGCTTGGGAGAATGAAGGAAAAACGGAAGCTGACTACTATCGAATAGTAGTTTTTCGTGAACTCTAGGCCTACCATGGTTTTCTTAATGGAGACTAAGAACAAGGAGTCGATAGTTGAGGGCATCACAAAATGCCTTAAGCTCCCAAATAAATTTCTAGAGAATCCGAAAGGCATTGCAGGAGGATTAGTACTCATGTGGAGTGACGAGGTGGAGTTAAAAGTGATTTCCAGCACCAAAGCTTTCATCGATGTCGAATGCCATGATCTAACTAGTGGCTGTCATATGCGAGTAACTTTCCTCTATGCTCCTACAAATTATGGGGAAAGACTACTCCTATGGCATAAATTAAGGGAAACACTGTCACAAAACCTTCTTCCATGGATTTGTATGGGGGATTTTAACGAAATCTTATATGCTTGGGAGAAGGAAGGAAAAACGGAAGCTGACTACTATCGAATAGCAGCTTTTCGTGAACTCTTAAATGATTGTTCCCTAATGGATATAGATAGCAAATGTTGTGCCTTTACTTGGGCAAACAACAGAGTAGGGGAGGATTTGGTTAAAAAAATATTAGATCGAGTTCTATGTACCATGGATTGGCGAGTGACTTTCCCAAATGCTGAAGTTCAGGCTCTACCGGCTGTCGGCTCTAATCACAACTCGCTTCTTCTCATGCTGCACCCTGAAAGTAAGAAAAAGAAAAAACAATTCAGGTTCGAAGCATACTGGCTGGAAGATGCAGAATGTAGGGAGGTTATAAAGCGAACATGGCATGAAAATATCTTAAATGAAGACAATTTCTTAAACAAAGTTCAAGATGTCTCTAAAGCACTAGCACGAGTAAAAACAAATTTCCTAATGCTGTCATTCACATGAAAAAGCTGAAGAGGACATTAACAGAGCTAACAAATAGACCTCCATAAAAGTTATAGCAAGGAGGAATATCATCATATTGTGGATCAAATTGAAAAACTATGGAGACGAGAGGAAAAGTATCGGGGGCTTCGGGCGCGCATAATTGGCTTAAATGGGGAGATAAAAATATAAAGTATTTCCATGCCACAATAGTGCAAAGAAGGCAGAGAAATAAAATCACAATGCTGAAGATAAATGAAGACACTTGGTGTAGGGAGCCAAATGTACTTAAGCAACATATTAGGGACTTTTATCAAACACTTTATGAAACCATGGGTCCAAGGAATTTCCAGCCAGTCCTAGATTAGTGTCCCAATCCAGTCAATGATGAAATTAACGCACATCTAATGGACAATGTGCAAATTGAAGAAGTAGAAGAAGCGGTATTCCAACTGGGTTTACTCAAAGCTCCAGGTCCTGATGGTTTAAATGAGCAATTTTATCAGCATTATTGGGAGGAATTAAAGCATGAAGTTTTTCAGCTAGTACAGCTCTTCTTTGAGACAAGTATTCTCAACCCCGCCTTAAATCAAACGCATACATCCCTAATACCGAAAGTCAAAAATCCAAAATGCATAAACCAATTCAGACCTATCAGTCTATGTAATTTCAGCTACAAAATCATAGCAAAAGTATTGGCAAATAGATTGAAAAGATGGCTTCCAGAAATAATTATTCCTGAACAAAGTGTCTTTGTACAAGGCCGGAAAATTCAAGACAATATATTAATAGTTCAAGAAGTAATACATCAGCTCAGAATCAGGAAGAGAAAAAAGAAGTTTTAGGCTATTCTGAAACTAGATATGCAAAAAGCATATGATAAAGTGGAATGGGACTTTTTGAGTGAATGCTTGTTGAAAATGAGATTTAGTACAAGGTGGGTAGGGCTAATTATGCAGTATGTTTCAACAATAATTTACAGTGTGAAGATAAATGGGGAGCCTATGAACTATTTCACACCATCAAGGGGATTAAGGCAAGGTGATCCTCTCTCACCTTATCTTTTTATTCTGGTATCGAACATCCTATCATAGTTAATGCACAAGGCTATGGCATATGGGAGTTTTAAAGGGATAACCTTGAATACACATTGCCCTACTCTATCACATCTTCTCTTTGCCGATGATGCTATCTTTTTCTTGGATGAGACTATTCTAGAATGTCAAAACCTAGCAGCTATCTTAAACCAGTATTGCTTTGCAACGGGCCAAGCAATAAATCTAAACAAATCAGGAGTATGTTTTAGTAGGGGCTGCCCTCCGAATCTAAAGAGGAATTTGGCACAAGAACTCAAAGTCCCGATCATAGAGAAGATAGGGAAATATCTCGGCATTCCAATGGATTGGGGCCAGTCAAAAAAAGAGATGTTTGCCTAGATCCTAGCTAGAGTAAACATGAAGCTGGAGGGTTGGAAAGAGAAGATACTATCCAAAGCAAGTAAAGAAATGCTGATAAAAAGTGTTGTACAAGCTCTTCCTCAATATGCAATGTCAATCTTTAAAATACCCATCTCGATATGTAAAGCAATTGAAAGAAGAATCGCATCCTTCTGGTGGAGATAAAGTGATACAAGGTGCGAGCTACACTGGAAGAAGTGGGAGGTATTGAAAATGAGAAAGGATGAAGGGGGGGCTCGGATTCAAAGATCTCACAAATTTCAACAAAGCAATGTTGAGAAAGCAAGCTTGGAGGTTATCTCAATCCCCCTCAGCTTTATGGAGCAGAATTCTGAAGGGGTTTACTTTCCAAATGGAGATATGTGAAAGGTAGGAAAAGGGCAACGCCTATCTTGGGGTTGGCAAAGCATTCTGGTGGGGAGAGATGTTATTAAACAGGAGGTGGAATGGAGAGTAGGTGATGGCAAGCAAATCAGAATACGAGAAGATAAATGGATGGCATCTGGAGTGATAGGCGGTCCGGCAAATAAAGATGACCCTATACTTGTGGCTGAACTTATAAGGGAAGAAAACGGGGGTGGAAAGAAACAGAGGTTCAAAACCTTTTTGAAGACCGACTAGCTAATGAAATTCTCTCTATCCCTATAAATCCAAACCAGAAGGAAGATACACTTGTTTGGAAAGGCAACAAGACCGGAATGTACTCGGTAAAGAGCGGCTACAACAAAGCATGTGCACAAACAACAGAAATAGAACTACACAGAGTATCAACCTTTTTCCAGCCTCCTAGAACATTGTGGACAAAACTCTGGAATTTATTTGGAGTATCTATCAAAATGCAATACCAACTAGAGAGAACTTATACAAAAAAAGGTGTTACCCGACCCAATTTGCTCGCTCTGCAATACCCATCAGGAGACCACTGAGCACTTATTCCTTCTTTGCAAATGGACAAAGAACATATGGACAGATCCACGGATCAATCTCAACTGCACACCCAATGTCATCTCCCGATTTGATAAATGGCTGATGGAAAGCTTCGAAGGCAACAGGGACTCACCCGAGAAGGAGTTGGTAACGGCAGTGCTCTAGTTCGTATGGAAAGCCCGAAACCACACCATTTTCAAAGCCAAACCACCGGATCCGAACACTATAGTTGATCTAGCACAAGCACATCTCCAAAACTTCAGCAGATGGCATAACAAAAATGAGGCTAAGAAAACCAGAGATTTGAACTCACCGTGAAGATGGAGACCGTCGGAGAGAGGGTCGCTGAAACTAAACATAGATGGATCTTGGGTACGAGGAGAACATGTCAGATCAGTCGCCGAAATCCTGTGGGATCAAGCTGGCCAAGTAATCGATAGCTTCGTGCGAGAAGTCCGAGCTTCTTCCCCTGTTCAAGTCGAAACCCTAGCAATCTTGCACGGGCTGGAGTTTCTACAGTTCAGAACGGAACCGCACGTGGGTGAAGAAGCAACAAGACAAGTACAAAAAGGAAAAGTAGAGTGTGAGACCGATTGTTTAAGTGCAGAGCAAAGTATTATGGGCTAGGCCGAATCTCCTTGGAATGTGAAGTCCATTATTGAGCAATGCAAAGGCATATTATCCTTTCAAATTTGATGAAGTTGGTTCATTGCTCGCTGGAAGCCAATAGAGCTGCAGATTGGCTTGCGAAGGCACACAAAACAAAATCTCTACCTCAAAATTGGAAGTCCTTTCCTCCACTAGTTCTTTTGGAAATTTTATGTTTGGAATATTATCTATCATCTTCTTGTAAGTCTTGTATGTTATGAATGAAAGAAACTATCATTTCAGACCAAAAAAAAAAAGTTAATCTCATTCGATTACCAGTTTATGTGTATGCAAATCTAGCAAGAAAAAAAAATTGATAGCTAATCGAGATCGCGATACTCTATCATTAAAATTAAAAAAGTTTTGATACCTAATTGAGCTAATTGAAAAAAACTATAGAAAATAGGTTATTAACAAGCATAAAAAATAAACAATAAAGATAAAAAAACCCATGTGAAGTTGTAGACAAGAATACTAGTTATATGGTATAAGATAAGATAAATATATATATATATATATTTACGCAAGTTGTTTTTATACATTCATAGTTATTTATATTTCAAAAGAAGGAAAGCTTTTCGGTGAGTCCAATAAATGTGCGGGAGACAATAGTTTTATTCAAAGTACTTATCTTGAAATTTTCTGCGAAAAGATTATTAACAGAGGTCTGAAGGGCAATTTTCCGACACCTTAGCTATGCCACGTCAGCAAAATTGGCAGCAAGTGATTAAAGGATCTAATTACATAAAGTAGAAAGTTTAGAAACTCAATCATACATTTAATAGTAGTTAAGGACCAAAAGTGAATTAAATAGAAAAAGAAATCAAATGGACTTTCTCCATCTCGAGGAACGGAATTGCATCATTGCTGAGCGCTGTTGCTCGGGAGATTTTTTTTTATTTTTGTTTTTTTCGGTCGGTGTTGTTTGGGAGATTCGATTGAAGCTTTTGCAACTAATGTTTTATTCGAGGTGGGAAAATTTCTCCTAATTTTTACTAATACAATTTCGAAAGTGTTTTTTTGGGTTACAGGCTAGGGCTCTAGGGGAGAGCCCTCTTCGTAAACAAAATACAGAATCAATCTAATTAATAATTGTCCTTAGAGCACTAGATAAGATAGCTATAATTGCTATTATTAAAGAAGTAAGTGTAGGAATCCTTATTTTCGGCATGGACGCCAAACCTGGAAAGATTGACTAAGTTTAGTGCATGAAAATCAGTCCAAAATAGAAAACAACTATTACAAAAAGAAAAGCCATAGATCGTATATGGTGCAAGCTTTGCGCAATTGAAAGGTACACATTAGAGGGTAATTGCTCATAACAACTTGGAAATAATACATTTTTCAAAACCCATTAAGAAGTCTTGACAATTGTCCTAAGGTCAGATTTTCACATTTCAATGTACGAATTAGTAAGATAGATTTGGGACCCCACTTAGACATCTCTACAGGGTTTGGAATGAGTTTGGTATTCGGTTGGCAGATTTCCTACAATCCATACCCAGTTAATTATATAGCCAAACTTTTTTCCCAAACGAACACTAGCTTATCTAAGCAATTATACTATTTTATGCTTGAAATGATAGATATCAATTTATCCAAAATTATCACCAAATTAACTGGGAGAAGGGGCAGATTTGTGTCTCAATTTCAAAATACGACTCGATACTGGGACAGATTCGAGCTATTTACTCCTTGCAATCCTTGATATGAATTCGAAGCCAATGAACGACCTCCAACTGCAGCCAAGGAAAAGGGCCACGAGAGAGTTGAAGGCTTTCATGGAGAAAATATTAGGCGGACCAATCATGGAGCGCCACGTGGACCGACGAGGCGCTGTGGGACCCCAAGATCGAATTTCTGCAGGTAAAATAATCTTCTTTCTCTCTCCTCCAGCGAGCGTGCACTGCACTCTCTCTCTCCTCTGCAGAGTCTGCACATATTTATTATGTTCTCTTCCCTCTTCCCTCGTTCTTCCTCCTCCTGAGAAGAAGAGGGCTGAGGAAGTGTCTCGAGGACAGCGGAGGCGTCGTGCCGGAGGCCGTGGAGTCATCGCCCCTCCGCCGTCATCACCACAAACCTCCTGTTCCCGGTCGCCGCCTCCTCCCGCAGCTCCCCGATCCCGACTTCGACACAGGTGTACGCCACCCACTTTGTCGCGCTCCTGCCTCTCGCCGCCGCGTCTTGCACGGTCCCCCACCTCCACGCCCCCGATTCGTCTTCCCTTTCACACCAGAACACGAGGTTGGGCAAGTAGCTGTACACGTACAGAAAATCTCTGCTCGAGCACATGCCGATGGACGAAACGTAGTAATTCTCGTCTTGCAATTCCTTCACCAGCTCCTCCGGCATGGCGCAAAGAGCTCGTCCGCCCTAACCGTCATCGATCCCCACAGTTTCACGCCCTTCACGTCCTCCACATTGCCCAAACCCCCACCACAACGAGGCGGTCGCCGGCGAAGCCGATGACGGAGTAGAAAACGTCGTGGTCCGGACGCAGGTCGTACGGCCCGTGCCACGCCCCCGGTGTCCGGATCGAACGTGTGCGTCGCGCCAGTCAAAGTCTCCATGACGTACATCCTCCGGCCATCGGTGGCGATAGAGTGCCACAAGATGCGGAGGAGTCCCTGAGCGGGGCGGGCATGGAGTCGTACACGCTCCACGTGCGGGCCCGCGTGTCGTAGACCTCGACGGACAGGGAGTCATCCTCGAAGTCGCGGAAGCCACCCGCGACGACAAGGCGGCTGCCGACAAGGGCGACGACCGGGTTGACCCGCCACGCGGAAGGGGGCTCGCGTGGCGCCACGTCAGGTGGAGAGGGTCGGACGAGAAGGAGAGCCACGCGGGGGAGACCCCGCAGAGCAGCGCCGAGTGCGACGACTGGAGGGGGGCCGTCGCCGTCGTTGCGCTTCGCCCGCCGGGCCCGGCTTCCAGGTCCATCCAGACGCGGGAGCGGGGGTCGTAGGCGCGCACGGAGACGGTGTGCGGCGGCAGGATGCTCTGGTAGTAGACCAGGAGCCACGGCCTGCGCCGCCGGAGGTGGCGGAGGGAGAAGAAGACGGCATGCCTCCAGGAACGGGACGCGTGAGGCGGAAACGAGGTCGACGAGGGGCACGTACGAGAGCGTGAGCGCGAGGACGTCCCCATGGAGAACCGCGCCTGCTTCTGTTTCTCCTTCGTCATTGTCGAGGTTTCCGTACTTTCGCGCTCCTGCCGCGACGTTTTCTACTCCGTCATCGGCTTCGCCGGCGACCGCCTTGTCGTGGTGGGGTCCTGGGCAATGTGGAGGACGTGAAGGGCGTGAAACTGTGGGAATTGATGGCGGTCGGGGCGGACAAGCTCCAAGAGATCTGCGCCATGCCGGAGGAGCTGGTGAAGGAATTGCAAGACGAGAATTACTACGTTTCGTCCATCGGCATGTGCTCGAGCAGAGATTTTCCGTACGTGTACTGCTACTCGCCCAACCTCGTGTTCACACTGAACCTCGTGTTCTGGTGCGAAAAGGAAGACGAAACGGGAGCGTGGAGGTGGGGGACCGTGCAAGACGCGGTGGCGAGAGGCAGGAGCGCGACAAAGTGGGTGGCGTACAGTTGCACCGAAGTCGGGATCGGGGAGCTGCGAGGGGCGGCGGCGATCGGGAACGGGAGGTTCGTGGTGACGACGGCGGAGGGGCGATGATTCCACGGCCTCCGACACGACGCCTCCGCCGTCCTCGAGAAACTCCCTCATACTGCACAAAGCCTCTTCTTCTCAGGAGGAAAGAACGAGGAAAGAGGACATAATAAATGTGTGCAGAGTCTGCAGAGGAGAGAGAGAGAGCGCGCAGGGCTAGAATGCAGGCACTAGAGGAGAGAGAAAGAAGATTATTTTACTTGCAGAAATTCAATCTGGGGTCCCACAGCGCCTCGTCGGTCCACGTGACGCTCCATGATTAATCCGGGTCCACGATAACATGGCGCTGTCAGACCATTCAATATTTTCTTGCTTTCATGAGAGAGGGTGAGATTTTGTTTGTGTTAGAGAGAGTGTGTGTGTACGGGCTCATTAAACGAGGGAGATTGCATTACAGTAGAAGAAGGGTCCTGAAGGCCAATCCATCTATAATACCACAATAAATCCAACTTCTACAATCGAGTCATTCGAAGTACTCCTATGAATTGATAACAAGAATTTCGTTAAAAGGTATCTTGGATAATGGCCCATCTTCATGTTCATACCAAGATGGAACGAGCTTCGATTTTTTTTCCCAATCATATGATGAAATATTTTAATTTTCAAATCATTGGTTACACATAATATGAGAAAGGTCAGTACGATGATGAAATTGACAAAATTACCTGAATGGATTGATTAGTAAATGCCCTATGGGGAATACGTCATGAAATTTTTCTTTTTCTTTTCTCTCTTTTCCCTAGCTTCTCAATTATCTTAGATGGAGAACATTATCGTATAACAAATTTTGTGAAGGTTTTTAGATGATAATGACCTTTGGAAAATACATAGTTCTTCTATAGATACTCAACCATGGTATCTTTATGTAGATTAGTTCACTCGAGATTATTTTTATCTTTAGATAAATAGAGTGAGTAACCGGAACAATCTTAGTACGCTTTTAATATTAGTGAAGCTACTCATTGCTACAGCAATATATAGTACGCAAAAGTGAAACAAAACATAGGCAATATATTTCCCTGAAATTCAATACATATTTATAAGATCTTTGAATAATGTGTCTGAGTTCATTTAAGATATAGATGTTTTTAAATAAAGTTACAAGAATGTCAAATTTTACGTTCACTTTTCTTATCGCCGTACCCCATTTTCCTCTTTCCAAAATTAAAAAAGAAGGAAGACTTCTTCATATCATCAATATTTCACAACCCTATTATATCATGGATTATTTTGGATTGGATGTGTAACACACGTACTTAGAGATAATTTTGTGACCGAAGTCATAGACATGTCAAATATCCAACGGCAAAAGTGTAAAATAACCGAAGAACGCTTGCGGTGCCCAAAAAACATGTAGCTCCTTTAAAGTCCGATAACACGGCTTTTTTGTCAAATTTTAGAGAGATTTTGATCAACAAAGCATAATGTACTCGTAATGTGTAAAATTTTATAAAATTCAGTCATTACATATCCCAATAATCAATTCTTACAAACCGTTATCTAATATGAAAATCAAGAAAAGTAGGGGCGACTAACTGATTTCTATACGGAGGGCTAACGAAGGGTAGTTCTTCGTTTTTCTTTAGGGATAAGTGCATTAAAAGTCCTAAAAATTATCATGAAAATACAATTGAGTCTTAAAACTTTCAAAAAGTGTAATTAAGTTCTAAAACTTGTCACGAAAATTCAATCAAGTCTTAAAACTTTCAAAAGGTTCAATAAAGTCCTAAAAATTGTCTTGAAAGTGCAACCGAGTCCTAGAACTTTCAAAAAGTGCAATTAATGAAAGGACTTAGATTGAACCACTTTAATCAATTTTAGGACTTAGATTGCACTTTTTGAAAGTTTTAGGACTTAATTGTAGTTTCATGACAAATTTTAGTACTTTATGCACTTATCCATTTTCTTTAAAAGCAGACGTGGGTGTCATGGTGGTTCTTCCTGGCACATTAATGGTTTAGATAGAGAGAGGAGATGGTGCTTCGCAGGGATATTATCGGCGATTTGAGACTTTGCGGGGGCGGCAATGGCCCTGAGATCTCCGTAACTCTTTCTCCGCCATATATACCAGCCCCATGAATCTCAGAAATTCCGAGATTTTTTATCCTAATTATTGGCGACCCAAATTGGGGATGGCTTGTTGATTGTTGCTCATGCATTTACAAGTAACACGTTGCTTCTTTGTAGCCTCGTTTTAAATTATAAATATACTTTAAAGGTAATTTAGTTTTCTTTCCACGTGTATGTTTAGGGTGTTCTTGTTAATTTTCTGGGTTCACAGAACTTGATTCAGCACAAAGTATTTCTATCAAGAGATTGAGATAGCTCAGACAGTTTGAGAAGCTCTCGGAGAGCAGACTACCCTTGAGTGTCAACATTGGGCGATCTCATTACAAACTTTCAAACCCATCATTCGCTTCAGGGGAAGAGGGAACGCCAAACATGAACAAGAAAACACCAAATTAATGAAGAAGAGAAGTAAAAAGAAGGCAAAAAAACCAAAGACAGAGAACCACTACACCCTTCCCGCCACTCGTAGCCGCCAGCCTCGAGGGTCTCCCTCATTTGTTGTACGAGGGGTTATCACATTTCGATCCGGGACGGGGCCATGACCTGTCACCCTTTGAAGCAGATAGAGTAACGGAACTTCTCCTAGTAGCTCCATAAAGCTTCGATCGATTTCGTCCGAAGCTTTAGTGGAGCTACTGGAAGGAGTTCCATTCGCAATTACAAGCCCGCGGGCTGCGGCCGTGCGAAGCCTCCTCTTTTCGGAGACTTGAACAGGCCTCGCCAGAGCAGCGGGAGGGGGACTGGCCATGGTTTGTCTTTGTTTCGAACAGAGGAAAATGGCGGCGTGATTTTCACTCGGAGGCTGAGCGAAAACCTATTCGTGCGCTTACCGTGCTCAGAAAGCTCCTGCAGGGGCGCCTAAAAGGAGAAGGAAACCATTTATGGCCTTGTTGGCGACGCCATGGCTCTATTTGCAAAACTCCCGCAGGCGCGCTTGAAACGCAAAGAGAAACCATTTATGGATTTGAAAAGAAAGAGAGGGGCTTGCCGCTTGCGTGCGTTCGTTAAAAGTAGACTTGGTTTCTTCTTGGCACGTCAACGGCGATGGAGAACACGCCCTGCTTTTACAGGGCATTGGAAACCTGCCCTGGATTTCCAGGGCGCCTGCGGAGCGGCGCCGTAGGGGACACCATCGAATGCAAATTTTTGTCTTAACTTTCAGGGGCGCCAACTCAACTTTCATGCCGCTTATCCATTCAGCTTTCATGAAGTTGATAGGAAGACCATGTGATGGGGGCGAGATGGAATTTTATCTTTGGCCGATGACGATAGGTTTTCCGGATCCAAACGTACCTCTACCAAAAGAAACAAAAGAAAGAAATATGAAGTCACCTCCTATGTGTTCATAGCAAGATTTCAAATTACGATTAAATGTATATTTATATTTAGCAAAAAATGATATCTTACATCATCAATTGACACACGAGCCGGTTGTGATTAGGCTTGACGATAATGAGGATCGATCGGCATGTCCAATGTACAGTGAATACATTGATAGAGTGAGCTCGATGAACATTTGCTTGCGGATCTCATCAAGGCTTGATCGGTGTTATCGAATACAACATTCATTTGTATTTGAGCTATCGTGTTAGAGCACTTGAAATATTAAATCCCATTTGCATTTAACTACTCGATAACATCGCCATTTTATTTGTTTTTAGCATGTAAGATCTAGCGAGTGTGGCTTTCGCTTTTGAAGGAAGTTACGTGTTTGTGACATTGGTATGTCTCCGCAAGTAATTTGTGTTGGCTCAAACACAAGGAAAATGCCTAAGTTGAACTTTGGCAAGCAAGCACAAGGTGAGTTAGCAGGATTCTCTAATTTTGATCACCACCTACCCTATTAATTTCATGGATATGGAAGGCCATCATAAGTATCATCCAAAGAGAATTTTCATTACAACAAATTTCTCATGACAATATATTAATCACATCGTAATTTTACGGGTGGGATAATGACATAAACAGTTCCTGAACTTTGTTCAAATATGGAATTTGGTCTATGAACTTTTAGTTTGTTCAATATATTTTTTTGAATTTTAACCCAATGTATAATGTAGTCCCTGAATTTTGAATTTGTTTAATGTAGTCCATAAACTTTCAAACATGTCCAAACCGGTCCTTGAACTATATGAAAAATGTTCAATGTAGTCCCCGAATTTGAATAATTATGAAAAGACTACATTGAACATTTTTAGAATAATTATGAATAGATTACATTGAACATTTTCATATAGTTCAAGGATTTGATTAAATATGTACTAAAAGTTTAAGAACTACATTGAATAAATTAGAAGTTTAGGAACCGCATTGCACATTGATTTAAAGTTCAGGGATCATATTGAATAAATTAAAATTTTAGAGATTGAATTACACATTAAGCTAAAGTTTATGGACTATTTGTATCAATTTCCTTTTATGGGGTTAAAAGCATTAGAGATTTGCTTATATTATGACATCAATTATGTACTTTAAGCTATGGTTAATGTGCTCTCGAGGCACTGAAAATAAATGTGTCGCATGTTGTGCTGCCTTGCGATGATAAAGTCATTACTCTCTACTCGTTTTCCAGATAATTAAAACTCCAACACGACTGAAGTATTAAGCAACAACGGTTCTACTCCATAAAAGAATCTGACTTTTATTTTCCAATGTCTGAAATTTGACTATTGACTGCGTAATCAATTCGTGACTTTTAGACCAAAAAAAAGAATTCGTGACTTGACATATGACTTGTAATTGAAAAAAATAAAATAAAAGAGGAAATATACGAGATTTGACTTTCCTCACTTTTGGGCATGTTCTTCTATTTTCCGGACATTTACTCTTTTATTTTTTTGTAGCAATATCGAGTGCTAAGTCTGAACTGTGTATATGAAAACTTTTTTTTTTTTTTTTTTGTCCGACTAATGAAAATAACTTAGGCTCCTGCGATTTTAACAAAAAATTAAAGAATGCTCACCGGCCATGTAAGTATGAATTGTGTATGTGATACAAATAGTAGTGACAAGGCAAGGCATGTATCGATAAGGAGCTCCCGTGTGATGTGATGAACGAGCGACGGCTCAAATAGTATGTAATTTCCGGCCCCGACTTATTAAAAGATAAAACTTCCTTCAAAGAGTCCTGAAGGAAGTACAGCAGCAAAGCCGAAATTACATGTATTGAAATGGTGGCCTAAAACTCATCCTTTTTTATACATGGGCATGCTACCCAAACTAACAGGGTCACCGTTTCACCAAAATTAGAGGCAAATCTGCTTCTAAATATTTATCTAATTTTCGCCTTTAGCGTGTTTGCTCTTTCCACAACATGTATTGAAAGATAAAATGGCATTGGCGACGTGCTTGTATAGTAATTATAGAGTGGAATAAAATTTGAATACATTAGGATTTATATACTTATGATAAAGTGGATCGGTGTACACGATGCAATGATGCAATGGCATGAATTAGGAGAGAAATATTTTAAAACGTTTCATTATATCTTGATTCATAGGTGCATGATAAAATGAATTCGTCTATGCACGATTGACTCCGTTATTGGATTCATAGAACTAGAATATTTAAAAAAGAGACATTAAATAGTTATTTCCATCGATCCCCAGTGTCTTTTCAGACGAGGGTCGTGCTGAATGTCCGAGGCAGCATGGAATTTTCCTCGATCGGATTGACTATGGCTGCCTAGAAAAGCTTCTCGGCCGGAGACGAAACCTGCCAAAAACCAGAGAAAGGAGACAAGGACATGGCACCCTCGTTGATCCAACATGTTTTGTGCTTGGATCATCTTCCTGTCCTGATTCTTTATGTCTTGCAGATGAGAGCTCCTCCTCCATGGAATCCAAGAAAGAGCCAGGAAGACTAGGTAAACTAAGCTCTGGTTGGTCGTGAGAGAGAGAGAGAGAGAGAGATTTGCTAAAAAAGAGAGAGAACATTGCATGCACCTCAAAATGCTGACGAAAAAGCTTTCATTCAAATGTTCTAAATCACTTGACGGGGGCCAGGATTCACTGATGAATCACGGGTTGGAGAACGGCATGGGAAAACTGGGTGGAGTGGAGTGGAGTAGTCGCTCCTTCGTATTAATGACGATGATAATCAACCAATCTCTATCCCCCTCGATCTGCACTGTCTCTGCACGATATAAACATGAAAAGGGAAAGAAGCCTGCCCCCTAGAACAGATTCCAATCTAAGCTGTTCACCAATGCAATAGAGAAGACCAAACAGACCGAGACAAAAAAAAAGTACAGAAGCAAGGCAAAAATAATGGAGGCGGATGGGAGTGTGAATTACATCTTAAGCGCAGCGCCACAGAAAATGAGATGAGTTTTTTGAATTTGGAGACTACAAAGTAATTTTTCATCTCTTCCCCAAGCATCTTTCCATATGAACCAGAACTAAAAATGTTCAATGCTGACTTCCTGTTGTTTTAGCCCGGACAAAGTGGAACGTACTATGCACGGATAAAGAATAGAGTTAAAAGCAAGACATAAAGTGCACTAGAATGTGACAGCATGACGTGGATCCCGTTCCTTGAAACTGGAGGACAGTCATGGTATGGTAACGTATCGATTTCCCAAAGCGTAACCTTCTGCAGTGAGAAATGTCATCACTCGTCGATATGTTAAGAAACGACAAAGAAATGTTATCCTGCTATGTAAATTGCCAATTTCTGTTCGATTGAACGAGTTTGACTAAGCATAAGATGTAGAGAATATGGCACGCTTACTCATTGCATTAGTCTTCACAGGATTAGCTTTGGCATCCCGGAAATGATCAAAACCAAGTTTCTTAGACAAATCTGTGCCAGTCGAGTTGTCTTCATTGCCAGCAGTCTGCTCTTCCACTTTTCAGATGATCCTTGGCCTTGACTTGGACTCGCCGTCTTCCTGCACATCTCCACAAATATGTGAGCGTGAGAGAATTTATTTCTTTGGCGGGTAACCGGTCGAACAGAAGCGTCATTCCACTGAATTAATGGTAAAAACTTGCTTCAAAGAGTCCTGGTAGAAGCTCAGAGAAAATATTTGAGTTCCATGTCTTGTGTACAGAAAATGAGCACGTTAGGCTTATATTAAGATGCTGCTCCTTGATATTGACTTGGGGAGGAAAAAAGAAGGTCGGAGGAAAAGAACTTGTGTTCCTTCGTTCGAAATGAAATGCCTTGCCCAATCTCATCAACGGACCTCTCTATCTTTGTCTGAAGCCAGAGATTCATTCGAATTTTGTGGCACGACCAAGACATCCACTTCCCAAACGCCTCACTCAACTTGCCTGACAGAGGCAGGTAAATTCTAATCCATGTGTCATTTGCTAATTCACAGTATTGAAAACCCAAGAAAACTTTACGAACAAACTTTCACAAGACTAAACAATCATAGGACAGAGCAAAGAAACTGAAAATCCTGTGTATGCTATCGAAACAATAGCTTCTGCTTATATTGTCACAACTCTGTATGTACAATGATATAATGCAGAGGCCTATCAACTCTTCATCTTATTCGAGTACACAACACATGCTAGAGCCCTCTTCCCTAGGCTGCGCAATACCACAAAGAATAAACCTCAGCAGCTGAACTTAATCACTGAAGTGAATGCAGCAGATAATCCATGATGGAACCACCTCCAGTAAACTTAAATGACAGATATAAAGGCTGAAAGCTTAGTAATTAATTATACTTGGAAATCACATGACTACCATAACTACGAGCTGCTGTTGCTTTTTTCCCGTAGAGTTTGAACATGCACCTTGTCTACAAGGTGAAAACTTTCTATGCCGTTAGCGTGCATGTGCAGATGCCATCGACACCTTAACGCATATATCCACATGGGATATGGTAGAGTTGATGTGTATTGCTTAGAAAATATGCAGCTGAACCGAGATGGATCATCAGAAGAGCACAGGGAGAAGCTCCTGCATTTGACTTAATAATACAAAGGGGAAATAAAAATCTAGACAGAGCTCTAAATTGCAAGGTTTCCATCTCTCTATCCATAAGAAGTTCTTGTCCAGAAAGGGGGAGACCAAGCGAAGAATAATTCTCCACAGAAGCAGCTACACTTTTTAAAAAAAAAAACAAAAGAGTCCCAAGAGTCCTCCAAACCAGTCCCCACACAGCAAACAGCAAGTTGAATAAGTAGAATTTTAATCGCTGATATGATCCCTTGTAGGTAATCTGTCCAAGATAGCATGCACATCAATTTTCTGCCATCTCAATTTCATGCTTCTACACTTGATTTGGTGAAAGCACTACGGATATGACTAGAAGAGGACCGAAATCTCGTCCTGTTGTGAATTAAATGGGAATGTCACCCGCCAAACACCAGCTTCAGTGGCAGCTACAGCTTCTGGTTGCAGGCCATTGCAAACAACTATAAACAACAGAGCAAAAGTGGAATCTAGACTGAGTACTGCACCCAGAGACGTTAGAATGTAAATATTGTCCAAAATAACATTCTATAGATCATCTAGATCGAAAAATCTTTCAGGGTTTTTGACAATGGAAAAGCGCAAAGGTGTAAAAGAAATGACACATTCCAAGCTCTATGCCATAAGTACTTCAATGCAGGAGTGGGGGGAGAAGGAAAGAGATGACTTTAGCCCTCGAATCAGATGTTGAGTGCAACAAGGGGATTCACTCGTTTGCAATAAGTGGGATCACTTCTACTTGTTGATAAACCGAAACATCAAGATCAAATATGCAACTCGTCGGTTTAAGATATGGACTATTCATGTGAGTGGGCACGAAATATAATTTGATAAGTGTAGCTGCCCCAGAAAACAATTTTCAGAAATTTTATGAACCATCCTTCATCTCATATTCAATTTAATTCACCAGGAACTTCATCTGCTGGCCACCAAAGGGAGAGGGAAATTTCTCATCGTGGACTAGAATTCACGTCTCGGCTAATTGCCATTTGCATCCTGCATCAGTTGATGATGAGAACTGTAGAAAGATGTGCACAGGTTGCATCCGGGGTGGTCGCCTACGATATGAACCCAGGAACAGTTGACCATATCTTGAAAATGGAAACTCAATTCAGGAAGTACGAACTAGACCCTAAGCACGCATTTCCGAAGCACTTTCGTTCCCCCCTGATTGATTGATCTCCTCAAAACTGGCACTATTTGACACAAGACTTTATCATTCCACAAATGCGCTAACTTCCTTTCAGGTTCCTCCTTTTCTGCTAAGAAATGCACTGCTAAAGCAGAGAATAAGAGTGCCGCAGAACCCAACACGCTGCGATTCTTGTTGTTCGTTACTGCTGAGTTACACATGCTTGTGACGGCACGACAAATTCGCATGGGTTTAATTTCTGTGAAACTCATGAACATATTTTCTACCGTTCTTCGAGTTTACCATCCATTGCCTGAACACCATTCGCATCATTGCATTATACTAATTCTTTGTAAAGGAAGGTCGTTGCTTCAGGTAAGGGCCATCCATTGCCAGAGGCATGCAAAAGTGAATTTCATTCTGAAAGGATTACGGATACTCCAGATATTAAGAACTTCTAACTCTAGATGCATCGAGCGCTCGAAAGCAAAATAAGAGCGGAAGCATATTGAAGCTTATTTCATGCCCTAAATCAATGAAATGTGACATGATAATCCATCCTCCACTAGCAAAATCGAGTACGGAATTTACTATACTCAGAGTCGCGAGCAAGATGAATTACAAGATTAAAAAGAGCGTCGGAGAGAGAGACTTGCCGTAGAGAGAAGCACTTTGAAACATCTCATTATATCGTGATTCATAGTTACATAATAAATTTAATTCGTCTATGCACACGACACAATAAAATCCATTATTGTATTCATAAATTAGAATAATTTAAAAATGTAATATGGGTTATTAACAAACACTTAAAAATAATTTAAGATAAAGATATATTTAAATGGTATAAGACAAGGTGAAGAATGAAATATTTTTACACAAAATATAGATTTATTTGTCATTTTATATGCCGGAGGCAGAAATTTGACTAAAGATACGTATCTAGAAAACTCGTTAGTAATTTTCACAGTTGGTTAATTACTAAAGGATCTAATTGCTTAAATTAAAAATTTTGTAGACTCAATCATAAATTGATAAGAGTTAGGGACCAAAATAGAATTAAATAGAAAAAGAAACCAGATGGACTCTTCTCTCTCTCGCGGAACAGAGTCGCATCGTTTGCTTAGCGCTGCTGCTGTTCGGGAGATGGAATCGAAGCTCTTGCTCGGTAAGCACTGAAGCGTCGGAGCTCGCATTCGTCTCTCGAATTCCGTTTGCGCGTGCTGTGAAGCCACCTTGTGATCCGCGCTGAATCGATTGGCGTGTCGCGAACATGATGTCGCCGAAGCAAACCTCGGAAGATCGAGGATCGCCTCAGTTCGGGTAAGCCTCGGAATTTATGCTTTTTCGCTGCACGAGTCCTGAAAATGCTCGTTTGGTTTTCCGGGTGAAGTAATTTGATGTCTTGGGTTGACTCCGTTTGCTGTCTCCGAGGTCGCGACGAATTGTTATCCTTGTGCTGAAATGTAGGTTTGAAAGCGATTAAGAATGGTTTTTTCTTTTTGAAGTGTTTCCAACTGTTGGATTTCTGGGTTTGAGTCCCGCTGGGGCTGAGATTGCGGAAATGGGGATGGCTACTTGAATTGGGTAGCGAGCGAATGGCGAGATTGGATGGGATTCGTGCGGCTGCGCATAGTGAATTCGCAATGCGGGTGCTTGTTTTGTTCGGTTAAACCGTCTCTTGGGTGCGATTCATACGGCTGCATATTTATGTTTTTGATAATTATAAGTGATGCATGACCACTTCCTGTTTGATTGGTATGTTGCTGCACACGTTGCTCATGCAGTGGTTGGCGTTTATAAGTAAGCTAAGCTTGCTTCTAAAGTGCATAGGCATCTCATGGATTCTTTACTTGACATATATGGTATGATAGAGCCGGCAAAGACCAATGACTAGCGGTCGCATTCTTTCTGTAGGCACACACCCTTCCAGATAATTCATATATTGGGCAACTTTTTGAGAATATGGTCGGTCTACTCAATGTACCGTTACTTGACTCAGACGGGAGCATCGGTTGTGCTCTTTATCTTCTGTTGTCTGGTCCCTGCAACAATCCTGTTTTTGTTCCTGCAGAAGCCTTGGAAGGGTAGACCACTCTCTAATACTCAGGTAAAGCAATGGGGCTTTCCTCCTCATCCACACTTGCCAAAAGAAAATGTGAACCTTTGTTGTTTGATTCTTGTGACCTGTTTTATCTAATCTTTGGGTTTCAGGTCGTACCTTCAGTGATAAATGGTGCCATAACAGCTTTCTACTTTGTTTTGTGGGGAAAGGGCTTGAAACTATGTGGACCACTTAGGTAGGTTTCCAGAGTCTGGAAATTTGTAATTCGCATTTAAAAATTTACTGTTTCTCCTTTTTTTTTTTTTGGGGGGGGTCTCGCCAATAAATAGTACTATGTGTGAAAGGATTGATACTTATTTTTGGTTTTGATCTCGATCTGTGAAACTTGGATTTAATCTGACAAATTATTAAATGAACTGCTATTGATGTAAATTGACAATTTCAGGATGCTTTCTTTATAAGAAAACATTTTTTAGTATTTCCTCTGTTTAACATTGCTTGAAAGTTCAGTACTCATGAAGTCTTTGTCTATAGACAAGTTTTCCTTTTGTGTCTCTAATGCTGCCGCCATTGTTGTTAATGAAAATGTTGAAACCATTTCCCAAAGAAGGGTCCTTTATTTTGAAAATCTTTTATAGGTTAAAGGAAATGTTAGGAACTTCTGCAATCACGCTGCTTGTCACAATTTTCTATTTTGTTGCTTTTCTCTTACATATTTAACTGTGTAGATCTTATGTTAAATTTTGTCACAGAAATTATTCATCAACTTCACCTTTTGTTCTTTCACTCAAATAGAGCTTTAATGGCGGAGTATTCTGGCGCTGTTCTTGGGGTCTTATCTGCTGTACTCTATGGACAAAGACAGCACGTATGGAAAAAGGTACCCCTTTTTCCCTTGAATGCTTGGATTTTTAAGAGTATCTAAGATAGAGTGCAATGATATGAGAGATTTCATCCATTCACTGGCCCAGTGGAAAACTGCTTTGTTTGTTTTCGCCATTGTTGTCAAGTGGGATAGAACCATGTGATAAGCGAGTCAATACTGAAAACAAACAATGCACAGTCTTATTCCATATATGTTAGAGAAGTCTTGGCGCATATCTATTATGTCTACAATTACTGGGAATGCCTATGCATTTGACCAGTCATAGTTCCTATCCTTCTTTTTTATTCATTATTGTGAATCTAGAAGATGGTCAAATAGTGATTTACTGCATCAAAAAAAGGAGAAGGATGAATGTTAATAGATTATTTTCTCTAGCAGGATAGACCGATAGACCTATCTGGCATGCACTGAAGTTCATTTCTAAGCTAATTGGGTGTCATAAATTTGTTAGTATGATCGTCTTGCACTATTCTTTTATAGGTTGGCCATTTGATAGTGACAAAAAAGATCTCTCAATATTGTACTCATGTTTTCTTCCTCCAATCAGTGAATATTTCTCCCCTCCACAGGTTGGCGGGTTGATGGCAATGGTGGCGTCTTTCTACCTGTTGTCACAAGGATGGGCTATGGCCTCATATTTTCCAATAAATATCCTGTAACTAATGGAATAGTATTTCATATTTTAACAGCAGGAAACTCATAAGTCTTAAAGTTTACAAGCATTAGTTCTGCTCTTATTCTGCCGTAATGATCAGATCTTTATTTTTCATGTCTACTTTTTTGTTGTTAGTCCACCCGGTCAATGTGATAAATACTTCTGGCATATGAATGTGGACTTAACTTTAACATACAGTTCGGAGAAAGCCCCGATACCGGCAATCAGACAGAACACAATCTGGGTATGAAAGAAATGATACTTCCAATCTTTGCGGGAATCCTGTCAGCATTGAGGAGAGTGATTGCACGACGTGTCTCACTCAAGGTTTAGGCATTTACTTGTCCGGAATTATTTCTGTAATTTGGGATTATTCTATCTTAGAAAAGCATTTTCTCAAATAAGAAACTAGCAAGTAACTACTTAAAAACTAACTGCATTGTGCCTTTTGTTCTTTTACATGTCAGAATCAATATAAAAGAAGACTTCATGCAATAACAGTTGCTTCCGCGACATGCTTTCTGTTTCCTGTGGCAATGTGGGATATGATCATAGTAAGTTCTTTAGTGTGTTATATAGTGTTATGCTGGTGCTGCATGAAGCATTCATTTATTTATACTTGTGCTTAGGTTTTCCAAACACTCATCTGGCTTCCCCCTTTATTGATGGATCATTCAGGGATCGGAGTCTGCTGATAGCAAGGATTTACCATTTTCAACATGGGCTTTTATAAGCACCGTTGCTTTTGGGATTATCTTGATATTTTACATTGACAATATTGCAGAGGAGAGGTACCTTAATAAGGATTTGGTCATCTGAGATTAATATCCTGTGGGTTCTCATGGCATGTGAATTAATGGTTGTCTTTCAAAAAATTATGATCATATCTCTCTGGAAAGTTGTACTTGGTGATAGACAAACTCTTGGAGAGCAGACTTCATAGCAGATAAAAAAACCTTTCATGACCAGACTTCTACCCTTTAAATGAAAATCTGCTCATTATTTTAGGCCACATTCCCTCCTCAATCTGCCATTTCAGCATAAAGTAATCAAGCTCTTGAGTCTATTAGCATAGAGCTGGACCTGTATGAGTCTCAACATTGGGCAATGCCATTTCAAACTTTCAAGTGATGTAATTGTTCTCTTATCAATGTTCTTCTAACTAGACTGACCTATTCAGCCTTGTTTAATAGAATCACCATTCACATTGTAGTATCTGACAATTTTTAAAACAGGGAAAAACATGTAGGATATATAGGATTCCTATTGAATCAGTTTATGTATTAATCTACTTTATTTAAAATTGAAATTTGCATAATTTGGTATTTTAGTTATGGAATATCTTCTGTTCTTTCTCTTTTCACTTTTTGGAGTTTTGATCTCACACAATATCATAGCTGGTAAATTTTGATGACAATTCTAGTTGATTTCTCGTTAGAAACTTATTCAGTCTTACAATGCAATCCATCAAACATCCCCATTGATTCTAAGCAGAATGAGATTTTATCAACCTTGAGTTCAACTGGTTGCTCTAGATAGAGGAACCTGGTCTTGTTTGGTTTTCTTTCATATTCCATCTTGGTATGGACAAAATTAAAGAACAATGGTGGGCCAAGGATCCAATCTCCTGCCCTCTTGGAACGACGCCCCTTACTTAGCAGTCAGTGCAAAGAAATGTTTAGATCTGTGGTATCAAATAATTTAAATTATAAAGCTTCACTTCTGGGGATATAACTGCTGGCCTGTGCTGAAGAGTCTTGAAGCACAGCCTTAAACATTGGAGGGTGCACACTGACTACTTTGCTAGACTAAAATTTGTGTCCATGGTATAATTACTTTATATAGGTTACCCACCTTATGAAATCAATTTAACCAACCAGCGAGTTCGACTATTCCAACCATTTAAATTGTTGATCAGTAAAGTACAAGCTGACCGGCTCTTACACCAGTGCAAAAGCCTTGCAAGATGATATTTTGTCATATTCTCACCATTTTGATGTTTTCACCTATCTGCCTTTGCACTTACTAAGGCAAATTTTTATGGTCTGCTTGATGATTATCTCTTCTGAGGTTCTTTAGGCTCCAAATGCCTAGAGTTCAAACCCTGATGATGTAGTTTGTCTGGCAAGTTCTTGAGTTATATGAAGATCTGATGTTTGTTAATGTGGATTACCTTGTTGACAACTCTTACAATTTGTCTCCCTGCAGATTGCACATGGTTTTTTCTTCTCCACGTCATCTGATGGTAGCTGGTGGATGTATCATAATCATGGAGATTGTTTACCAAGTGGACTTTTCTCTTCTGGGGTTTCTAATTTGTGCCTTAATACTAGGCTTTGGTAAGCTTGGAAACTCTTGATTAACAATGAAGCAACACCAAAAAATATCATCTTAAAAGGAACCAATGTTTAGTTTGTACTGCCAAACGAATATTAAATACATGTGAAAAAGGTAAGTTTTTTGTGTAAGTTAAATGGTCACTGCTCATTCATATGCTAGATGAGAAACTAACGGGCATCAAGGCCAGTATATGAGCAATAAAGTTGCAATTTACCATGGCTCAATTTTCTTAAGAAAAATAATATGTTAAATCTGGTGTATTAAGCAGAAAGTTTCAGTCAAAAGATTGTGCTAGCTATAAGGTTTTTAAAAATCTGGTTATTTTTTACCCAAAAAAAAAAAAAAAAAAAATCTAGTTAATTTTCTTCTTATGCATTTTCCATCTTTGATTCATCTTAACTATGAGGGGAAGTTTAATCAAGTAATGGAATTGGAGAAGCATTTTTTGCTCCTTGGTTTTTAGTTGTCAAATACATTCGAGAGATATAATAGCTTGCTGTGATCTCTAGGTTGGTTTCAAACATTGGTATTTTTACTAGATTATTTGATGTGGCGAACTAACATCTTGTCAATCTAAAGAAAGTTTAACATTCCAGGTTTCCATTTATGGGAAACCTGGAGATTTCAACTAGTCAAAGCTGCTCTTCTAAGAAGAAATATCCAGTTATTTTCTGCTCTGTTTCTAAACTTCTTTCTGCTTTCATAGAAAAAAGGAGGTATTTTATGCTTGTAATATATCTTTAACGCCCATTACAAGACAGTGGAATGAAAACAAATATGAAGATCATGAGGAAATGGGAGTGCTCAATTGATTATATATACACAGATGTAAACAAGCTTTTTTGTTAACAAACTAGCATTTGGCATCACTGTTACTTTGCAAACTACTTCCCACACTCTGCCTGGCGTATTCTATCTAAATGGGTTTAACATCATCATTATGCACCTTTTATGGCCACAGTTGATATGTGAATAATGAATTTTGTAGGGATACATGCAGCAACTTCTTTACAGCATCCTAGAGGAGATTCTCTCCAAAAATCAAGCCTTTCTGATGGCATTTTTGGGGACCAAGTACAGATGTCCCCACTTCCAACTTGAAAGTTCTTTATGAGGTTTGAATGAATGTTGGATGAACCCATAGTTGCTCACATAGCTTTGTCTTATTGATTCCTGTATTCTGATATAAGTTGGGACTCTGTCGACAGTTGATGTGACATCCTGCAAAACCTCCTCTGTGAGCATAATTGAGGTAATAGCTCTAGTGGCGTTTAATATTGAATTGTTCAGAAATTATTTTCATAGGCCATAGATTGGTTGCACCTTTGGAATGAAGTTCAACCAAAGAGAAACAATCCTATTAAGGTCACATATCGACATTGTAAGCCCTTGAAGTAACATCCATTTCCAAATAAGTATCTGTCCTACATCCTAAGAAATTCAGAAGCATCAAGCTGAGTGTCTGATCACATCTTATATCTTTCTATAACTGAAACTCTTCCCTTATCTTTGAACATCTTCTTACCCAAGAATATCATGCAGACATTCTCATTTAATAAATTTTTGACTTTCACCGTAATTGTTTCTATTTCATTGAATAACTTGGCTGTTTTCTCTGCTGACAGTTCCATTCTTTATGCAGTGCCATTCTCGAGTTTTTTTCCATCTGGCCTGAAATTCTGTTGGAAGATTTAAGCCTGCCAACTTCTCACATCAGTTGTCATGGTTGGTTTGTGATATGACCTTGCAAGGCAAAGATGAATAAGTTGTCTTCTTTACCTGGTAATGAGAAGAAACTTCCTGGCATATTACTCTGACCTAGACTTAATCTTAACAGGAGCCAATTTTTGTATTGCCGCTTTACATCACATGGGGTAGCCTAACTTTTAGTATCTGAAACATGACGCCTGTATAGATTTATATCAAAAGGAGTTACTTTGTAAGTTGCGCTTTGTCAATGATGACCTTATTGTTCGCCTTTGGCAATTTATAGAACTGTGCACGTGCTGATCATTTGAATGAAAATGTATGAACCTTTATTTAGTAAAACTCCCGTTCATATTTTCCAAGGAAAAGAACAGCAGCATCTGTATGTTACGAGTTCTGCTTTTACTCTGGTGTAACAATGTCGCAGTACTTCTTTATTAATATATTTTTAAACATCAAATGATAAGTAGTTCTCTCGTCTTTATGCCCCAATTTTTCTATAGGGACAATGAATATTGTCTACAAACTTTGGTCAGATAATAAATCTCAATTTTACAAGGTTCAATGTATGAAAATTATCCCAAGCTTTCTGCAATCCTTTTGCATTGTCCTTCATTTATTACCCGGCAATTGTTTCTTTTTTCTGTTTTTGTGTTTTGTTGTAGTTGGCTTGATTGAGCTAATTAAGTGATCTGTACATGGTATGTAGCAACCAATGGAAGAAGGAGCCCAATAAAAATTTGAAGTGACACATGAGACTCACTTGAGCCCAGTTCAATTTCTATCTCAAATCAATACCATTTGAAGAATGACCAGTAAAGTACTTCTCTCGTTGTCTTATAAGGGCTTGCACGGCCACATTTGGGTATAGGAAATACTGTAAAACGAGTGGAAGATAAGAGCTAAGAAGCTTCGAAAGCAACGATGTGAAGGAGTCATCCAGAATTAGAACCAAAGGTGTAAATGTGTTGGATTTGTGGGTTGTCCTGTTTCCAAAGTACAGACTCGTTTGGGGCAAATTTTTGTGACAACTTAATTAACTCCTTTATGGAAACCCTGCAATCGCCGGACGGTCGGCATCCACATCAGCACCGGTCGGCCAATTTTGGCTGGATGGACTAAACTGGCACAATTGTAAAAGGTTTAGAACTAAATTGGCTAAAAAAAAAAGTTAATTACTGAATTGGCACAATTACAATGAGTTTAGGATTTTTTTGGTAATTCTTCCTCTAATCAACACCATTCATTTGTCTTGGACAATCCTATGGCCCATGCAAGCTTAATGACATTAGACACATGGATAAGTATGAACGACTTTTAGGTAAAAACTTAACCATGTCAAGGAACATTTCCGGATTACCAAACGCAACTTACATGCTTCGGGAGGATGACATCATTTGTGCATCCAATCAATGACAGAACATCAAATGTTCTTGTTATTTTCCACCTATAAATATTATTCATCTAATGTATTTTAATATATGACCGGCTTTTTGAAAGGACCTCAAAAGTCAAAACTTCTCCAGTAAGCATGGTCCATCGAGTCAATTTTCTTTTCGAATAAAGCTTCGCATTTTTTTAGGTAAAAAATAGATAGATTTTGTCGCGTTTCAAAATCTGTTAGCCCCACATTCCGTAGCAACATATCAACCTTTTCTATTAAATAATTTGATATAAGGACTTTTACGAGTCCGACTCAGCAAAAACCACCGATGGCCCAAATCTTTCTTTTTTCAAAGAAAAAAGTCGACAAATTGAAATGAATTTGATGCAGTAAAATAGCTTATCTTTTTTTGGGAAAAGGATACATCGATAGAAGATCCGATCTTTAAGATTGAACAAGACTTATGGCCCGTGCCATACACCGGAGAACAACATATTTTTATATTGTAGTACATATGGTACATAACAAATTTGGAGATAGATAAATTAAATAAGGATCATAAAATAATTTAATATCAAATCATGCAAAAATAAAATAAAATGTAACATGACATGACGTAAAGGAAGTGAAAGAAATTGTTTTGGAGTTAAATATATTAGAGGAGTTTTGGAGGACATTGGGTGGTTAAGGACATGGTAAACGAAAGCCAAACATATGATCAACAATCAGTTTACTTTTCCTATCTTTATCCTACGACGGACGGAGTTATCATTTCATGTAGTTGGACCGTCCTGAAATTTATTTATTTATTTTTGTATATTTTAAAAATGATCTTATAAATTTTCACGTCTCACCTTATAAAATCTGTCAAATAAAATGACACCAAAAATTACACCAATGCAGAAAAAAATATGTTTATACATCTGAAATCATAGGATAAGTGACTTTTGGTTAATATTGTATATATCAACTTATTTGATTAACTTATTGGTATTAGTTTAATATTTCAATACAAAATGATAAAAGGAAACTAGATGGTACATTCATGCGTCATTTTGAAAATTTTCATTCAAGGCAACCATTTCAATGCTATCTAGATATTTCTTACGTTTTTTATTTTAGTCAATGTACTTTTTTCGAATGGATAAGTCTTTATAGATTGCGTGAGGTGGATTGGCGTCCAGATATTAGATAAAAGTATTTTTAATCAATAAATAATTATTTCTTGGAAATGAAAAGGCCAAGAAAAAGTACAAAGGATAGAAGCAGAGGAAAGTGAGGTGGCAACCATTAAATGAGCCACGTTTCAGCCCCCCCTTTATGGAGCACCCAACTACCATAATAGTGTTAGATGAGATTGAGTAACATGTGACCAAATAAAATAGTTAAGAATTATTGAAAAATCTCATCTCACTTTGTTTAAGAACTACTATAAGCATAAATATAAATCATGCACTCCAAGATATTGGGATTGAATCAATTGTAATCATTATACACATTAAAGAACCAGCACAAAAAAAAAGTATTTCCATGTTTCCAAATGCCTTCATTATAGCTTAACAACTACATTACCATTAATATTCTTATGATGTCATTCCTCGTGTCGTGTATTATCATCATCTCAATGCATAACTAAAATTCTTGAAAAACGAATGGTATAGTTATTATAGTTATTGTAATTTATTATATAAATCACTTTCTCGTACTTTTACAAACGTAATAAACATCATATAAGCATAGTTAATGCACAGTGGAGTAATTAGAACATCGTGATTATGATACATGAATTGCATAAAAATTCGATCTTTTTAACATGTGATTGATTCGTCGACCAAAGAACTGAAAAAAACATGTGATTGGTTCGGTCTAATAAGATGAAAATCATGTTACCTTGGTAGCCGCCTCCTACCCCCGGGTGTCCTATTCTAACCGCCACCTTCATTTGTCGGCGTTGAAAATGAAAGCCGAGAGCAGAGATTCCCGGTATAAACCGCGCCGCAATCGTTGACTTTTCTCCCGACATCCTCCGCCACCCACAAGCAATCGAGCCCTCCAGTAGAACGCCGCCACGCGTCGCTCCCGCGTCCCTCCGCGTCCCCCGGCGGCAGGCCCCCCACCACCGGGCAGCCGGGTTGACCTCGGGGTCGCCGGTCCACCAACCCGGGCAGCACGCAACGCTCTCGCCGCGCACGCATTCTTGTTTTCCTCGCCGCTCAGAAGAAAGATTCCGACTTTTGCTCAGTAAGGTATGCGCTCTCTCGCTTGGGTCGTCTTGGGTTGGAATCGTATTCACTCCTCTGTCGAGCGAAAGGCTTCTTTCGAAGGCAGCATCGTTGAAAAGATTTTGGGTAGGATTCGGGGCGTTCAGGTTGCCAGAAAGCAACGGCAAGCATAATTCGGGGGTGCCCACCAATCATTTTCTTTCTTACTGGATTTTGCGCCTTTTCTTGTTTTCTCGTTTTCCTTGTTTCCCCGTCTCTACCTGCATAATTTGTCATCTTTTTTTCACAGTGGAGCATATGCGTGTTTCATGTGCTTTGAGTTGGGAGGGGGTATGTTTCCTAACGACTCTTTCGGGGTTGGTGGTTTGGTGATTTGTGCATATGAGTTTTAGCTACTCTTGTTCTTGTGGGTTTGGAGTTGTGTGGTCTTCTTGCTTCATTGGCTTGGTGGGGATATGAGTTTTCGGGAACTTTAGGTTGCGGTCTGATTTTGGGTTCTCTTTTGAATGGGGATTAACATTGGGGAAGAAGTTTGAACGGTTTTCTGGGGTTCGAAGTATTTGTGTCTGAATTCTTTACTCTTGCCCAGATCTAGTCGGTCACATGTTCAAGGATTCGTCGCTGTGGAGAGGCTGATATTGCAGATAGACCTGGTACAAGCCAGTTGGGCTGGCGGTTTTGCTATTGCAATTGCACCGTTTGTTTGTCTGCCTAAGACAAAGAGACTTGTTTTAAAACCTTTCATCCGTGAGAGTGAGTTCTTGTTTTGAGGAGAATATGGCTCCAGAGGGCAATCACCCGTGTCCACCTCCGTCGTTCGAAGCTAATTATGGAAAGGGGAATTTGGAGGCTACAGATGATGAAAAGGGGGAAGTTCTGATGAACCTGAATCAACTGAGGATAGGAAGGCCTCCTAGACACCACATGAGCTCCTCTCAGTTGTCTTCCGCCGTTGAATTGGTTAGAACGTCTTTTTTTGTTGCTGCTCATGATATGTTTTTGACAATGTGCCTATCCTTTATATTATTGTTTTGCTTAGTTGTCTGCAGAATTTGGTTGGCAACTGATATCATCTTGTTTATTCTCCCTAATTAGCAATCAGAAATTGCAGTAGTTACTGTAAAGCCATCATCAGATGAACATCCTCCTTTTGTACCGGTGTTCCGCTCTGGAAGCTGTTCTAACATTGGGCAAAAGAAATATATGGAGGATGAGTACATCTGCATAGACAACCTTCTCGGACAATTAGGTGCAGCAGCAGAATCTTCTTGTCCTGGAGCTTTCTATGGGGTGTGTAATTTGACTTATGATTGTGGATGAGGATTTGTTATTACTGGTTTCATGAACAGTTTAGCTTGGCCTATCACATCATCAGTTGGTTTATTCATGAAATGCGATGAGATGTTTTATTTTACTATTTCTCCATCACTTCAGGTGTTTGATGGCCATGGTGGCACTGATGCAGCTGTATTTGTCCGAAAGAACATTCTGAGGTTTATAGTTGAGGACACCCATTTCCGGTCTGTGCAAAGAAGGCTATGAAGAGTGCTTTCTTGAAAGCTGATAGTGCATTTGCCAAAACAGATTCTCTCGACAGTACCTCTGGTACCACTGTTTTGACAGCCCTTATTCGTGGAAGGTGAGAGGGTTGAACTTTATCCATTCTGTTTCACTTTAAATAAAATCATGGTGCATTAGTGGTTCTTGTAACTTCATCACCAGCTAGTTGATGATTCAAGCATTTATGCTTTGACCAGGGAGCAATTGCCCTTAGACGTTCATAAGACTATTTTAGTAGGATTTGAGCATCCTCTACAGTGAATTTTGTATGATTCTGTGGATCAATTGTTCTTAAAGAACTTAGAAAATAAGATTTGCCTGGCAAACTGTATCTGTCTATACTGATCTGAGGTTCCTGAGTGAGCTTTTACTGTAAAACTGTTTCATTGAAAGATCTTAATAATGATCATTCTTTCTATCTGCTTGCTCATAATTGGAGTAACTCCTCAAACGTGCTGCTCCTTTTCTTTTTTCAGGACAATGCTGATAGCTAATGCAGGGGACTCTAGGGCGGTATTGGGGAAGCGTGGAAAGGCAATTGAACTGTCCAAAGACCATAAGCCTGATTCTCCATCAGAGCAGCCCAGAATCAAGAAACTGGGTGGTGTTGTTTATGATGGTTATCTAAATGGTGATCTATCTGTTGCACGGGCCATTGGAGACTGGCACATGAAACGCCCTGAAGGCTCACCCTGTCCTTTGACTGCAGAGCCGGAGCTGCAGGAGAAGGTGCTCTGTGAAGAGGATGAGTTCCTGATTCTCGCCTGTGATGGCTTGTGGGATGTGATGAGTAGCCAATGTGCTGTTGCAATTGTGAGGAAGGAGCTACTAGCCCACAACGATCCTGAGAAGTGCTCGAGGGAATTAGTTCGACAGGCACTTTATCGGGACACGCGTGACAATCTGACGGTAGTAGTTGTATGTTTTTCATCAGATCCACCTCCTCGGCTTGAGACACCGAAGTTAAAGAGAAGCATATCCGTCGAAGGTCTATATCTTATTCAGGATGCGATGGACAGTAATTTGTGATTGGGAGTAAAATCATAATTCATTCTTCATACTGTGTCTTACGGATAAAAGGGCCATCATTCGCCCTCATGCCATTGCATAGCGGGCCGTTGATGTCGGGGGAAATAGCTGTGTACATCTTAACATAAGATTTTGTTTATCTTAGATCTGCTGTACAAGTAATGGTTAATTTATCTCTCTCTCTCTCTCTCAACCTAGCACTGAATTAGTGTTATGCGAACAAGTAAATTCATACCAAATCTGGATTGCTTTGATCCTTCGCTGATTATAATGGATATGTAACAGGTCTTCTTTGTTCAAACAAGACTACCCAAGAACTGCTGAAATAGCAAATACTGACAAACTTGCGTCACGTATAACTGTTAACTTGCAGGTTCCAATTGCTGGGCTGAGTTATCATACTCTGTTTAAAGTACTAGGATCCCGAAATACTCCAAACTAAGTAAAACAGGACTAACTTGCATCTTTCACAATCCGCATCTTGGCTTCTCGTCCAGAGGCATGCAAAGATCGTATCCTTCATAGCAGGAGAATGATCTCAAGTAACTAGTGGCAGGAGAATCTACGCAGTGCGCGAACATATTTCAAAATTTCAATCGAGATAAATTATTGAGCAAAAGAACTGCACGAACAATTTTTTAATGTGCTCACGTCATTTCGAAGTTAATTTACAACAAGATTTGGATAAAATATTTCTGTAAAATTGCTAAAAGGTACTAAACTGCATCTTAGGTCAAAAAATCTTTGGCAGTGATGACCACGTATGGCCGCATGAGATCACAGCAAAGGCAGATGAGAGTTTTGTCATCAGGATTCCACTCGCTGACGTTTCAGAGATTTGTCAGCGTGATCTTCAGTCATATTTGTAGTTATACCATCATCGTTGGAATCCATTTTCTCCCCATTTTCAAAATGGAAAGTCCAACCAGGAAAATCAGATTCTGAGAACAAAGACGAGGGAGTTGCTTTATAAAATGCAAGGGGCACCTGTTTTACCCTTCGTCTCATCTGTGGAGGGGTACAAGAAATGGTTATGGAGAGAGCCGATATCACATAATACAATTAAAGCGACAGAAAATATAACATATGATTTTGATTGATACATCAACAGCATATTTCCTGAATAAAACAGACTACATTAGTGGAATGCGAAAGGCAAATTTGAAAATCATTGAAAAGCAAAAGACCCAATGTACTTGACACACGAGCTCCTTCCTCAACGTATGCAGGACATGTAAATCAGCCATGAGTTGCAAAGAACAAACATAAAAAGCAAAAAAGCCTGCCCCCAGAACAGATTCCCATCTAGCTGTTCACCAATGAAATAGAGAAGACAAAACAGACCGAGACAAGAAGTACAAAAGTGAAGCAAAATAATGGAGGCGGATGGTATTATGAATTATATCTTAAGCACAGCACCACAGATAGTGAGATGAATTATGGAATTTGAAGACTTGAAAGTAATTTTACCTCGTCTCCAAATATAGTTCCATATGAACCAGAACTAAAATCTTTAATGGCGACTTCTGTTGTCTTAGCCCGGACTGTCAAATCATTCTCCAATGATAAGACGAACCTAATATGCACAGGAAAAAGAGTAAAGTTAAAAGCAGGAGGTAGAGTGCACTAGATTATAAGAGGACGTGGCTCCCATACCTTGATACTGGAGGACAGTAATGGTGTCGTAATGTATCGATTTCCCAAAGTGAACTTCCTGCAATGCGAAATGTCATCACTCATCAGCAAGTTACAAAACAAAGAATGTTATTCTGCCATGTAAATGCCAATTTTTCTTCGATTAAATAAGTTAAATTAAGCATAAGATGTAGAAAATTTAGCATGCTTACTCATTGCATGAGTCTTTACAGGATTAACTTCAGTATCCCGGAAATGATCAAAACCGGGTTTTTTAGACAAATGCATGCCAGTTGAGTCATTTCCATTGCCAGCAGTCTGCTCTTCCAATTTCAGATGATCCTTGGCCTCGGACTCACCATCTTCCTGCATATCTCCACAAATATGTGTGTGTGAGAGAGTTTATTTCTTCAGCAGGTGGGGTGGGGATAGGTAACCACAGAAGCATCATTCCACTAAACTTAAAAGTAAAGCTTCCTTCAAAGAGTCCTGGTAGAAGCTCAGAAAAAAAATTCAAGTTCCAAGCCTACAACTCCCGTTCTTATACATCGGTATGTTACCCAAACTAAAAGAGCCACCATTTCACCAAAATTAAAGGTCAATCTGCTTTTTAAGAATCAGCTCAGACAAAATTTTTTAAGCTGCAACCGTACAATCCGTCCTTCCCACAAGACAGTATAAAATTCTCAGAAGTCAATTATTTAGAGGAGATATGTCCATCGATGGTGAACATAATGTAAGTTATCAAACCATCATGATGGAGATGCCTGTAATGTGAAAAATAACTGCAATTTTTCAAAAGAGAGCCTACAAGCCACCAAAACATGGGTCCCACACATATAGGCCTCCAATGCAGTAAAATGCCATAAATCGCATTTGGGAATATTTAACAAACATTGGAGCTTTTTCCCAATCCTTTGGGTGCTCAAATAGCATGAAATACCACTCTGAATGCACCCTATGATATGCCATTAGCTAGACACCAACATCATCAATAAGTCATTACTTTCTTCCTCTGTACAAAGAACCAAAAATCCAGGTTGATATAAGGCGTTGCTAAATGCAATGGCCCTTCTTTATCGACAAGAACAAATTGCCAAAGCAAGCAAGTTGAGAGGCACACAACATTCTCGTTCAATACATTGAGTATCCTTAAGTTCATAAAAATCAGAATATTTTCTTTCAAGTGAGATCCATAGAATATATAGTTTTCAAGTTAGGAAATACACTGCCCAAAAACAGGTCTACTTCATTTCAAAAACAGTATATGAATCATTAGTGTTTCACATAATGTAATAATACTACTATATTACTACTTTGATCATCAAATTATAAATATCAACCTTTTTACTAGAAGCTTAGATGCATCTTATAATATATTCCAGCCCACTTAGAGGGGAAAGGTTACATTGTGGTTTTATAGAGAGTTAAAAAGAGTTCCAGAATAGACATCCCAGGGAAATTGTAAGACCGCATTCACCACATAGATGGTGAGATATATGCATAGCACACATATCAAATGAAATATTACTTGAATTTCCAGAAATTATTAAAAAAAAAAAAAAAAAATCGCTAAAGAAAAATCGTGAATAATATTATATGCAAATCTAAGTGCCAACACTTGAGTATTGTGAAAGTTTCAGGAGTTGTATTTGAAAAAATTCAGAGTGCATGAGCCTCAAGATTTATATTAAGTAAAAAGAAAAAGTAAATCGAGGCAGACCTTAAGGTAGTGGAATTAAAAAATAAAAATAAAAATTAAAGCCAGGCTCAAAGCCAAGTAAATACCCTGTGCACCAAACAGTTGATTGAAGGATGCTGTCGCAAGAGATTGTGGATAAGAGCAACAATAACCAGTGCCCCAGCTGGAGGCACAGAAAGTGCTAGTCGACTAAGTTTCTTAGCAAAAGCAGCAGCCAGATATGCTGGAAGGAGGGGTGATTTTAAGCAGGAATCAAGTAACTGCAATAAACAATTAACGTAGGGTCAGAAAGCAGTCCAAAGGTTCAGAAAAGCATGAATGCTAGATAGATTGTCTCCAATTTCAAGTTCATCCTCTTAGGCATTCATATATTTCTCGACAATATGAGCGGGTCAACATAAATGAAGCCAGTAAAGCATCCAGAAAATGTCAGCTTCATTTCAGGAAAGGTCCAAATCACTTTATTGGATAGCTCTACCACCTATACTAATGCACAGGCCTACATGAACTTGCATATCAGTCATCTGAAGAACTTACCATTATCTAAGCTGGTGAAAGTAATGGTTCCCATATTGCATCAACAAATTCATAGCAAACACAAATTAATAACCCTCAATCATCGCTATCTTCATGCCTCTATAACAATTTAGGGTATTCTAGGTCCCATATAAACATAAATCACATATTCAGACGAAAATTAATGTGATGCAGGACTGCTTGGAGAAATGATACAGAGTCAGCTACTATGATAGACATGATCAGTGAAAGATTACTTCGAAAAATTTTGCCCTGTGCTTTGCAATGAAGATGGATGGTTGCAAAAGTGCATAAAGCTTTTCATAGAAGTTGGGATATTCTAAGCCATGTTGCGTCATGAGGATGAAGAGACTGCTGAGAGCCATGACACTAACAACTCCACCAATGTCATACGATCTAGTTAAGAAATCACTGCAAAATTTCAGTCAACAAATTAAGTTGCATTTCTTGAGAATGAAGGATGTCAAATTGACAAGCAAAAATAAAAAGCAAACTCACCATAACATGATGGGATTAGACAGGTGAGGAATAACTGCCTGAGGGAGAGAGACTAGAACCTGTGTGTCCAAAGCTAAGCATGTCATCTAGTTTTAAATAGAACTCTCGACGTACAGTCAATACACACCCCCATCCACCAAGAAACCATAGAAGGATAATATGACCACAAGCAATAGGTTATCTAATGTCAATACTAGAGACGAAGGAGGCATGGTTTTGCTAGCAATTCCACCAACCCAAGCAAGGTCATAATAAAACATTTGTTCCTTACACCAAACTACTATCAAACATAGACCATAATATGAGGTTCAGGAGCCAAAATAAATAATAGCTTAAAAGAGATAAGATTTTCCATATTTTTACATGGCAGACAACCGGCAATGAAGAATAACCGATGGCAAAGGCTCTTTCAAATTAGTTGCATCAGTCAACAAGCACATGAAACTTTTCCAATGTTGATGTACAAAGATGCAAAGATAAATCCATCATCTTATACTCCATTTGCATGGTCAAACCATCATAAGAAGCACCATGATTCATTGAACAGCACTACCAGGGACACCACGGAAAGTCATGCTCTGGAAATTTTCCAGGCATGATTACAGAGGAGTTCCCAGACATACCTCTTTATATATATCAAGTGGAAGTGGCAACCTCAAAAATGAAATCCAGGCTTTAGTGAACTTCAATTTTATCTTCTTAGCTATTTTGGTGGCAGACAGTACCTGAAGAGAGAATAGATAGAGAGGCAAATGCCCATTTTCTATAAGTAGAAAGTAAGAAGACAGCTGACTTTGAATACTCAAAAGGAAAGGTGGAATAGGCATATCAGAAAATTTTTAAAGGGTAGTAGATTAACCAGCAATACATACAGAAGATTCATGCTTTTCACTTTTAGGCTTTTCAACTTCTGGTTTTAAAGACTCAGATGTTCCACTAGCATCACCTGTTTTTTGAACCAGAGAAATTTTGAGTATAGAAACAAGAAAGTATGAACATTCGATCGAACATGCAGCAATTACCTGAACCACTCCACATCTCACAATCAGACTTTCCATCCAGGCTGTTCAGAGAAGGGACATGTGATATGATGTAATGGATCGTACTAATTGAGCGCTCGATGCTGCAACAAGTGGTAGATTGATTACAAAGGCAGGCTAATTGCTCCTAGACACTAATCATCATTCAGTTGTTAAATTCTAAGCATTTATTTGGCATGTAAAAAAGTTATCAACAGTTTGACACTCAGTTAATTACCGAAGAACCCTTTACCAGTAATAAATCTAGAAATATCCTCCTGTGAACAACTACTACGACAGTCAGTTTACTCTATACTTTTTCTATAAATCAAACAACTGTGATTAATCACTGATGTGTTAAAACTTGAAACCAAATAGCAATCACAAGATAGAATTTCTTTTCTAATTAGGTCATGTTTTCACCGGAGACAATTTGTAACGAAGCATGACATTATGCAGAGGTCCGTAATTGCTATTAATACCTCTAACATCAAGATGAACATCAGATAATGTCACTATAAGCTAAACAGACACCAGTCCAACCACAATAAGTTACTGCAAGACTTCTGGCTCAAAAGGGAAATAAAGAAAGAAACTATTGGAAAATTTCATTCTCAACAAGAAGTAATATACTGACCTAGCTTTCAAATCCCTCCCATCCTCGCCATCAGCAAAACTTCTGTCATCTGATAGGAAGAGTATAAAATAATGAAGAAAAAACCAAAAGTAGCACTGGTCCCACAGATTTAGAGGAGGAGTACCAAGTACCTCTCATATCTTTAGTCTCCAAATTCCTGGAAAGCTTTTCTAGTGTAATGTATGTAAAGTAACTGCACCAAGAACATAACAAAAAGTTAACAGAATGCAATTGACTACATGAAAAAATGACACTGAAAAATAACGTTTCCAATTTAGCAAAATTTGTGGCACTGTTCCACCAAAAATTTTATTACTTGGTTGCCATTAACCAAGGAGGGAATGAAAGTTAAACTGTTAAAGCATATATGTGTCACTGGCAATACAATGCCTCTTTCGAAAAGTAGAGAGCAACTGGGATGCCATTCTCTCTTTGCCATCATTGGCAATATGACGCCTTTCTTAAAAATCAGAAAATAACTGCGATTTCACTTAAAGGCGGATACAACAAAATGAATGGCACAAAATGAGAAATCTATCTCCAACTCCAAGCATGGCAAAGAAGACGGATATGAGCAGCTTATCAGTGTATCATACCGAATGTCAATGTACTTTAAGTACTTGGACGAAAGCAATTCCGACAAAAACTCAACTTCTGTAGAAGAATAGACCTGGAAAAGGAAGCGGTTGAGTACCATTACGAATTGAGTTATAGAAAGATGGACTGACAGAACACAAACATAGAGAGATCAAAGATTAGCTTACAATGCTATGCAGAAGCTGGTGGTAAATGGCTGATTGAAACCTGCCCCCTTTTCCCATCTTCACGAACTCCATTATTGCATCCAACACAATTTCCTACACAAACCACAATCCTCACAATGTAGAAAAAAAAAGAGGTACGCAACAAAGGAAGGTAACACCGACAATATCGACTGTATAAATCTAAAACAGCTCAAGCAGAATCCCAAGAAAGAAACAACAAGAAATTCAATTGGAAAAGGAAACCAATCATTATCTTCGAAGGCTTCGCCGAAGCTACGACAAACCCAACTAATCACACGGTACTCCACATTCTCTTCCGAGCAGGATATCAAAATGCAAAATAGCACTTTGAAAAGCATTCAAATTTAAAAATTAAAAGAACCACTCAAGCTCAAACCCGCCACATCGGTCCTTCAGATGCCAGAACATCACAATTCCACTCACCAGTCACAGGATAAACCAAAGGCACTCCTACTCAAAAACTCAAAACTTTCCACGCAAACGGAAAAAAAAAAAACTCTCACAAGAAGAACGCCCGGGAGAAATGCACTCACTTTGAGAGTCTCCTCGGCCTGCGCCGACACCGCGACCTCGATGAGCGACCGGACGAACTCGTCGAACTTCGACCGGAGCCACGTCCTGTAGATCACCTCCGGGTCCGCCTGGGCGCCCGCCCTGAGGCTCGAGGCGGAGGACGGGGGGAGGTCGGGGACGAGCGGGGTGAAGAAGGACTGCAGGGAGAGGAGGGACTCGAGGACGTGCGTCGGCGGCGAGGCGGGGGAGACGAAGGCGAGGAGGAGGGGGAGGTTGTTGACGTGGGCGCGGGAGGAGAGGAGCTGGTGGCCGAGGGCCTTGAGGTCCTTGAGCTTGCACTTGTCTCCCTTCTTCCGGATCTTGGGGAGAGCCGAGGTTGAGGACGCCATTGTTGCAGGGTTTGGGAGGCGGGATGGTAGAGAGACAGAGAGAGAGAGAGAGAGAGAGAGAGAGAGAGAGGGTTTTGCGGTTGCAAAGAGGAGGAGGGTTTATGAACATTTCGAGATTGCCGTGGGTGAACTTAGAACTATTTTTTCCACCCAAAAAAAAAAAAAAAAATAGAGAGATATGTTGACTAAAAATCCTAAAATTTGTCATTAAAAAAGTAATTGAATATCAAAATAAAGTAGAATTGAGTCTTCAAATTTATCAAATTTATGCAATCGATCCTTAAAATTTGTTAAATTTGTGCAATCCAGTTCTTTCATTTGCCTCATTCAATTTGACTAATAGAAAATATTGACATGACTAAAATAAAAAAGATAATCCTATAACAAGATTGTTTTGGTTTTGAATTTAATTTTCAACATAAATTTTTAATTAAATTAATTAAAAAAAAAAAAAAAAGATAGCAAACTATCGAGGGCATGCATAGCCTTTGCTTTGCTTTTGTATTGCTGGCCCATCATCACTAAAAATGGTTGACAATGGTGGGTGAAATCAGTTGGGATCGTCAGGCTTGAGTCAGTCAACCACAAGTGAGAGTCATTAGCCCTCGCCTAGATTAGGTTAAGGGCCGCCATTGGCTATGGTGGGGTTGAGTGGCGACCTTGCCCTAACCAGTGACTACCCTCAGCCTAGGCCCATCCAATGTGACATGCCAGAGGCTGGCAACCCTCACTGACCCGCTTAAAGCCATTGTGGTCCTCTCTCTAGGCCAATGAATGTTATAATACCCTTGTTGGTCCTAAGTTCAAGGAAAAAAAAGAAAAAGTAAAGAAAATAAAGAAAAAACAAAAAAAAAATTGAAAAAAATATAAAAATATGTCAATGTTAGTGCCGATTGTGCCACGTAAAATAGTTGGTGTCCATGTCAATGATTTCAAGCCAAAATTGATTGGATGGAACTCAATTGGCAAAATGTAAGAATGTATTAGAGCCACTCCTTAGGTGCCCACCTTTTGGCACTTTATCCTCGGGGTTGCGGTCATATTGATTGTTGAGTAGGCAACTTTGGTGAGCCACATAGACTACATTTATTCTTAAAAATAATATCACGTTGGACTTTTGGTTACCTTTGCTAGAGTTGGCACTTAAGTATTCAATTTTCAATAAATGTGGTACTTAAGTGTACCTTTTGGAAGTTTTGGTATTTAAGTATTTAATTATGCCAAGTTTTGGCACTCATGGTGTGTTCTTGCCGTTTTTTGACAAAGACATTATTGTGACTTCACTTTCCACTTGTCATTTCCTGCAGATTTTGCCTTCATGTTTGGAATATGAAGAATTTGCTTTTGTTTCCATAATTCTAAACAATGAATTTAAAGTTTTTGAGATACTCTCATGGAATCAACTATGTTTGTGACTACACTACTCAAATAATTTAAATGATATTGAAACATAATTATCTATCTTCCAAGTTCATCGTTTTACATTTATGTCAAATCTTTCATGTTCAAGGCGAGTGTATGTTTTCTCAGATATGAATCCATATGTGGGGCACCATAATCCCTTCAAAGAAGGCCAAGACCTTTTCCATAGGGGGCTTTTGAGTGAAGCAATTCTTGCTTTAGAGGCTAAAGCTTTGACATATTCACCCCACCCTATCTTAAAAACCCTATGCTTAGGACAATATCCGTTGCCTTATTCAAACTCATCTTTTTTCCACTGAGTTTGTTGTTCTATTGTTGTCTTCACAAGAAAGCTACCTTCTACTTGTCAAACAACTTGTTGACCCAATTGCTCTTGTTGGAGATACTAAATTTTTAAAATGTAGCTTGTGAGATTTTATGGGACCATTACTAACTATTCTAAAGCTTAAACTATTAAATGAATGAAATAGTTTAATATTTATTTACTCTAATACTCTCTCTTATGCGTAGGCTAGACTTTGCTTAACCTAAAGTTGTGAACATGCTTAACCTAAATTTGTGAACATATATAATTTGGAAGGCAAATAAGGTAGGGAAAGATTTAAATTCAGGATTTTCTACTCTGATACCATGTATATACAAACCATGCCTTTATCTAATAGTTGAAGCTTTTAGAACAGTTGGTAGTAATCTCACAAAATCTCACATAATCTCACATGAATGATTGATTGGTGGTCCCCTCTCAATGTATATCGGTATTTAATAAATATCTCAAGAAAGAATTTGGTGACCAACACTGTTTCTGACTAGGTGGGCATTGTAATGTCACAACGTAAGGCCAATGAACTTGAGCATTGGAGATTCAAGTTGAGATGAGTTAATGCAGAAGGATAATCGAATTAAGGGGGAGCAAACTTAACACCGAAACTAAAACACCGGAGCTCACATGTGAGAGGGAGATTGTTAAGATACACATGTGAGTTGTGTTAGAGAAGTCTCATATAAGAGAATTGATGTAATGTAGAGAAGCTAATATATCCTAGTTGGTCTATAACTCATTGACTTAAGTTTTTGAGTGAATGTGAGTTCAATCGGAATCATACATAAAAGTTTGTGGGCCGAGTTTGGTTAGCCCATCATGGGCAGATCCAATCTGGTCTAAAACCCAACATATTTCAATGCTCCTTTTTTAGCCATTCCCAAACTTTCATGTATGATTCCTTTGGTTTCTTAGTCAACACAACCTCTGTAGACTTCCCTATCACACATTTAACACACCTTCAACACACATTTTGCTTTGCCATTTGCATGGGAAATTTACTCAATTAGTTCTAAATCTATTATACATATATCGATTGAGTTTTAAATTTTTCAAATTTAATTTAGTCCTTAATTATTGTGCAAAATTTCAGTGTTGTGGCGGTCCAAGTCATCTCCAAATGTCCTATGTGGCATACCACCATATCAACCATTTCCAACAAAAATTGGCTTGAAGGACTTTATTGAAATTTCGTGCAAAAGGCATAGGACTAAATTGGCAAGCTTAGAAAGTTTAAGACTTAATTGTCATTCATACTATAGGTTTAGGACTAATTAGACAATTTCCTCCCATTTGCTTAGCAGCTCTTTCATGTGTAATATAATGTCATCATATTACTTTCCTATCTTGTTGCTCTTAAATTTTTCTGAAAAGTTATTAAAGTAAAAGTATTAAGAACAACACCAGAAAAAGAAAAAGAAAAAGAAAAAAGAAAAGATGCCAACATCATAATTCAGATATTCAATCTATCAGATCTAGGTAGCTCTATCCTAGATAGGCACACTGAACTCAGACGCATTTTTAAAATTCATATATTGGAGAAGTTTTCCTTGTTAGTTTCTTTGAGAAACCAAAGTAATTCTCCATGCTTGGTGTAGCGATTGTACAAAAACTAATAATAGAAAATGTCAAATAGCAGTAATTCTCCATGCTTGGTGTAGCGATTGTACAATGAAACCCTAAAAAAGTATATTTAATTGAACTTAAAAATCTTCATCACCGTGAAGAAGATGGAACAGTGTAAATTCAAAATTTAATCTCATCGTTGGACCGCCTTGTCTTGTCGATGGTCTTTTCCTTTTCTTTCCAATTGGTATAGTATTCTTGCAAGTTAGCATTATCATTGATGAATGTGGCTTCGAGTCTTTTGACTTACTAATTGGTTCTCGATATGCATCCCGATAAAAGCAATAGGGTTTGCTGACCTTACCATATGGTGACACCAAGTTATTTGAAAGGTTGAACTTGACAAAACATCACTTAAATAGCATCACATTAGAGAAGAAAACGGTGTGACCATTATCTGAAAGATTGGGCATGCATTAGACCGTGAGGAGGTGTGAAAGTGATTGTCAAATCCCTTCATCACTTGTCGTCCATATATTACTTCCTATCCAACATTATGCGATAATCTACTAACAGGGTTATTTGTAATTGTTGTTTTGAGAACTCGGAGGGATAATCCAGAAGAAAAACCCAGATCCTTGACCCTTTTCTTGTGGTGTGGATAATTTTTCTAGTGAGAACTCAAGCCGAGTTCATGGTTCCCATTTTAAGCTTTAGCAATCACCAAAGCACAATGGACCATATGCCATAAAAATAAGGTTAGATGGTTCACTTTGTTGATACACCTCAGCTACATCATCAATGGTATCGGCATATTCTCCTTCGAGTAGGCATGTTGTTAGAATTCTGACATTGAACCTTGGAGATATATCTCATATTTTTCTTTAAAATATCATGCCTTCCCACCCTTTTACTTATTATAAAAAATGGATAAAACAATAATGGAAGTAGCACTTTTAGTATTTATTCTCTTTCTAAAAGATGGAGTAATTAAACTTGCGGCAGGAAATAGAGATTAAAAAGTCAAAAGAAGAAAATCCAACTGCCTTAAACTAGTAACGGTTCTTAGGTTGCCAGATTAGGGAAGTGAATGTGACCCTTTAAGCCCTCAAAGATAAAACAAGAAATTCCAACAAAACCGATCGTCTAAGTAACCAAAAAGTTGGCTTAAATTTGATTGCTTGCACTGACATGAAAGCTTGTATCTTCTCTAGAAACATATTAAGCGCTTTAAAAGAGTAGATCTTCTCTAAAAACATATGCATGTTCTTTGGTATACAATATATCTGTCTCTACAAATCTCTTCATTGTTGCATTTTTTTGCATCTGGATACTAGAGACATTTTCATTTATGAATGATATGTCGGCATTAAATAAAACATAAACCCCGCTGTGAATTTCATTTAAATTGTCCCGATGTGCGATCCGATCTTGAATTGAGGCCTTAAACTCATTTGAGCTTTCAAGACCGAACCAGGGCCCCCTCTAGTGAACTCGGCCACATTCTTTCTGCCTGGCCGAAGCTTCAATATGACTAGCATGCGCTGTTCCCAGTTATGAAACAACATCAACAAGATAAGAAGTTAAGGTAAAGAAATAAACATGAAAAGATGTGTTGCTGGACAACATCAACGAGGATGAACAGAAAATATACGGTTGAAACTCATATTGGGCTGAGAGCAGGAGAGATTCACATGGCCAACACACACTGAAAGAGAACACACGAACACACACACACAACAAACACAGAGAACTGGTGAGAGTTGTCCTGGTTTGTCCCGGCTCTAAAAAAAGAGAAGATTGGGAGGAAAAAGAAAGAAGAGACGGAGAAGGGTGAGAAACCGAGAAGAAAAATAGAGCAGGGACTCCAGAATCCACTGCTCCTCGGCTGTTCGGGGGTGGGGCTTTTCTCTTTTCGGCTGTTCCCTCTTCAGATCATCAAATTTCCACGTTAGTTTCACGAGTGTCCTCATCATTTAAAGCGCTGGGCTTTGTTCTCTGCTCTCCCATGTTCCCAGAGTGCTTAGTCAAACGAAAATGATCCGACATCGCTGAGTTTCAATTGGTGTCTAGACCAGTCCGTCCGCAAAGCCGCAATTCCTGCTGTTGCTCGTTAATCATTGTGGATATTGGTGTCAAGAAATTGGCTGTATGCCGCTGTCTCTGATTCATCGTAGCAAATTGCCAGTGGCGTAATATTGTATCTACCGCTAGTTCAGCGTTCCCACTTATTAACCTGTTGCAGCAGAAACCTGTAGCTCGTTTGGTTTAAACCCATTTGTTGTTGCCGTCGCATTGACGTTTTAAGCTCATCTTGAGGACTCCAACTCCAATTGATAAGCTAAGTCAAGCATCTATTGGGACGAATCTTGTGCCCTACCATTGCTCGTTTGGTTTGAACCAAGGTAATTACAAAGGGGTGCTTGCACTCGCACTTCTTCAAATGGTAGAGAGCCTGAATCTTAACAGCATGTCATGTTTGGATTGCTCCAGGTGAATTCACTATTAGCGATCAGGGTGAGTACAAGATTCTCATTCAATTGCGCCTTGCTAGAATCTAGCAAGTAATAGCAAGAATTCTGATGTTTTTAGTTTGTTCCCGGTGGAATTGTCCATCTGGGTGTATTTTCAATTGACATCAGTAGAGAATTATTTCCTATTTTGGCCGGTACTACGCAAATCATGACTGCCTTTTGGTCTGCTTAGATACAAATGAAGAGAAAAGTTCACCTTTAAATGTCCATTAGATATATTATGTTATTCACGTGTAGTTACACACAAGTTGACTAGCTGATGAATGCGGCCACGGAAATAGCTCTCTAAGAATTTAACTGTAGATTACAGATAGATGCAGTCATTCAAACCGATAAAAAAGACAAACGGAAAAAGAGCAATGATCGAGTGCTGACACAATTCAAGTTGGACACACAACAGATTCGAAAATATCTTATGCAATCTAAGATGCTTGGTAATTACTCTTGTTCTTCCAAGCTGTCACATTGGCAATGGATTGACAAGCAGAGAAGTCACAAGTTCTTTGAACCTGGTTCCGGCATCAGAGTAGTGATCTTTTTCATCGTTATATATCACATGGAAGGTTCGTGAAAAATTGAGAATTCGCACTAGGAGTAGCCTACGTTCAACGGTCAGACTGCACAGCTCTTCATTAATGTCCATCCATGCATCGTCCACCTGTTTACGGAGAACCTCCTTGGCCTCTTCCTCCGTAACTCTATATTGTTTCATGAAACACTCCACTGAAGATGCGGCATCTCCTCTCTCTTGCTCAGACTGTAAACAGATATCTCGTGGAAGTTATCTTTTTTCTCCTACTGATAAAATCTATTATATAAGATTTGGATAAATTAATGTTGTTCAGTAATATAGCTTTTATCTACCTTATGTCCGGCAATGTCATTCATGAGCCGACTGACTACATTTGAAGCCTTCACCATCTTGGGGTCGCTAAACAATAACCAGTCAAACTCATTTTTTGTTATGATGTCTCCCATTCCCAGTAACGATGTCGCCATTACCATTGCACAACCAATGGTAACTGATGCAACGGGCATGTATTCCTCCATCGTTGGTATGTAGTTTTGGTGGAACCATTTGGCTTCAGCAAGGTACGCTCTCACTGTGTTTTTCATCTGTGATTTCATTCTCAAATGTAAAGCTAAGTCAATATACAAACTTTAATGTATTTAATAGACTTAAAGATATGACATTTTCTCATCCATATCCAAAAACTCGACATCTTGTTGCAAGTCGATGGAGTAAAAATTGCATTTAATTGATATAATTTTGAACAGCTTACCCCTTCTTTTGCATAGAAGAGCTGGTATAATTGTCCTGTTTTGATAAGTTCGTAGCCAATTTCATCATAACAATCTAGAACTGTCTTGTAAAACACTTGCATGTACTCTGGCAATCCATCATTGGCACCAACATCCCACCTAAGTTCATGTCAGAAACTGTCACACTTGACCCTAATTAACAGTTGATCAAATTATAATAAGTTTGAAATTGGTAAAGTGAGAAAAGCATATGAGTGCCAAGTGTACCTTTCAATTGCTTCGGTGAAAAGTTCTAGTTCTTCCAATGTGCTATAGCCATCATACAAGTCATCCATAATGGTAAGAATCACGTTCACTTTGGCCAGTATTTCTCTAGTGGCTTTGTATGCTGGTTCAAAATAAATTTCTGACATCCAGAAATATGCCTCCACAAGCCTATATCTAGCAAAAGGGAACTTCTTCTCTACATCTAAATCCTTCCCCCACCTACAAATTTCCAATAAATCCTATTTAAGGCAAACATATCATTGATAGAATTTTGAGTTTATATATAGATAGAACTTTAGAACGATAGATCCAAAGAGTTGAACACTCATTGTCACGTACAAATGATTTTTAGCTTAGGATAATTTAAATTGGACAAATCAATCATGACAATTTGGTGTTCTTAGAATAACTAGTTAATTTAGACATATTATCACAAAGTTAACCTTGTAAGTTTGCCGAGTTCCTTCTAGTGTTGCTTTTGCAATAAGTTGAAATCGAGTTTAGCCAAGGAGAGCAAGACTTCATTATGTGAAGGCTCCTCTTGGTAGAGTTGAATGTAATGCCTCGCCTCTACCCTTGGTAGTCCCTTGTGGATTGGCTGGTTTAGGGCATGACTCACTTGTTTATCGAGATTATGGCTTACTTTTCCTTTGTCAATTGATTCAAGGAAAGCTTTAGTAAAAGCAAGTGCATCATCCAAAATATCATCACCATGGAATCTTAGATGGCAAGCTTCAAACAAACTCAGCAATCCTTGCACATCGGCGATGAGCAATTTGCTAAAGTTCCCTTCGTTGTCCTTGAACTTGTTAAAGATTTTTGTTTAGAGAAATGAAGCATGGGAAAAGATGCTATTAGGAGATGCCATGAAAAACATCATGCATACTATCTTGATAAATCGGAAACAATGGAAAAATGATGTACGTAACCTAGGAACCAGAAGAAAGTACTATTCACCTCTCAAAGCGAGAAAATTTGAAGAACTCAAAATATAAGAATCGTACGGAGAAAAAAGTTGACAAATTAACAAAATAAAATTGGATGTAAAATAAACATCTTAGCAATATTATGTGTTCAATCTAATCAATCAAATGGGCTATCAAACTAGAGTTTGCAATAGAATTTTGCAATTGATCGATCAATGAGAAATTGAAATGACATACCGCATGGGACATTGTAACCTTGTTGTCGCAACAATCAAAAGAGAAGAGCGGTCTTGTGTAGGTCATCATCATTATCGCCATGATGAGATTCGAAATAGCTTCTGTGGATTTGTTGTAGCTGCTCATCTATCTCAATTTCAAAATGGTAGGCAAGTCCTAGGCGTTGGATTTGATCAATCAAGTTCAACTTTTGTGAAGGCTTATCCATAGCACCTGTCAACATCTTTCTCACTTCTCCTTTCAATCTCTCAATTTGTTCCTCTGCTATACCTTGAGAACTCTACAATAATATGAAATCGAAAGTTTAAAAAATAGAGGAAATTGCAATAAATATGTTGCTTATGATATGATTGACCACAATAAATATTAATTGAAATTACTTGAAGATTATTCCATTAAGACTAGTTTTATTGATTGAAGCAAAGATATTTCTTCATTTGTTAAGCCATATGTGCATGCCACAAGTTTCACATAGAAATTTTGGATCCCATAAGGACCAACACATGCATGGAGTTCCCAACAAATTGGAATTTCTTTTCTTTTTCTTTATCAAATTCTGTGGGATGTTGCCCAATAATTCAATATAATTATTTCTATGCTCTTAGTCTCACAGAAGATATAACCATAGATAAATTTTCAAAAGGTAATCCAAAAAAAGGAAAAAAAGAAGATTAACTTAGATGCTACCATTGAGTTGGAGTCCGAAGCATACTTGAGAAAGTAATCCCCCATATACTTGGATGAAAATTTCCCGATCGGCGTTTATCGACCTGGCTTGTTTCTTGAGCAAGAGAAGGAGATGGGACTGCTGGAATCTGAAGAGACATTTCTCTGCCGCTAATTTCTAGATTTAAGTGTCTGACCAAATATAGATGAAGAAGACTAGAGGGAAGATGCTTTTCTGCAAGGATCCATACCTTACTGATGAGTATTTATAGGCTATAGCATCTTATGTTGGAAACTTTAAGATAGAAGGAACAAAAAACTTGATATACCATGTTACTCACGTGCACTACACAAGTTGATTTGCAGACGAAGGCGGCCATGGAAATGGGACAGCTCTCTAATAATTTAACCTGACTATGATGATTGGAGCGGACTGTTAGAACTAATGCATGTTTGTGATTACTTTTCTACTTTTCATTTTGCAAGAGGGGGCTCTGCTCTGTTTCTCCATCGTGTCCAACGTGATAGTTGTGTCCAATGTAAGTATGTGCAAGGTTGCATCAGGAGCTCCATTCATATGCAATTCTTGACTTTGGAATTAAATATGAAGATATTAATGGTGTACGTGGAATTATTTCAGAACTGGCAGTTCTAACATGTTTCTCATATTTGTTGCGTGCATGAATTGATGCCATTTCCTCTACAACAATGGTCATTTCAGCTACTGCACTTCAATAAGGGCTGATAAAATGAAACCATGAAACAAAAGTAAAAGTGGACAGTGATGGGGGGACAGATATGGACTTTTTTAATGCCCTATGCTAAACTTTTTCTCTTCTTTTGTTAGGTCGGCACCATCCCTGTTAGGTGTTATAAAAAACAGAATTTTCTGTTATTATTTTAGTTTTCCGAGATTCAATCCCTGGTTTTTATCGTGAGATAAATGAAAAGATTCTCGAACATAAATTTAGATGTCATGCACTGAACAAATTAAGAGTCTATTGATAATATTGAATACTAGGCCAAAGTTTAAGAACTATTAGTGTCATTTTCCTTGCATGAACCATAATAACAATTATAAAGACCAAATGGTAAAAAGAAAGCACATTTTTTTTCTTTTATTTAGAAAAATGGATCGAACTAAAAACTAAAAGATACTCTAAAATCTGAGCAATTTTATAATTATCAAAACTTATGAAATAGTATCAAATGGCTAATTACATTATTTTTGAATGTTGATGCTCTTACCGACCAGATTAAAAATTTAGAAATGGTTTAATCACCACATTGACCGAAAGGATAGAAAGGTAACAAAATAGATATCAAACTTTTAATTAAAAAGAAAAATGATTGAAATTGAAAAAATTCTAAAATCTTAGCAATAGTGTAATTATGAAAACATGTGAAATAGTACCAAATGATTGATTTGACTTTGTTATGGAAAATTGAGGGACTAGATTGGATAATCTGACAAATTAGGCACTAGATTAAACATTTAAGAATAATCAACAACCAAATTGAACAAATTAAAATCACAAAGATGACATTGCATATATGGATAAAATTTAAGGATTATTAGTGTCCTTCTCCGTTTATGGAACTATGCTAACATTAATAAAGATCAAAAGGCTAAAAATAAAAAAAAGTATATTTTTGTTGATTTAGGAAATGGATTGAAATGAAAAGATATTCTAAACTTTTGGAAAATGTTGTAAATAATTAAAACTCGTGAATAGTACCCAATGACTGGTTTGACTTTGTTATGGGAAAGTTGATGGCCAATGACTATTTGACTTTGTCATGGGAAAGTCGATGGGCTACTTAAACAATTTAAAAATTTAGGGGTTAGATGAAACATTTAGGAAAGTTCAATGACCACATTAAACAAATTAATAGTCAAATAATAATATTGAGCATTTGGCCAAAATTTAAGGACTATTAAATATGCAACCTAGAGGAGATCGATAGGTCGATAATCGAAACTTGATAGATTTTGCGGAATTATTAATATCAATTTCAATACATGCAACAACTATTTAATATATGCAATAGTAAGCTAATAATATCAAGTGCGACACGCTTCTAACAAATAAATATCGAAATGAATTGAGAGATATGGAAGAGTTGTACGTAGATTTTAAAGTGATTCGGCTTAGATTAAGAGTATATCCACTTTTTTAGACTAATAACCACCGAAAGGCTAGAATTATATAGCAATTTTTTGAAAGGTTACAATGTAACCCGTGCTCGAATTATTTCTTGAAAGTCACGTCTTGATTCTCCACATTTATTAATCGCCACCTTGTCTCTTATCCAAGCCGTTACTCCTAAAATCTGCCTTCACGATCGGTTGTGCTCATTTATCTTGTCCGCAAGCGATTTCAAATTCGAATGCCGCCATGTTTGAACTTTGTGCCCATTTCGCTCACAATGTGGTTGTTCTCAAATGATTTCTCCTCTAACCATCAATCGAAGCCTTTCAATCGATATCTACACCTTTTCCAACATTTTGGCACATTTATAATGATAATCACTAACCATTCGTTATCATATATCAATAACTGACCATAATCATCTAAAAATATGATCATTGGCAAAGAATTCCTATTATCAATATGGCTATCTACAAAGATTCTTGTCGTCAGTATCTTGCCAATTGCCACCTCACTTGATCTGAGTCATAAGCTTATGCCTATTGAAGTGACTTGGTTAATTTTTTATGTAAACATCTTCTCTCTCACATTTTCATCACAAGGGAATTTTAATAAAACTTGTACTTAGTCAATTAATTGATCGTTCACTATCAAAATTATAGCGGATGTTGTTAATTAAAATCGAAACATCGTCTTCAACATGCTTATTCAATTATTCAAACCCCTTGTCAAATAGAGAACCTTAGGTTTTTCCCTTAATGTTGCAGCAATTTTATGCTCGACCACCTTTATCAACAACTAATTTGATAGGTTCAATAGGATACTCTTTACTCTCTCCATCAACTCATAGTTATTGGCATCTTTCATTGTTTCCAACAATTTAGCCTTGCCATCCAATGCCTTTGCCAAATCAAGGGTTGTTAATAGTGTACGAATCTTGATGTTCCCCAAGCCAAAGTTGTTTTCCCATTGAACTCTCCACTTTCTACTTCTGCTTTAAACATAATTGCAATTGTAGAATTTCCAAACAGAAATCAGATAGCAAAAACGCCAAATCAAAATGCAGACAATCCTTTCTCTTGGCTCTCACAACTCCATCATGGGAGTTCACCAAGAGGGAGTCTTAAGTTTGAGTCTGTCAATATATTTAGGTGGACGTATCTCCACTTAAAAGTTTAAGTGAATGAGCTATGGGTTAATTAGCAGCAAATTACATCAACTCTCTGGCAAGGAACATTTTTTAATATAACTCATACATGAATTATATGCCAATCATACCTTGTCTTCCCTTTCCACTTTGTTCAATGCATGCGTGATGTGCCATATTGATCTACCACTTATGAATTGTCAACCCACCAATCATTCTTTATCCAAGAAAAGAAAATATAAAGAAATAGCCCCCTAAATGTTTATTCACAGAGTAAAAGATGGAACATACAAAGAAATTGACGAATCAAAGGGCAATTGAAGGCGGGCGGCACATGCTTTCGAGAGGTTGAAAATTAGTCGTGATTACCTCAGTTAGAGATATCTTTACATTTGCATTAATTTAAATATAGGGTTTTGAAAGTAAAGTATCCACTTGTCACCAATTAAGTTATGATTTGAACACATGCACATATGTTCTAAAATAACAATAAAGATTATGACCATAATTTGAAGCTTTAGATATGGGAGGTGCACATGTAAAATATGGGAAAAGTTAGAATAAACAAAGATTTGTCTAGACAAGGAGGACACTAATTAAAGTGGTGGGTGATGGGGCCATCCTTTTCATCCTAGAATGGGGTGAGAAATGCCCGTCTTTATCTATTACACATGTCTGATGATTATGTCTACTATTGGGATTTAATTTATGTGCTCTCTCATGTTTTTTTTCGCGAGGGAATTTTAGTAAGTGTAGAAACGTGGACTTTGTCATATAATTCATCATTCACTAGCAAAAGAAACGTCAAGACTATAGTGGAAGTAGTTAAATGCAGAGGAAGCCATCTACTTGATGCGAATAGACGCTACAAAGAACTCATAAATTAAGAGATTGGTTGAAGAAAGTGTTTACACCAAAAAAAAAAAAAAAAAAAAAAAAAAAACAAATACTCTAGAATCAACACGGAGTTGGTTTGACTAGATATATCATTAACATACAGTCGATTTAGTTGGGTATAGAGTTCAATGATGATATCAATATAGCTATCGGCAAGATATGTAACAATCGCCTACAAATATATAATGTAGTTGTCGATGATGGTCAAACCTATCAATGACTGTTAACAATGATTATCAAGACCATAAAATAAAGCTGTCAATACATGATGGTGATTAGTTGGCGAATATCTCGTTATAAATTTGGCTTAGTGTCAGACATAGGGATAAGAAAAAAAAGGAGGCAAAGTGAACATCCCTTCAAAAAAAATTTAAAAATATATCAAATTTCCATATCATCTCATTTTAGCATTAATTTGACTTTGACATTAAAAATTTTGCAAAAATCGATTAAGAATCTCATTTCCCATTTTTTTTTTTTTGAATTTAGGCTTGGAATCGAAATTACTTTCATTCTATTCATATTTTAGTTTAGTTCCTTTTACAACTTATGATCTAGAGGTCATCACAAGTTCACTTGTTCAATTAATTTTGAGATTCGACATGTCGGGATAAAAATTGCCATTTTTAGCCCTATTTAATGGTTTGAATCGATTCTTCATGAGTTACGTGTTGGCACTTCCAATCAACTTCTTACACTAAATCCGAATCCCATATCAATTTAGAGAAATTTACTTGGAAACATTCCAATCTAGTCAATTTAACCTTCTTGAATCTTAGAAATTTAGGCCAGTGTGTTCCAATCAAGCCAATTTGAATTTGCCCATTCTAGACTAACATTCAATTGAAGTTATCAAGATGCAATTTGGCCAAATAAATTCCAGTTCCAAATGTTAGTCTGGCTCATAGTCACAATTCAATAGAAATTAATCCAATCTAGGGCATTTCTTGCACAATTAGTCACCTCGAGTGACCCAATTTCGTCCAATTTGATCCAATTTATATCCAATATACATATAAAAATTTTAATTTCACTTTAATTGGACAAAATCAAGAAAATTAGGATGAAATTGGAGGGAGGACCAAACCGTTTCAACCCAATCAAGTCCGAGTCAACCCAAACGGACCAAGTCAACTCGATTTTGACCGGCGTTGACCGCTGGTGACCAAGGCCATTTTCTGGCCATTTTTCCGATAGCCAGAGCCTCATTCTGACTAGGCCAGCCCTTAGCCAGACCACCTCATCCCTTGCACAGTGAATTTACAAAATTGCCCTCAGATTTGCCAAATTACAAAAATACCCCTCGATTAGTCTTTAATCTCAAAATTAATCACCAACGTTCATTCAAAATTCATCATAGCCGTCTAAATAGACATGTGCACATTAATCATCTCATCTTAAGCAAATTTAATGCCTAAGTAATTTAGTTAGTTAGGAAGATCAAATACAAGCAGTTAGATCAATCCAGAGGCTAAGATTTGATCTTACAAAAGGGTGTAAAATAAAATTTCCCAGCTCTCAATTCCCAGATCTCTCTCTCTCTCTCTCGTCATGCCCAAACTGGCGCTCATTTGGCTTCCTCCGGCAACGCGCCACTCCATTCAGCAACTTGCACTCCCTTTTGAAGTTAGTCGCCATCATCTGCCACCTGTAGCCACGTTGGAATCTCCCGTCCAATTGCTTTTTTTTTTTTTTTCTTCCGTCGTCTTGAAAATCGGCATTTTCGCTGGTGATTCAAGCTCCAACGATTTTCGGCTGATTCTAGGTGGTCCGGAATCCTTCAGCAGTCTCAGAGCCTTCGACGATGTTCCTTAACTAGTTTCAGACCTTCGTGGTGATCAAAATTCCCTCGAATCAGCTCCAATGAGCTTGTAAACTAGCGATTCTTTTGATTGTCTCAACTGGCTCTGATCCTAGTACTAGCTGCTTTGATGGCCATTCCGGTGCTTTTTCGATGTCCTCCGGTGTTCTCTAGTGTCCTTAGGCCATAACTAAATTTTCCTTGACGTGCCTTAGCCTCGATGTAGATTGATTCTAGCTCGATCGAGCTTATTTCATGAAGATATAAAAGGTAGACTCCCTCTTGATCTTGAGCTCGATGAAATGAGATTGCCTTAGGCAATCGAGACTAGAGCTCAACCTAAGATGATGTTCTATGCTTGCATGGATGATCTTTATAGTCTATGATGGCTACAGATGATGGATGATAGCTTAGAATGGCTTGCATTGATGATTTGCTTGATTGATTGTATTCTGTAAGTCCGATGGCTTGATTGGACTGATGTTATAAACGTGTTCATTTGAGCTAGATAATGTCATTTTTAGGTTTCCAGTTCTTCACGAGATTCAAAGCTGGTTTCAAGAGCTTTTACTAGCCGCATGCACAAAAATTGGACCTCATTTGCTCTGCCAAGACCTGTTCGCGAATAGGATGATCTGTTTTGAAACGTGCATGTTCTGCTGAAATGTTCTTGCTAATTGACCTATTCGGTTTGACAATTGTGTATGATTTTTTTGCATTTCGATTTTGTACTGAGTGTCTTCCTGAAGTTTGATCTTGACATTTAGTTCTAAATCATGTCAAACTTTTGTAGAATTTGTAAATCGTTTAGTTAGGTTAAAATCATGTTATTCATGCAAACTTGACCTATTTGCTAGTTATCTTTGTTTGAGTTGGAAAATGATCTCAATTGCATTTGAGGCCTTCTAGAGATTTGTAGGAGACATCATAAGCTTTGTTTTGCATGATTTGAAGATCGTTTACTAGGTCTAATATTTTTCACAAGACCGAACTGAAATCTGGAAAATTTTCTTGTTCTGTTTTCATGTCTTGTTCCAGTGACCTTTGCCGTTTGCAGTTTTCATATGATTTTTTATGGATCAAATTTTAAATTGGTGTCTCCTTGAAATTTGTTCACAACATGTAAGTATATAACATATAAAAATTTAAAAATGTTTCAGCATAATTAGTAGGGCCGATAGGCCATAGACTAAACTTTGTTTCCTGCTGCCATTTTGTGCTACTAATTGTCTTACACTGATTCCTCGATTTTTTTAAAACCATGCGTTGTGAATCTGGAAATGGTTTCTTCATGAAATATCGCTTGTTACATCTTTGTGAACAGCACAAAATTTTCATAAGGATTGGAACACATTAGGATAAGTCGAGCATGCTTAAATTTGGCCTAGTTGCTGCTGTGATTTGTCTGTACTTAATGATATGTGCTGAACTTCACTGTCGAAATATTTCAGAAAATATCAAACATGTTTACCATTTTTGCCAACCCTTCCGAAGTTGCAGGGCTTTTGTGAAAATTATTATAAATGCATGATGTCAATCTTGAAAAGCTTTGTTCAACAAAGTTGTTTGGTATTTCCCAAACTTCGTTTTGATACTAATTTTGTTGGATTTGATATTCGTTTGATGGTCCAAGGAGCCTAATCAGTGTGCTAACATTATCCGCATTCGGGTTCTCGAATCCATTTCCCAAGGACCTTGAACTTGCTCAATATCCTATAAAATTGTTATCCTTGCTTGCCAAATGGCTGTAACTTGCAACTTACTCTTCTTAGCGACTTGTTTGTAAATAGGGAAAGTTTATAATTTTCTTGAACTTGAGCCCTTCTTTGCAAATTGTTCACAAACTTACTTTCGCATCAAGTGAATCACATTTCCTTTGTTCGATTGTCTTTGTTTGTCATTGTTTTGCATTGCATGATCATATTACTTGGCGTATGTGATTGTTTAATTAATTGCTCGCTTATTTGATTGATTGGTTGAGAATCAAGGCCATATGACCTAAGTGCTTGCTTTTTCTCTCAAATGCATGTGATCTTTAGATGGATGATTTAAGTGCGATGCATGACCACGTGGGGAACCTTTGGGATAACCTAGACTCAAATTAGGACCATTCAATCTTAATTACCACTAACCACTAGGATTCGCCCTAGTGGCCACTCTTACAACATGGAAGGGGGAGGTGAGGGGTTCAAATCTCCACCTTCTCAGGGGGAAACGCGTAAGTTTCAAGAGTGGGTTTAGGCAAAACTGAGAGTGAGTGTAGAATTGACAAAAAAAAAAAAATCTTAATTACCACTTGTGAACACTAGTGATAATTAATTATCGATGATCATGAATTTAATTGATTAGGTGTCTTAAGAAGGGATGACATATGCAAATCAAAGGCCAATCTCGAGGCCATGTTTGATTGGTTAAGTGCATTTCCTCAATTCATTGTATTGACTGTCCTCGCTTGAGTTCATTGTTGTATATTGTATGATCTTATATGTTAGTTTAGCATTAGTTTAGAATTAGAATAGGTCCAAAAGGCAATCCTTGGAGGTGGTGACCCGAAGGGATGGAGATGGTGGATGGTTGATGTTTGATCTGACCTTTTTCATTTGTAATATTAATTTCCTAACATATGTCTCGGGTCCCCTTTTGCATTATATAAATGTCCAACAAGTTGCGGGTTTTCCTTTCTTGCACTTAAATTTATTTGTTTAGGTTTTTCTTGTGATACCTTTAAACTATTTGGGTGTTTACTTTCCCGCTTTGTCATTTCAATTACTTGTTTGCTTCATTTTTATACTTTAAATAGTATAGAAATGGTACAAACAAACCATCCGTGTGTGATCACCTATCTTTTGACTTGCACAAAAATGTAAAAAAGCTATATGACCACTTTAGATAACAACTGTACTCATAGGTATCGAAAGGGCATTAATAAAAATCTTAAGCGCAAATCAAGTCCTCGAACCCACGAAATCTCTGATTTTGTGAAAATCAAGGGTGGTCTCTCAACCCTTGATTGGGTTTCTAGCTGGCCCCCAACAAAGAGGTTAGTGGTGACTCTTAGATAATGGTTTTAGGTGGTGTAACAACTTAAAATGAAATGTGGTCATGTGAAGCATGAATTTGAGAGGACTCGAGAATCCATTTGTGTCGTTAACAAATCGGAGAACCCATTCAAAACTACCGTTCGTATGTGCCATTAAGATTTTATATATGTCTGAGGGGTTTTTCGGCATTTCATTTGAGATTTCCATATGTACAAACCATTCTGATTGACTTTATAAACAAGTGCTTCTAAAACCTATTTCTTTTGGATTGTAAGGCCTACAGGGGTAGGTCGCAACAGTCCCTAAGTCAATCTTATAGGGTTGAGGTTTCCTCATTGACACAAATAATATGACTAACTTTTGGAACATTGACTAGTAATGAAGGAAATCAACGACACACAATGTAGAAGTTATACAAAGTCATAAAAGCTTGAGCGAAATCAATCAACCAAGTCATTTATAGCAAGCGATCTGAGATCTTGGTTTATTATTAAGGAAGTACTATTAATGAACGTTATAGAGGTTTGCCAACACGTTAGTTGAAGAAAGAGATAGTGGATCGACAAGAATGCATAATTGCTGAGTGGTTACACCAATAGTCTCGAGATTTGGTACATCTTGCATATGATCATTGCTAGATAATAGGAGATTTTGTCTAGAGATTTTAACTTTTTACCAATAACTGCAAGTGGGGTTAGGAAGTTATTTGTAGATACAAAATCAATAACTGTTTTGCAAAGGTTCGTCCAATCAATCACATAACTTGTGTTCGTGCATATTTATGTTTATCTTTAATTTCCCAACAAATCTTTCTAGCACTTTAAATTCCTAGCTATTGCATTTTCAATTCCATTACATTTCAAGACATTTATATTCACGTCCAGAATAAACAAAGGAAACTTTCATAATTTTTGCATATTCAATTCAATCCATCCCTTTCCAAAAGGTTTTTTTCTTTTTTTTTTTTTTGCTTGTTTGATGAAACATACGGATTATAACTTCGATAGAATAAGCACGGGTCAAATTTTTAGAGCAGATTTAGGTAAAGTGCTTTGATGTCATGATTAAGAAAAAAAATACGGATACATACTGTAAAATCAATAAATAAGGTCTTTTTTTTTGGTTGATTGGCAGAATATGTAACGCTTAAATAGTGGAAGGGGATGAAAAAGTTGAACTAAACATGAGTTCTCGACTGAAGTATGACTCTTCTTCTCACTAAGTTTTTCTTTGAGGTAAACTGCTATGACCATAATCAAAGTGAAATTACCAATCAAAGGTATCATCGAATCCATTCTCTAATATGAGTTAATTATTTTGTACAGCCTGAAGGACTGTTAGGAAAATATTTGAAGATGTTACAATAGAATTCCAAGCCAATTCACCAAAGATAGAAACTTTGTATGTCAAAACACCTAGCTCTGTAGTAATTTATTGTAAATGGGCAAAAGTATAGTAGCTTCAGAAAGACCAAAAATCCCTTAGCTTCCCACGAAATACAGGAAGCCGAGAAGAGTAGATTCAATTTAATATTTGGATGGCTCGGGATCACAGGTTCCAGAAGAAAAACAGTTTAAAATTGAAAATAGGAATTCGTCAATTATGTTCGGATGCTTCAAACATGTATAGCACAAATCGGAACGCAAGATAGAAATATATATATAAAAGCATAATTCTACGATAGATGCATCTGCAGCGACACTATCTCCATCACTTGCTGGTTTTCCCACAAAGCAATCTGCACAAGAAAAAACAACGGAATAAAAGTTGTTGGACAATGATAAGACAAGGTTGGAGCAATCTTAGGTCGAGCATATCATGCTAAAAGAACTCACATTAGTTACTTAATTGGCTTGCAGAGAGATGAGCGACAACTATTACCAGTACAATGAGCAAAATGGCGACCTGCAATTTAGATCGTGATAAGCTATTGTTCTCTCTTTTGTTTGGTTTGCTGTTCAGCACATAGTTCCAAGACCAGCCAAACAATGTGAGATGAACGGTTGTAAACTCACTGGGACAGAACTATTTGTGGGTTTAGTCACAAGGATGTAAGATTTCCTGTCAAAATTTACAAACGAAATTTGTTTTAAGTAGAAAGGCATAATCAATATCCACTCCACGGAGAGAGAGAGAGAGAGAGAGAGAGAGAGAGAGAGGAACCTTTTGTTTAGGAGGCCAGAATCTCTGCAAGCCTTCTGTATACCCTCGATTATGCTCAATGTTTTTGTAGCATTAGGATCATTCTTGTCAACCTATGGGAGCCAAAGGCATAATTTGGTGAGTAATGTCTCAGTTTGTATGTTAAAAAATCATAGTGTGAAAAGCATGGAGATGGAAAAGCAAGCGAACAAATGAAAGCATCAACTACTATTGTGGCCAAAAGTTGGATTAACAGATCATCAAGAATATTCTGCCCCACAGTCAAGAAGCAGAAGGGAGAAATTCTGCAACGCTTCTGAGACTTAAGTTATAATCCCTTCTGCTATTAAAGCTACTACTAAAGGAAGTGGTTCCTCATGCAAAATTATATTTGCAGAAGACAATTTTTTTTCTTTTTTTCACTTCACAGGCATAATGGAGCGCTATCATGTCCATTTCCGATTCAAGATAGCTAGCCTTTACATACAATTTGGTTTGCTGTATATCCACTCAAATCAGAGAAGATTTTGCAGGTTATAAGGTCTACTACATTTTCAAGTTAGAAATAATTAAAATACATGTATAAAAGATGGTGCATTCTAGTTTTTGACTTCATACCTTGGACTTTAGCATACAAGAAAAATCATAGAAAGCACCATAAACATCAGCCATTGTCCTTGTGCGATCCCTAACTTTAGCAGCAAGACCTGAATAGTATAGGTAGACAAATGGAACAACTGAAGAATTATTATCTTAGAGCTACTACAGAACATAAACAAATGTACAAAGGCTCATGGATAGACACAGCCTTGACAAATGATGAATGGTGATAGTCTGATAAGCTTTATTTCCGTCATGCCTGGACCTAGTTCTTCATTATGCCTCATTATTTCATGGTGTAAAAGTATCTTTACATGCCTAGTGCCATTCAAGCTCTTCAGTATGCCTAATCATTTCATCGTGTCTAGGATAGCTCTAATTTCAATGATGAAAGAAAATATCAGCAAATCATTTTCTTACCTGGCCTGATCTTTACTTCGCCTCTGAAAACTTGAATATTGTTGTAGGATAAAGCTAAATTTCCAATCGCCATTATCTAGAAAAAGCAGAAAATGTTGGCAGAGGAGCTTCTCCCAGAAAATCAAAAGATTAATGGCATTAAAAAGAAAATATCAACATTCAACGTCATGAAAACAAATGAACCACGTATAGAAAGTCTTAAGATTATGAAGAGTGAGTTCAGAAGTGTGAACAACTGATTATAATAGGGAAATTTTGTAAAGTCAATGTTGCACAAGGAGAGAGAAAGGAACAACTTGTGTGTCTGTGCACCTGCTGTGCACGCGCGCAAATGTGTGTGAGAGAGGGGGGCAGGGGAAGAAGTGCAGAGATTGGGCTTGTGGTATGTTCATGAGAAAAATTCTAAGGCAAGTTTTATGTAGGAAAAATTTTGAGATCGATAGCTACCTTCAATTTTTTAATATATAGGATAGATGTAAGGCAACAACTCCTATTCACAGTTAAGAAACATTGTTGTCATGAAGAATTGATAATGTACCTGAAAAATAGCCCAAAACTGGAATATCGCAGGATCCCTTAAAACAGACATGTATGTCAAACTGTCTTCAACATGTGTCAAAGCATTTGTTACCATCTCATTCAAACATTGTACTGCCTTCACTGAGTTCTCCTCATACTTCAAGTCCTATGTAGATAGGGCCAATTACAGAAAACAGAAAATAAGGATGTGCATGCGGCGTGAAATTCAGCATTGTAGGTGCATAATATCTTAACGATTCATCTTCAAAGTAGGTGATGGAAAATCAATTTTTATGGTGAAAGGGCTAAAGCGCAATCTATATAAGCCTTTAATTGTCCTGAATCATGTTGAAGAGGCATACCTCAAGTTTGTTTACATATTTACCCCAAATCTGACGAGGCCAAAATATGCGTGACTTTGGAATCTCATTGATATCTTCAGAATAATCTTTAATAATGTCTTGTTTCTGATATTTACATCCATAAAACAATGTTAGAAATCCAAAATATGTGGTTGTGTACAAGAAACTCAGTGTCTTTCAAGTACCTGTAGAATCAAAGCCATAGAATTGGATAGAGAATCTGGTGCCAAATCTTCAGCTCCAGAAACATGGAAAAGCTTTGACAGACCTAAACCTATAAGTCCTGACACATAGTGGCAATATTCATTGTAATCATCAACTGTTTCCACCTGCAATAGGGAAGAAATTAGTGGAACTCTTTGTAGGAATAACCCATTGAACAGATTAATCTCCACTACAAGCAATTCTTCCAGAAAGTGCAAGACTACAACTAGCCTTGAAATGCTTTGTGCAAAAGAATATTACAACTCTTAAATTCTTTTCATGATGGTATTTGATCAAATCCATTCCAATCCAGCCAGGTCAGTTACCATAAACAAGGCACGTGTTAGAGTCAATAGTCAGTTCACAAGCGTGTGAACCTTGGAAGATGGAAGAACGGTCATTAAGGCTGAATGATACGCTTCTAGATGAGTTCATTTTTTGTAAGGGAGTGAATTCTTTAAGGAGTAGAACCACACAGCTAAGGTCAAATCCTTACTCCACCATGGTCATAGTAAACAGCCGGATGGGCTACCCGTTGGCCATTATATGTGCAGCCATTCAATAAATAAAAGGTTTATACTGGTACTGAAAAATATTATATTCATTTTCAACCATTGGAGGCAAGGATTCTCCTCATGAAAGGATTATGCACTAGCTATATACTGACCAAGTCCAAACACAACTAATATCAGGAGTATCACATGACAAGATCACAAACCTCTTTGCAAATAAATTTTGCCATTCCTGCTCCCATTCTTTTAGTAATATCCTCAATTACCTCTTGATACCTGCAAGTATAAACAAAAGCTACAGTTTATAAAAGAAAAGCAGTCAACACATCAATCAATAGAAACGGTTAAACAATTTTGGGTCAATTGCAGGAAAGTTTGGTTTTGATTTTTTTTTTTTTTTGGTGATCGAGGAACTGCCGGAGACTCCCTTTCGCTTACGCTAATCGGGGTCACACCATCCTCCGATGCCTGGTGGCACTGTCGGATGTTGTCGCAAGCCACTATTTAGATGTAAACCTCAGGGAGATTGGCCTAACAACCCACCGCCAGAGCCCTCCACTTAAATCATGTTGACAACAAGGGGATTCGAACTCTCAACCGCAGCGTTGTAGAAGAGAGCAAATACCACCTGCGCTGCCTACGGGTGGGTTGGTTTTGAATTTTCATTCTCGATGAAAGTGAAAAATGGGTTGGAAAGAACATTTGGTAGACAATGATAATATGGTTGCGGAACTATGATGGTTAGGTATGTTGGTAAAGGAAACACACATGGTTAAGTTGAGAGGCTAAAGAAGATCAGGTTGAAGAAGAGAACATCCTGACCTCACAAAAGTTGTTCACATCAAAATAAAAAGAAATCACAAGTTAGTAACCTTTTCCTAAGCTCCAGGAAAGCAGTTGAAACATGATGAAATTGGTCCATTAAAACCTTGCACTCTTTTGTACCACCTTAATATGGCAATAAAAATATCAAGTTAGTGAACTCAATAAAATTCTGGGCAGCTAAATAGTTCGGTGCCCAGCTCCAACTTCTTCATATAGGCAACACAGACTTCTGGATAAGCACCATTTACAGATTGTCTGTAAACTAAGACAGCAATATAACTAAACAATAATAAAAATTAGAAGATAACAACAGTTGCAACTTAAAGCAGCTTTCCCAACCAAGTTGTGCATGCCCTAAGAATTGCTAGTTGGAGAAAATCCGTGGCATGATGGATTCTAAATAACCAAGAAACACCTTATTTTCCAACTTGACATCAGAAATATATTGACAATCGTTTACCCTATGCTTGGTTGTCCAATTTCTTCATATGCTGGAAATAACACAAGAATTTTTCATAGCAAGAGAGTGTTTATCTTACTTTAGTGTTGGTTCTTAAAGAAGTTAGTAAAAGAACGCACAAATAAGAAATGTAGATGAGACTATTTGTAGAGGTTCTCATGTAGAATCATAACGTAGAGGCAAAATATTGTTGATATATCTTGTTTGAATAGCAGTGTTATAGAAAATTATTTCAGTCAATTTGAAGTCAGTTTCAAACAATGGAAAATTGCTACAAGATACTGTTAAAGATAGAATCTCCATGTAGCTTTGACGATCATTCTTAATGCAAAATGTGGAGGACGTCAATTATTTACACATACACACAAACATATTTCTACAAGGTTACATTAAGAGAGACAAGTCAAACAAAGTTTTTCGACAAAATAGCTAACTCACGCTTCCTGAATTTTATGTAAAGGTCGGGAAAGGACAAGGATATTGAACCAAGGATTTAAATGGAGAGAAAACCAGTCTTAGATCACCAAAAGCTTCAACTGGAAAGAAAGGGTAGCATGATAGCATGTTTAACTCACATGAAAGATGCCACTCCTTATCAAACACGTGCTGAAGAAAAGCTTTCAGGATAGGCACTTTGACATCAACAGGTATGCTTGTGTCATCCTCTGGAAAGGGAGCATTAGAAGAAATAAGATTCCAGCACAAAATCACATACTAATGTCTATATGGAGCTGGAAACAGTTATTCAACGTGATACTAACAAGAACTAGGCAGAGGAATTAAGGACTAATCCTGAAACGGATTCTTTTATGAATTATTTAATGCATTAAATATAAGCAAAAACATTATTATATGATAAATCAACTGGGACCTTAATAACTTGAGCACAACAAACTCCACTTCCATTTATGATGGTTTGTGGTGACAAAGACACTTGAGTTTAAACGTGAATAACTCACTCTAACCTACACAGACATTTCTATGAATGTTATCAACAGAAAAAGGAAACCTCGGTGGGTTTGCGTTATAGTAAACCTTTGACTTACAAGGGATAGATGGCTCCAATTAACCAACCAGAAGTGCCAACGGAGTAAGGGTAATTTAGGACAGATGCACATGTTTGATAAACAGCATAATATCTTGCAAATGAAAGACAGAGAACTAAAGCAGTGTCATAGGACAAACCAATTGTATCAAGGGCTCGCAGGACCAAATAGAGTATGCACACCTGCGAAAATGCAAAAGAAAAGTTGAAGAGATAAAAGCACATTGAGAGAAACTAATCTAATAATTCTACTGGAATTTACATTGGCTGTGAGTGGCATTTGCACTAACTAATCTAACAGTTTATTTACATTTTTGCACTTGGATTAGCAGACAACAGAATTGAGGTAGGAGAAAGTATCAAGAGAAAACAAGAAATAACCGCACAAATCTATAGATGAGCATTGCATTGGCATTAGCAGTAATATCACGCAGTTCCATTCGAGATCATACTTCGATTTGAAGTGCCCATAGCACTTTTCTTTGACTTCTCAGATTCAACAATAGTATAAGGAAAAAGTGATTAGCTAATTTAAATGGGTTAGCTAGTAATATGCACTTTCGCACGGACGCGTATAAAAAGGGAGAGAAGGCCGAGGAGTAAATTCCGTCTTGAAGAGTGGTACGTCGGGTTTTATGTTGTCGTCACGTGGCACCTCCTACCGTCCTGTATCCATTTTAATTATAGTTTTTTTTTTCCTTGCGAATTTAAAAATTCTCGTATTCTTTTAGGCTTCCCATGTTTTACAAAACTTAGCTGTTGGATAATTTTTTTCTTTGTTTTCTGAACGACTAGGTGATCTTTTATCCAATCTACAAAGGGGTACATGTATTGTCTTCTTCTCATTAACGATGCGTATGAATATCTCAATTAGGTTTTGTTAAAAAAGAAGAAGAGATTTTAAGAAAACAATATGTTATGTTTCTCAATAACCTTTATATTATTATGTTACACGAATCATAATCAATAATACTAAAACAGTAAAATCTTAGTACGAAGAGGAGGTGGAGGAGGATGGACTGCTCATGGGGGCTTGCACTTATGAGGGAGAAAAGTGCGTGGGGAATTGATTTTAGGCAAATTTATCAAAAAAGTGTGTAAGATTGGCCATATCATTCCCCATTATTTAGAGAAAGAAAAAACCTATACGTGTGTGTCAATATCTCAATGATATTTAAATAACTGAGAAATTCATATTGACTCATCTCTTACTAGATTATACTAATTGAGCGTGTATGACTCAACAAGACTATATTACCAACTCAAAAACACTTAATTGGAAATCCCTTACCAAAAACTTAATATGTTATGTTTCCCAATAACCTTTATATTATTATGCTACACAAATCATAATCAATAATACTAAAACAGTAAAATCTTAGTAGGAAGAGAAGGAGGAGGAGGATGGATTGCTCATGGGGGCTCGCACTTATGAGAGAGAAAAGAGCGTGGGGAATTGATTTTAGGCAAATTTATCAAAAAAGTGTGTAAGATTGGCCATATCATTCCCCATTATTTAAAGGAAGAAAAAACCTATACGTGTGTCAATATCTCAACGATATTTAAATAACTGAGAAATTCATATTGACTCATCTCTTACTAGATTATATTAATTGAGCGTGTATGACTCAACAAGACTATATTACCAACTCAAAAACACTTAATTGGAAATCCCTTACCAAAAATCACCCACCTAATAAAAATATTTCAACCACGATAAATATTTGAACAATTTCAAAAGCATGGTGGATCACCTTTTCATTTATTAAAAATATTTTATTTTTCTTTAAATATATTACCATTTATTATTGATAAAAAAAAAAGGAGAATTATTTAAAAAGTCCAAGACCTATTGCAATTGTATTAATTCAATTCTCAACTTTTTTTCTTACTAATTAAGTTCTAAACCTTTTGCAATTATGCCAATGTAGCCTATCTTGCCAATTTTGGCTAGCTAGGCTGACATAGATGCCATTCATCTTACACGGCGTAGTTGGCGCTGACATGGATAATTTTTAATAATATTTTAATTTTTTTCCATTTTAATTTTTTATTTATTCTTTTCTTTTCTCTTTCCTTTTTTTTTTTTCTTTTTCACTCGTTTTTTTTTTTTCCCCCTTCCCATCTTCCCATTTTCTTCTTCCTCTAGCTAGTCACTGAACCTCGACTACTGGCCAAAGGTGAGGGCCGGTGAAGCTATGCCTCACCCAACCCTCTTGCGAAGGCTCCCTTGCCCAACCCTTGGCGATTGGCCCGAGGAATAAGAAGAATGGAATGAAAAAAAAAACATGAAGGAGAAAGAAAAGGAGAAAAGGAAAAAAATTATTTAAAATTGTTCGCATTGGTACCAGCCATACCATATAGGGTGACCATAGTCCAGGTCGGTGCCAATAAGCTAAATTGGTCGAATGGACTGAATATGTACAAATGCAAAATGTTTATAATTTAATTGATAATAAAAGGGGTTTAGAACCGAACTGATACAATTGTAATAAGTTTAGCCTTCCCAAAAATATATATATTCCACCTTACATTTGTGGCCACTTTATACACAACTTAACCGCAAGAGCATGGCGGATATTACGGTAGAGGGATCTGTATTTGTAAAGAAACTTCAAAAAAAAAAAAAAAAAATTATTGAAATATATGTGGCTGACATGTTTATAAATCATCATAATTCTCCATGAAAATGATGGTGGAGCAAGAATCACAAAAATGAGGGGTTGCTAGAAGCCTAGAATGGGGACACGTATCAAAGCATGGTGATGAATTTTCGAGGCTACACATAAAGCCACTGACAGCTTAATTGTTTGAAGTCATCATTAACATAATTAATCTCCTCTGGGTTGTCCCCTACAAATATCAAGCTATTTGCATGCAACCTAAACGAGCATAACGCTTTAATTTTTTCGATTCTGTTGTCTAGTCTTTTAAAGTAAATTAAGGGGAAGGTTTCAGGTAATGTTGTGAGAGTAAAGAATTAATCTTCGCATGAGACATTGATCCTTAGCTTTATCCAAGTTGTCGCGCCTGCTGTCTTTGGCAGCAGGCACAACAACTTGGTGCGTTTGAAAAAAAGTTTGGGAAAATGATTTTGTATCTAGATAAAGTAATTTAACTTTTCGAGTATTTGTTCAAAACAAACAGCATTTGGATAATTGGCTTTTGGTACATTTTTGTTAAGCAACTAAATGAAGTAAAAGTTTTGGGCCTAAAACTTAGGATGCTTTGACAGCATGTGAGATTTTATAAGACCATTGTCAACTCTTTTAAAAATTTAAATCGTTATATAAATATGTACTTTAATATTTAAATATTATAAAAAGAATTTTGAAATCGAAAACCACACTCACCGCATCGCGAAGCTCGGTGGGGAGTTGTTCGATGACGAAAGCGAATGTCTTGGAGAACTTGCGGAGCATGGAGTAGCAGAATCGCCAATGAGGTTGCTGAGGGAGCCGCTTCTCGGCATTCCTCGCCTTCATCTTCAGCTTCAACAGTGGGTAGAGTTCATCCGGATGCTTCAAAATCGCTCCCAAACTCCCCATTTCTCTCTCTTTCTCTGAACTCGAGATCGGAGAAAACAGAGATTGAATTTGGCAAAAGCTAATGGGGAGGTTTTTGTAAGGAGAGCAAACCAGAATGGTCATATATGAAGTCTCTAGGCTTGGAATAAACGATGTTATATATTTTTCGAAGTGTCCTTTCATGTCTTCCAATCATAGTACCGTGCAGTTGTTTCGGAGTTGATGGCGTTAAAAACAAGATTTTCATTTTGAGTGACTAAAGCATCACGGATCAACTTATCTCCATGAGACCTCTAACCTCATCTAGTCCGGCTGCCTCAAGGACCTCTAACCTTGTCGAGTGCACTTTCATCAAAAACTTAAGTTGTGACGTGTCTTACCAAAAACTGAAATTCTAAGAGTAACTTCATTACTAGTTTATGTATAATGATTTCGTTCATTCATTCTCATATCATCTGTCTCAACTAGATTGACACAATTTTTTTCATCTCGCTTTGTGTTGCATGTTATTTTTTATAACAACCTAGGAAATTAAGTAGTTTCAGGAAACAAGATTATCCTAACATGGAATCCGAAAGTTTTGTAACCTATGATTAGCTGGTCAGCAATTATTGCTTGGCTCTTCAAGATGTCCCACCGTTGTTGCCCCTTGTTAGCCGTATTCTTCGATCGGGTATACGTTGTTTTCACTTCTCTCACTTCGAAGAAGATTATCATAAGTAATAATAGCAAATATTGTATGATTGGTTTGAGGACAGCTAGTTCGTACAGGAGGGTTTGTATTGGTCTAGTGGCAACAATAATTATGCTGTCCCTTTCCAAACTTTCTCGTCACCGTTCCCTATGAAGGGTTTATTCTACATCAACATAAGATTGGTAATTCCTTCGACACATCTATAGAGCTCCTTTTTGTTGTAAGTTTTTGGGCGTTCTAAGGGAATGAAATCCAATACTTTGTAGTTGGGCTATTGTGCGTATGAAACTTGTCTTCAAGCTTGAAACTTATTTTCCATCCATCCCAGCTTTCATCCCGCTACCCTCTCAAAAAGGACCTAAGATAAGATGGTGGGAATGTAGTTGCATACTTATCCCAATGCACTCCCTCTACTTACCACTAGAAAGGCTAAGCAAATACGCATAGACTCCAAAGAAGATAACCTCGCTCGCACTTGAGTCGGATTCCCTTTAGGACGAATACAAGGGCCTGAAAAAGCATTCAATCTCGCTTACAAGAACAATTTCATTGCCTTGATGCGGGAAAGGATTAGGGCCAAAAAGATTGTGATCAATGTAATGCTTGCTTGAAGCTCTGTGTCTATGTCCACCCTTTTCGTTTGGAAGTGGCTCCTTCATCCAAATGTTTCTGAAGTGTTTCGCACAGCTTGGCATTTTGGATCTTTGGAATCTTGTCTTGGTGATTCAGGAGAATCCTCATGGTATTGGAAGGATCGTAAATTCCATTTTTAGAATAAGCACAGAAGGAAAGGCAAAAAAAGGATCTTCTACTTAGAATACCAAAGGGAAAAAAGGGCGATGCGCAATCAAGACATTCATGCACACTGCCATCAACAAAAGCAAGAGCAGCTAAGGTTGCTTCTTCTTCTTCCTTGTTTACAGCAACCCATGAGTGACCGGTTGATTACTGGCTTTAATGAGTGTCGCCCTATTCTGCTGTCCCTTCCCAAACTTTCTTGTCATTTTTCCCTATGAAAGGTTTATTTCGCATCAACATAAGACTGGTAATTCCTTCGACACATCTATGGAGCTCCTTCTTGTTGTAAGCTTTCGGGCATTCTAGAGGAATGAAATCCAATACTTTGTAGTTGGGCTATTCATGTGAGCCTGCACGACGGTGCGTGGCGCCGACTCCCACCTTCTTCGTAGCGTGCTAGCGCGTGAGGCGGCTTCCAGCCTCTTTTGGAGGCGTGCCACCCATCAAAATCTTCGTTTTGACGAGAGGAATTCAAATACGTGATCAAAATTCACTTTCACCAAACAAAAAATCACGAAAATAGGCAAAACGATTCAAAGGTGGGTCAAATCCGAAATGCTCATGGGTGGCACATTTGGCCTTTGCCGGAGGCGTGCCACTCATCGAAACGCTCGTCTAGCCAAGATGAGTTCAAATATGTGTTCAAAATCAAATTTCAAAGGATAAAATTTATGAAAATGGACCAAATGCAACAATTCAAGTTTTAGGCTACGAGGTTCTAATACCGAATGTTTGCCATCGAAACGGCATCCCAAGATTGATATAGCCAGAAACTCGAACATATTGGAGGAGAAGACAAATATTTGCATACCTAATTTGGAATCCATGATTCTTGGAGCAGAACGGCAGCAATTTGAACTTTCGACGCTAAAGATCTTCTCCTCTCTTACCCTCAATACCCTAGCTCAATGAGACCACCACTCATGGACGTTCCTTATGTGAGGTAGTGGGTGTATACATTTTTGAATGGCAAATGTAAAGGTTAGAGGAGTGATCTTAGCGCTATTTATAGAGTTTTCAATTACGTCATTTCATCACGGGCCAGGCCCAACTTTGTCCACACAAGCCAGGTGTATATTCAACTATTGAGAAACCTTATGTCTTATCTTATTAGACCAATCTCATAAAACAGTAAACCACAATCTCAATTAACATAGCCAACATTAAAAAAACTCTTACAACCTTATCTAGTTCAGAACTCTCTATCAATTGCATTGCCCGAAAACAAGCCAAGGCATTGTACCCGAATCCATCATTTGCGTAACACCCAATCGAGGATGACTAAGACACTAGGTCTCACTTAGGCATTTCGTCAAACACCTTCTGCGCCGACTCCACCACACCAACATCCCCGTAGACACTAATCAACACGTTCTGGACATAGACGTCGGAGTCGAGCCCGAGCTTTGCGACTAGGGCGTGAAGCTCGTAGCCCATCTCTTGGAGGCGAGGACAAGCTCTGGGGACGAAAGGGAAGGTGAATTTATTGGGCGACACGCCGCGGCGGAGCATTTGAACGAAGAGGGACAAGAAGTGAGGAGGGGAGGAGCGGGCGCGGGATCTAATAATGGTGTCGTAGGTGACGGTGTCGGGAGAGAAGACACCAGCGAAAAGAGAGCGGGCGTGGGGCAAGCTCTCGGGGGCCGAGGCAGCGCATGATAACAGGAGGCGGCGTCATCTTGGAGCCAATCTTGATGACGAGGGAGCGGAGCTTGTAGATAGTTTTGTTCGTGAAAGTTCGAGTTGTGCCATCAAAGCCCACTTTGATTTATACATTGAGTCTACTAACTTATTTGATTTTTGCAATTGCATCCTTTTTTTCCATCAAATGTGTTGCCTTAGCGAATCCTTATAATTTACTAACAATACATTATTTATGAACCGACACTTTGACAAGTGGAGCTTATGTCCTATGTGACATTGATGTTCGGCATCATGTGAAAAGAAATTCTTGTATTTTGCTTTTTTTTAAAAAAAAAAAAGAAAAGCAAGATGATCATAGCATCAATGAGCACCAACTCTCCTCCCGAAGACTGGTTGACCCTATCTTTAAAGTGGACCGCCCTCTTTGGCAAAGGATCTAACTAGCAATAACTATGGTCTAGCCTGTAATGGCATGGCCAATAACTTATATTCTTATGGAAACTTTTTTCTTGTACTCTTGATTTGATTTACATGTCAAAGTCGTATAAATTTTCATGCAACTTTTTTTTTTTTTTATCACACATGTTTTCCATGAAATCAAGAACACAAGATCATAAGAGGTTTTCCAAAGTCGCCATCAGATTCGATAATGCCGCCCTTTACCTTCATCAATGTTACCACGAGCACAAATAGATCGGCCACCTCTCTTTCTTTGGCATGTGCATGAGTAAAATGTTATGTACAGCTTGATATCCGAGAGGGAGAGGAGGGGGCGAGGGGCTGAGATTTGGTAATCGATGGATAGCATTTGGCGGAGCAACGGCCATGATTGTTGTAGCGATACGCAAATCGGAGTACCTAGGGGTTATGATGTGGCAGATCTTGATGACAGGTAACTTGAAGCAGAGAAGCTCATAGATAAATATTTTCACCTTCTCAAGAAGCATAATTTCCATGAAAACTGTTGTTGCACTTGTGCGGAATACGGACCAAGCGAATCGGATAAAATAGTCGGAATGAAGGAAAGGGAATTGGACACCGGATTTACGTGGTTCGGTCCGAATATTGAAACCTACGTCCACAGGGAGAGTAGTACGGAATTTCACTATAGAAACAAGCGATACACCGGAGATTACAATCACTCGAGTACTCAAACACACTTAGTGTTTCCCAGCCCCAAATTACACCCAGATAACTCACACAGTGTTTAGCTCCTCACAATTCCTAGTGAAACCTCATTCAAGGAATTAAACAAATTCTACTCACAAGAATTTAACTGACTAAAACACTCGGGTATAATTTTAACGAGATTATTCCTCTCTCAAGAGAACTCTCTGCACTCTTCTTCAGAGCTCTCTCTCGGCCACCGAAACTTGGCGCGGCACACTCTTCTCCGTTGGACATCTCTCTCTTTTATAATATAAAAGAGAGTCTCAATTATTTATTGCAACGTGAGGAAGTCTTCTTCAAAGAAAGAAAGGACAAAGCAAGCCCACCATAATCCATGGGCATCCATGCATGTGCATGCATTAAAGGAGAGGAGAAAATGGACGTCTGAGCCTCTTTCCTCTTCTTCACAGGTATGGCAAGTACTTAGGTATACCTTCTGACTGGGGTAGATCGAAAAAAGATATGTTTTCATGGATTTTGGCCAGGGTCAATACTAAGTTAGAAGGGTGGAAAGAACGGCTATTATCTAAAGGCGGTAAAGAGATCCTTATCAAGTCCGTGGTGCAGGCCATTCCTCAGTATGCCATGTCGGTTTTCAAGCTCCCTCATTCCCTTTGTAAGGCCATTGAGCATCGTATCGCTCATTTCTGGTGGAAGACGGATATTAGTAGGGGAGGCATTCATTGGCAAAAGTGGCGTTCCTTACAATTCAGCAAACTTTGTGGCGGCTTGGGGTTCCGTGATTTGCTCGCCTCTAACATCGCTTTATTGGGTAAGCAGGCCTGGCGAATTCTCCACAACCCTCTCTCCCTATGCAGTCAAGTCCTTAAAGGTATCTACTTCCCTCACACGAATTTTCTGCAAGCGGTACCTGGACGACGACCTTCATGGGGTTGGCGAAGTCTTATTGTTGGACGTGATGCTTTATTACCGAATTTGTGCTGGTCAGTGGGAGATGGAACACACATACATACGAGGCGGGATCGATGGTTACCAATAGGACCTTTATCGGGGCCTCTCGCTCGTGACGAACCGGCAAGAGTCACAGACCTCATCGACCCTCAACTCCACTCTTGGAATATCCCTCTCATCCGACAACACTATGATGAGGACATCGCTCAGCTCATTATCCGCACTCCTATCAAACCTGACTTTGCTGAAGATATCTTAATCTGGACGGCCACCAAAGACGGGAATCATTCGGTCAAGAGCCACTACCACTCTATCCTAACCACAGAACGCTGCCACACCGGCCACACTGCAGCAGCCACTTTTGATCTTGACAGGCAACTATGGACTAGAATCTGGACTTTGCAGACACAACCTAAACTCCGTATGTTTCTATGGTCTGTTTTTCATAACTCTATAGCGACTAAAGCTAATCTAGCCCGACGCCACATCATCGAGGATCCTACATGCTTATTGTGCGATCACCACACGCCGGAAACACTCGAACACCCTGTTCTTTCATTGCCCGTGGACAACCAAGGTATGGCAACATCCCGATATTGGTCATCTACATATTACCCCCCCAGTCCATGGAATGACTCAGTGGATCAGACAACATGCTAAGCGGAAGCGGGGCGTACCTGAGTTCAAGCTCATTGCGCACCTCCTCTGGAACATTTGGCGCGGCCGAAATAATTTCATTTTCCGTCATCAACAGCCAAGTTCCCACCTTGCCATCGTTGACGCGTTTGCTCACCGACATAGCTGGCGCGCGATTACTCGCGGTGACAAGCTGGGCCGATCCGATGCCTTGTCCGTCGGAGGCGTTTGGCAACCTCCTCCACAGGGGGTGCTGAAATGCAATATCGATGGGGCTATAAGGAGGGTGACCTGATCGGTACAATGGCGTGTGTTAGTCGGGATCATAGGGGTCAACTTACAGAGGTTTTCACCGATGCTTGTCCGGCGACTTCGGCACTTCAGACGGAAATCCAGGCTCTCACTGGTGCTCTCCGCCATCTCTTGCAGCTCGGTCTTCAACATGCTCGGATCATCATCGAATCGGACTCTGGGTGTGGTGGACGTCTTGACTAATAACCGGCGGCCGCCATGGGAGGAGCGTCCACTCTTCGCGGAGGCCATCTCCTTGATTCGTTCATGCCCTAATCTGTTTCGATCTGCGGGAGAGAGACAAATGGTCGTCGACCGGGCTGCGAAGGCCCATGGCCGTACTTGACCAAGCCCGTGAATCTGGAACCTTTTTCCCCCTGCTTCTCTTCTTGACCTAGTGTTTGCAGATGCGGTACTAAGCGGATGTAAGATGTTATAATTTCTAATATAAGTTATCTTCGTCCAAAAAAAAAAAAAAAAAAAAGAGCCTCTTTCCTCTTTTTTTGACCCATGCAATGAATGCCATCATTGCACTTTTCTTCATGCACGCCAACTCCCTAAGATTTCTCGAAGAAGTCCAATTCTCCCTTGCACTTCAGCCGAATAACAAAAGACAAAGAGCTTCTATTTGCATTAAATACAAGCAGCAATTTTGGACTTTCCCTCTCGCGGCTGCACGCTCCCTTCGGCCTCTTCTTCACGCTTGCGGCTCGTAGATCCGCATGCAATCTTCTTCGACAATTTCGGCTGATCAATTCACATGCGCTGCTTTGACTTGTACGTGGTCGAGTTCACATATTCTCGTTCAACGGGCTCAAATCGAGACATATTTTCAACAAAAACTGTGCGATACGAAATCAAGAGAAGAGCCCAACGTACATCTGCAACTTCTTGTTTGTTTTATCTACGACACCGACTAAAATATCAACAGAAAAATAATAAAAAAGTACACCATTTGTTTCCTACCTTTTTTTTTTTTTTTTTTTTGTCGTCCTACTCTATTCCTATTCTACACTCGCTCTCGGACTTTTGTCCCGCTTCTTGCCGGGCGTGGGAGTCGAAACCCTTTTGAAACTTACGCGTCCCTACCCCATCCCCCGAAAAGGTGGGGATTTGAACCCTCACCTCCCCTTCCATGTTGGAAGAGTGGCCACTAGGCGAATCCAAAAATATAACAAACAATCTTTTTACTTGACTCTATTGCAGCAACACTCCACTCTATTGCAGCAACACTCCTCCATTTGTGATTAATTTTCTAGTCATTTTCATAAAAAAAAAACCAAAAAGTGAGAGAGTTGAGTTTTTACTCGACTTTTTTGTTAACCTATTGACCAAAAAACCAACCCCAGCAAAGGTTCCTAATTGGTCCCAATTTCACTTAGGCCATAACAAGTTTTCCAAAAAAAAAAAAAAGAAGAAGAGAGAGAGAGTAAAGTTTTGATCATTAAATCAATCTTTTAATGATTTCGCCAAAGGGTTTGACCCAAAAATTTGAAAATTGTAAAAATCCACAAGTCACCTCGTTTTAGCTTCAATTTGACTTTGGCATTAATAATTTTGCATAAATTGATTAAGAATCTTGCTTTTTTTTGTTTTTTTGTTTTTGCAGTTTTATGTTCAAAATCAGTTAAAAATAAAATTACTTTCATATTTTTGCGTGGTTTCCTTTATAACATTTGATCTAGAGGTCATTCCACATGCACTCCTTCGACCGATTTTGTGATTTAGCATGCTGAAGGGTCCCGATCAATTATTCATGATTTAAGCGGTTTCACCCCTGATTAATTCATTTTCTTAATATTAATCCAAATTCGGGGTCAATTTTGGCAAATTGACATGGGAACTTTCCGATTTGATGAATATGGCACACCCAAAGATGGCACATCAAGTTAACGTTTTCCAATCGAGCTAATTCGACTTGGCCCATTCTAGACTAGCATCCAATTGAAGTAATTAAGCTTCAATTTGGCCAAACGAATTTCAATTACAAATGTTAGCTTAGCTTGTGGCATCATTTTAATGGAAATTAACATGATCAAGGCATTTTGTGCACAATTATTCGGCCTGAGGTAATCCAATTGCATTCAATTTGATCCAATTACACATAAGAAAATTTTAATTTCATTTTAATTGGTCAAATTCCGAAAATTAGAACAAAAATTAGGACTAGGATTGAACCGGTTCAACTCGGGTCAACCCAATCCGACTAAGTCAACCCGGTTTTGATCAGCGTTGACCCGTCGGTGGCCAAGTGTCATTTTCCAATCGTTTCATTAAAGACTTCATCTTGGCTATTGGATGTGACAACTCAGCAATCCATGTGACATAAATCCTAGCCAATCACGATATTACTTAGCTTCTAAGCTTCTTTGATCTCATCTTGGGAGATCAAATCCTAGCCATGGGTCAATTCCATGACTAGGATTCAAACTTGGCCAGGTATATAAGCTTTTCCCTCAAAAATTTGATAGGGCTCTCTCTCTCACACACAAACACTTAGCCACAAAAAGGCCAAAGCCTACTTGGCTGCCCACCAATTGATCGTCGCCCCTCACCACCCCACTCCCGGCGATCTCCGGTGTCCCCCTTCGCTGGTTGCATCCTCCGCCAGTGGTGATCTTTGAAAGAAAGCCTTGGATCGGCAGCCTAGTTTTCTTCGGCTTCATCCCGTGCTTAGGACGATAGAGCAAGCCGCCAGCTTCCGATCCTCATCCAACAGTCGATGGTGGTTCCTTGGCGTTCTGGAGCTTGCGATGTCACTTGTTGACCTATCTTTGAGCTGTCCTTGGCCGAAGCTCATCCAATTCTAGCCGAATCATCATTGACCACTCTCAACTTCTTTTGATCCCCATTTGTTGATTGTTATAAGTTTGATTCGAATACTATCTTACTTTAGACATTGTGATTTGATTTGGATTGTTGCCAAGCTATTCTAAGCCATCTTGAGCAGCTCATGGTGGCCGATTAGCTCAATCAAGCTTGAAGTTTGTCATAATCAATGTATAGTTCTCTAACGCTCGAATTTGATGAAGTGAGATCACCTAAGGTGATCGAGGCTAGGATTCACTTTACAGATGATTATGTGCTCTTAGAAATAATTGTTAGATGTGTTTGAATCGATTAAGGTTTGATTGATTATTTCATCATAAATAATCATGTGTTCTAGAAATTTGTAGGCATCTTTGGACTGTTCTGTTTCGAGTGATGATATGAGCTTGAAAACGTCTTCATCTTCCAAAGGTGTGCTCTAGACTTTTGAAGTATGCAAGTTGAGCTTCGAGGACAGGTTGGTTCAAGGACCCTTTGTCGATATATTATGTGTTGGAAGTTTGTTTGTAAAAACAAACTAAGTGCATTTTCCTTGTCCCACATAGGACAAGTGGGAGGAAGTGGGCCAATTAATAAGTGTGGGGTTTCATTTGTGTACCTAAAGGAATGATTGGGTGTGGGTTAGACCCCACCATACCCACGTGTGGGTGCGCGATTATTTGGCACACTTAGCACGCTTGCGTACGGTTATCTTATTAACTTTAATCAATTCAAATGTTGTTTTTGTTTATTGAGAATTTTCGGAAATTAAAAAAAAATTAATAGATAATAATTTTGAAATTTTATTTATTAAATAATAATAATTTTTGTTTTATTCCGAAATTATATTTGTGTCTTTTTAAGATAACCTTTGAAAAAGATACTCGTTCAGTTTGCAACTTTTCCCGAAGGGTTGCATTTGTTCGTTTTTTAACTTCTTACGAATGGACGCTTTTTGTTCATCTAGGCAATTTTCAAAATGATACATTTGTTTGCTTTGCAACATTTCACGAAGTGTTGTCTACGTTTTAAGAATGTTATATATATATGTCAGTTTTCAGAAGAAAATAGTGTGATCATTTTCGAGACTTCTCTCTGAAAAACTATAACCATTTTTTCAATTGTTTCCTAAAGAGATCCTGGAAAAATACTAGAATTGCTATCTAGTATTCTCATTTGAGACTTTGTTGTATCTTGGAGAATATTTGCCGGTGACCATTAGCAACTTTGTGGGGCAAATAAATTATTAAAGAAAGTGATATCACGCCTCAAAGTCTGACTTGAGTACTCTAAAGATCCGTCTTCATTGTTCTACCTAATTCGAAGCCATATTTTACCAACATTATAACTCTAAGGGTCTGCATGGTAATATTTCTGTTCCTCCCGATTTCTATTCTTTTGTTCCTTGGAACAAAAAAAAAAAAAAAAAAAATAGAAACCTGTTTGGTAACGCCAAGTTGTTTTTCTGTTCCCCTGAATAAAAACTTAGCTTGGAAATGGTTTTGGCATAGAAACCAGAAAAAAAAAAAAATTTACTTCTCTTCCCGAGAATAAAAATAAGAAACAACTTCTCTTAACCCTAACTTCTTTTTTCCCTTCTCAACTCACACCCCTTCTCAGCTCACCTCTCCCTTCGTCCGCTTGCCTCTCTCCGATCTCATCACCTCCTGTCGCCGCCGGTCCCGTCATCGCCGGTCCGTTCGTCGCCGGTCCCGTCGTTGTCGGTCCTGTCGCCGCCGGTCCCGTCGTCGCCGGTCTCGTGGCCTCCGTTCCATAGCCTGCAGTACTGTCGCCTCCTCTTCCCAGCTCGTCGCCAAGTCCCTCTTCGCCGCCCCAAACGGCGGCGACGGAACAACCTCCTCCTCCTTCGATCTCACGCCCGCCCAGAAGTCTCGCATCGAGCTCGCCAAGTCTCGCCGCAACCTCAAAATCTGCTCCGACCGGATCTCCCACTCCAAAGGTGCGAAACTTCCTCTCTAGAGTTTGACTACTTTCTTCAATCAACGATTTATTTCGTCTGCCGGGTGTTCTTGGTTTGGGCTCGTCTCGCATTGCATCACCAGTATCCTTATGCTTGAAATCTAGATATTTTACAAATTGTGAAGCTTGATTGAATATATAGAGGATGTTGCGATTCTTGCAGCTGAAAATTCTTTCAAAACATGATGTGCCCATGATTTTGTTTTTGGTCTACTGGTGAGAAAAATCTGATTTGCTGTAGGGTGCGCGCTAATGTCACGCCCCGATCCTCGGGCACACGCCCATCCCTCACCTTGGTCGATTAAAAAATTTGTGATATCCCAGGACGTATCGCTGACCCATTTCATTTTCATATGCACATGCGGAAGCAATTAAAAATCCCCAGACAAAAAAACATTAGGATAGAACAGTAGGACTAAATTTCAAACCTTTAAAAACATTCACTCTTAAATACATTGCAAACCAGTGCACATATATATACAAGGTGAACTATTAAATTAATTCACATTAAGCTTGTTTAAAAACAAGGTCTACAAGTAGAAGTGGGGTTCTACAAGCTACAGGTCCCGTCCTCCTCTTCATCATCCTCCACACTCCAACTGAAGCCTTTAGCAGACTGTATCGAACTTTCGAGATCTTCAAAATCTAAGTCTATTGCATCTAGGGATTTGAAATGGTTATTCAATAACCAATGAGATAACGTCTCAGCAAGTTCTACCCCCTAAGACCCGATTAGTAAACTAATACACATTAGGGCTGCCTATGCACGACATGAGTCAGAGGACTTACCTTGGCCTCAGATTCCACCTGCATATTAGCATCGATCAAATAGGCATCCAAACAATCACAACACTAATCGAAGCATTGATCAAATCGACATAGTCGATTACGTGTCAACAAGACCACTCATCGGTCATTTCCATTCAATCAATCAATTCACAATATCATATCAAAGCAATGATCAATCGACTTAGTCAATTACATGTCAATCAGATCATACATTCCCCACGATGTATATCTAGTCGCTGAGCACACATGCATTCTCTAAAGCACTAATTCACCAAAGTGATGCATCAAATCACCGAGTCCACGTGTCTCTCCCAAGATGCCTCACTTAATTCCATGGGCTCACGTGCATTCTCTAAGGCACTAGTTCGCCAAAGTGATGCATCAAATCACCGAGCCCACGTGTCCTTTTAGATGCCACTCTCAAGATTCAATGGCTTTATGGTCCCACCCAACTTTTCCAAGATTTAATGGCTTTACAGTCCCACCCGACCCTCTCAAGGTTCAATGGCTTTATGGCCCCACCCGACCCTTTCAAGATCCAATGGCTTTACGGTCCCACCCGACCCTTCCAAGATCCAGTGGCTTTATGGTCCCACCCGACCCTTTCAATTGCGGCCAATGATATTACACCTCATAATTAAATTCCTCAATTTCATAATATCTTGGCCTAATTTGTTGGTATCAAAGATACTCGATAAAATATCGTGTGTGAGTACACGATCGGCCTTAGCCAAAATAGAATAATTCCCTTATTTTTCAATCCCACCATTTCCTGTAGTCCACCAAAATATTTTTGGCACTGTCAACCGATGCCCGATTATTTTTCAATTAATAACCAAAGATTATTCAATTTAGGAATAAATCCTAAAATCACCAATAAATCAATTTCTCACAAATTAAGGCTCGATTAAATAAACGGACTGCACCACTATCATCAGCATAAAATTCCGGTCACCGGCCATCCCGGTTGAATTTCCAGAAAAATAAATAATTAAATAATTAATTTCAAATATTAAATAAATAAATATTAAAAATCCAATTTAGGCCCGTAATGCTTGATTGGAAGCCGAGACTAGCTCGGAAAATTACCAAGACTCGTTCAATAAATAATAGTACACATCTACTCGCTAATGACTAAGTCTAACCACTTAACATGCATCATTAAGTCTCTAATTTAATTTATCTAAATTAATCTAACCACCTAATTGCATTTAATTAAATCTAACCAACCCTAAGTATAATTAGCAAACTAAGAAAGTATTAGTGAGTAAAACTCACTTGGCAAAGCGAAGATCGGAACACCGCGACGAGGAGGAGTAAATTCCGTCTTGAAGAGTGGTACGTCGAGTTTTATGTTGTCGTCACGTGGCACCTCTTACCGTCCTGTATCCATTTTAATTATAGTTTTTTTTTCCTTGCGAATTTAAAAATTCTCGTATTCTTTTAGGCTTCCCATGTTTTACAAAACTTAGCTGTTGGATAATTTTTTTTCTTTGTTTTCTGAACGACTAGGTGATCTTTTATCCAATCTACAAAGGGGTACATGTATTGTCTTCTTCTCATTAGTGATGCGTATGAATATCTCAATTAGCTTTTGTTAAAAAAAAAGAAGATTTTTAGAAAAAAATATGTTATGTTTCTCAGTAACAGTTATATTATTATGCTACACGAATCATAATCAATAATACTAAAACAGTAAAATCATAGTAGGAAGAGGAGGAGGATGGACTGCTCACGGGGACTCGCACATATGAGAGAGAAAAGTGTGTGGGGAATTGATTTTAGGCAAATTTATCAAAAAAGTGTGTAAGATTAGCCATATCATTCCCCATTATTTAGAGGAAGAAAAAACCTATAAGTGTGTGTCAATATCTCAACGATATTTAAATAACTGAGAAATTCATATTGACTCATCTCTTATTAGATTATACTAATTGAGCGTGTATGACTCAATAAGACTATATTACCAACTCAAGAAAACTTATTTGGAAATCCCTTACCAAAAATAAACCCACCAAATAAAAAGATTTTAACCACGATAAATATTTGAACAATTTCAAAACCATGGTGGATCACCTTTTCATTTATTGAAAATATTTGATTTTCTTTAAATATATTTCCATATATCATTGATTGAAAAAATAAGGAGAATTATTTAAAAATTCCTAGACCTATTGCAATTGTGTTAATTCAATCATCAACTTTTTTTCTTACTAATTAAGTTCTAAACCTTTTGCGATTGTGCCAATTTAGCCTATCTTACCAATTTTGGCCAGCCAGGTTGACATAGATGCCATCCATCCTACGTGGCGTAGTCGGCGCCGACATGGAGAATTTTTAATAATATTTTAAAATTTTTTCCATTTTTATTTATTATTTTGTATTTTCTTTTCTCTTTTCTTTTTTTCTTTCTTTTCTCTCTCTATTTTTTTCCTTCCCCCTCTTCTTCCTCTAGCTGGTCATTGAACCTCGATGATTAGCCAGAGGTGAGGGCCAATGAAGCTATGCCTCACCCAACCCTCTTGTGAAGGCTCCCTTCCCAACCCTTGGTGATCGGCTAGAGGAATAAGAAGAATGGAAGGAAAATAAAATGAAAAAGATAGAAAAGGAGAAAAGGAAAGAATAAAAAATATTTAAAATTGTTCACGTTGGTACCGGCCATGCCATGTAGGGCGGCCATAGTCCAAGTCAGTGCCAATCGGGCAAATTGGTCGAACGGACTAAATATGTATAAATGCAAAAAATTTAGAATTTAATTGATAAAAAAGGGGTTTAGAAATAAGTTTAGCCTTCCCAATAAATATATATATATATATATATATATATATATATATATATTCCACCTTACATTTGTGGCCACTTTATACACAACTTAACCGCAAGAGCATGGTGGATATTACGGTAGAGGGATCTGTATTTGTAAAGAAACTTCAAAAAAAAAAAAATTATTGAAATATATGTGGCTGACATGTTTATAAATCATCATAATTCTCCATGAAAATGATGGTGGAGCAAGAATCACAAAAATGAGGGGTTGCTAGAAGCCTAGAATGGGGACACGTATCAAAGCATGGTGATGAATTTTTGAGGCTACACATAAAGCCACTGACAGCTTAATTGTTTGAAGTCATCATTAACATAATTAATCTCCTCTGGGTTGTCCCCTACAAATATCAAGCTATTTGCATGCAACCTAAACGAGCATAACGCTTTAATTTTTTCGATTCTGTTGTCTAGTCTTTTAAAGTAAATTAAGGGGAAGGTTTCAGGTAATGTTGTGAGAGTAAAGAATTAATCTTCGCATGAGACATTGATCCTTAGCTTTATCCAAGTTGTCGCGCCCACTGTCTTTGGCAGCAGGCACAACAACTTGGTGCGTTTGAAAAAAAGTTTGGGAAAATGATTTTGTATCTAGATAAAGTAATTTAACTTTTCGAGTATTTGTTCAAAACAAACAGCATTTGGATAATTGGCTTTTGGTACATTTTTGTTAAGCAACTAAATGAAGTAAAAGTTTTGGGCCTAAAACTTAGGATGTTTTGACAGCATGTGAGATTTTGTTAGATCATTACCAACTCTTTTAAAAGCTTAAATTGTTATATAAAGATGTACTTTAATATTTAAATATTATAAAAATAATATTGAAATCGAAACCACACTCACCGCATCGCGAAGCTCGGTGGGGAGTTGTTCGATGACGAAAGCGAATGTCTTGGAGAACTTGCGGAGCATGAAGTAGCAGAATCGCCAATGAGGTTGCTGAGGGAGCCGCTTCTCGGCATTCCTCGCCTTCATCTTCAGCTTCAACAGTGGGTAGAGTTCATCCGGATGCTTCAAAATCGCTCCCAAACTCCCCATTTCTCTATTTCTCTCTCTGAACTCGAGATCGGAGAAGACAGAGATTGAATTTGGCAAAAGCTAATGGGGAGGTTTTTGTAAGGAGAGCAAACCAGAATGGTCAAATATGAAGTCTCTGGGCTTGGAATAAACGATGTTATATACTCGTCGAAGTATCCTTTAATGTCTTTAAATCATAGTACCGCACAGTTTTTCGGTGTTCATGGCGTTAAAAACGTGATTTTCATTTTGAGTGACTAAACAATCACGGATCAACTTATCTCCAAAAGACCTCTAACCTCATCTAGTCCAGTTGCCTCAAGGACCTCTAACCTTGTCGAGTGCACTTTCATCAAAAACTTAAGTTGTGAAGTGTCTTACTAAAAACTGGAATTCTCCCACCAAATCCCCGGGGGAACCAAATTTCAGATTGGAGCTGCTTGAAAATTAGTTTGCGGCAGGTCAGGGAAGTTCCCAAGTCTTTGATTAGGAGTAGAAACCTATTTGTGATTGTTTCCCAAGCGGTGACCTGAACATTCATAGAGCTAATTGCTAATCCTATGGCAAGAAAAAATTCCAAGATTGCTCCAAATTGACCTTCGGGCATGGTTATGTGGCTATGCTAAGAGTAACTTCATTATTAGTTTATGTATAATGATTTCATTCATTCATTCTCATATCATTTGCCTCGACTAGATTGACATAAGTTTTTTTTATCTCGCTTTGGGTTGCATGTGATTTTTCATAACAACCTAGGAAATTAAGTAGTTTCAAGAAAACAAGATTATCCTAATATGGAATCCAAAAGTTTTGTAACATAAGATTAGCTGGTCAGCAATTATTGCTTGGCTCTTCAAGATGTCCTATCGTTGTTGCCCCTTGTTAGTTTTTGAAGTCAATGTGCAAGGGTATGTGTGTGTGGATTTTACTGGCAATAGAGCAACAATGGGATAAGGAAAGGAAAATATATCATAGTGTTTGTGTATATGTGTGAAAATTATGTCTCTTTGAGTCGAAAATGAATTTTCAAAATTAATAAATAAAGAAAAAGGAAATCTACTGCACTAGCGAAATGTATGGAAATCGTGTTAGTTTTGGAGTCGGCCAAAGGAAAAGTGAAGAAGAAAGTCCATGATTGAACATGATTATAATATAATATATATTATATATGGTTCTTGTGGGCACATTGTTGGCAATTTTCATCGTGAGTTTTGTGGCGATTACATCCTGGTGAGGATACACAAGTATTCAAGCTAATTAAATTCTTATGGTGAGAATTTGTGTTTAATTATTTTATGAGATTAAGAGATTATTTCATGAAGAAATATGGGGCTAAATGCTGTGTGAGTTATTAGGTATAATTTGACTAATCACTGTGATTATAATCTATACTATATCACTTTATCTATAATAGAATTATTTGCTATTCTTCCCATGAATGTATATGAAGGAATTCTTGTTGGCGGAAGACAACTTACCTGATTCCGATGCGCAAACAGCAAATAACCCCGGATCGAACGTTGAATTGCGATTCAATCAACACTGCCTCACGTTGATCTGGATGCAATCACAAGGAAAACACCTAATTTCCACAGCGTAAATGCCGATCGTTCTTGCAAAATTGAAGATGGAACGCCTTCTTTCTTGATGATGGAAATTGAGAGAGATTTTGGTGCAAATGATCTGACAACCCTTCCAATGGTTGTGTTCGGGAGGCTTATATACATCTCCCTTCGTACCTCTCCATTAGTGCCTTTCCATCGTATCGTTTCAACTTGAAACGGTGCGTCCAATTGCACCCCATCATGGACGTACCAGACCAGCTAAAATACAACATCTCCCACTCGGACATGATGGGTCTGATAGCGCTCTTATCAAGAATATAAGGCAAGGCATTCAACGTTCATCAACTTTACAGAACAATTCATACTGGCAAGTAAGCCGTGCGATCAGTGAGTACACCTGCACTTGGGAGCTCAAATTATGCACCTGTTAGGGATGACATAATGGCTACAACCCGAAAAGAAAAGAAAATAAACAATCGATGTCTCACAGTGCCTCAGACATATTTTGTTACATCAATTCAAGTATACCTATCCCTTAAAAAGCTATACTTGATTATCCTTAAAACATCATATATTTACAATTATATCCGCAACCACATAAGGCGATATAATTGGTCGATTAGTAAATACATGTGACAGATGTAAAACAACAATAGTTTTCCTTCGCACTCATGTCTCTCTCAATTTTAGAACAATTGCTTTCCTAGACACGTCCCATAGGCCATATCTATTCATGACCGCCCGTAACATGCTAAAGTAGCAACATTGATATTTCATTTCGAGAACATAGTCAGAAGTAACATAGGGCACGAATTGAGATAAATTATAAATTACCTCAAGGGCTCACACAATGAGTAAATAGGGATAATTTTACTCACCTTCCCTTGTCGGTTGAATAATGCACATGTAGTATGAATTACATGCTATAGTGGATTTCTCTTTCTATAAGAGCGTATGTCATTTCTTAAATATATCCACTATACGGATCTTAGCCTAAACATAGTCACGTGTTTCTTACATACTCATGTTTAACTCGAGTGCTATATTAGCTCGTTTTCTATAGCGCCCAATTAAGTACTCGCATCCGGCATCTTACAGGCATACATGATTGTGGGACTATCATGTTCGGTCTTATTATAAACAAATCACGGACCTCATCTTGACTCCAATCAAGGCGACATATTTTATGCACCAGACTTGCTCTTCAGCATTTATTTGTACATAACGTCTCATCTCAACGTGCTAACTATAGCACTTGAGGCGATTGCTCGTGTGAGTGAGCCAATCATTACCTGCTGACATAAGTTTCAATAATATATGTGTGCTTGTGCTAGTCTCATAATGGATTTGTACTTTTTGATAAAACATCAAGTCATTAATAAACGAACGAGTACAATACATATGTCCATAAATTCATGAAACAATGATTCTCTATAATAACACATGTCATATTCTACGCAAACCTAGTGACATCCTGTGGGTCAAGAATATGTCTCTAGGAATAGCCTTCGTAAATGGATCAGCAACCATTCTATTGGTTGAAATGTATTGTAGAATCACTTCTTCTCGCGCTATAATATCTCGATGAAGTTATTCTTTATGTCAATGTGCTTTGTCCTTCCATGATACTTGGAATCTTTCACATAGGCAATGGCTGCTTGACTATCGCAATAAACTATCACCAGTCTTGGAATCTCAGCGACAGTGGCTAAATTTTCAAAGAAACGTTTTAGCCATACCGCTTCTTGCACTGCAGCAGAACATGCAATAAATTCAGCCTCCATAGTTGACAAGGCTGTGCATGTCTGTTTATTGCTATTCCAAGAAATTGCACCTCCATTGAACAAGAATGCATATCGAGAAGTCGATTTACACTCATCCAGGTCTCCACCCTAATCAGCATCTGAATAACCTAATAGGCGTAAATCATTCCCTTGGTAACAAAGTCGATAGTCCATGGTGCCCTTCAAGTATCTCGGGATCCTCTTCACTGCTTTCGGTGTGCTTGACCGGGATTTGATTGATATCGGCTCACTAATCCCACGGCATAACATATGTCGAGTCGAGTACACATCATAGCATACATCAAACTTCCGATCGCACTAGCGTAAGGAATAGTTTCCATCACTTTGATTTCTTCTGGAGTCTTAGGACACATCTCAGTACTTAGGCCTTCACCTTGCATGACAGGGGTATCAATGGGATTACAATGCTGCATATTGAAACGCTCAAGAATTCTCATAATATAAGATTCTTGTGATAAAGTAAGGAGTTTCCTTGATCGATCTCTTTCGATCTTAACTCCTAATATATAAGCAGCTTCTCCCATGTCCTTCATTTCAAAATTGGAGGACAACCATTCTTTTATGGTGATTACCATAACCTTGTAATTTCTAGCCAACAGAATATCGTCCACATAAAGTGATAAAATCACAAATTTGTCTTCGGACTGCTTGACATATACACAGTGATCTTCTTCGATCATCATGAAACCAAAAGTTGTTATGGCTCGATGAAAACGAAGATACCACTGTCTAGATGATTACTTAAGGCCATATATTGAGCGATGAAGTTTGCAAACTTTATGCTCTTGACCTTTAGCTATGAAACCTATTGATTGTTTCATATAAATTTCCTCATCTAGTTCTCTATTGAGAAATGCCGTCTTTACATCCATTTGATGTAATTCAAGATCCAAATGTGCAACGATGGCTAGAATAAGGCGTATTGAGGCAAACCTTACAACTGGTGAAAATGGTTCCTCATAGTCTATACCCTCTTGTTGATTATAACCTTTCGCCACAAGGCAAGCCTTATACTTTTCAATGGATCCATCCACCCTTCGCTTAATCTTAAAGACCCATTTGTTTCCAATGGCCTTGCGATTGGGTGGTAGATCAACCAAGTCCCAGACATGATTTGTCTTCATTGACTCCATCTCGTCTTCCAAAACTTTTCTCCATTCTTCCTTATCAGAGGATGAGAGAGCCTCTTGAATAGTCTTAGGCTCGGCATCGTCCTTTTGAGCAATCATAAATGCTTCCCCTTCAATCTCAAAACGACGACGGGGAATACTTTTACGATTACTTTTACGCAATTGAATTTCTCTTGAATTCAATTCATCAAGCGATGCAACACTCCCACTAGGTCTTTCATATTAAGGTAAATCTTCATTTACCTCCATAACATTAGTGGGTGTATTATTAGGATCTTCCATCTCATATAATTGGAAATCCTTATCAATCTCACCTCTACTAGGAAAATCGTTCTCCAAGAACATGACATCTCGTGACTCATTTTCGGTCACACTCTCATCAGCTTGTTCACCTATGAACACATACCCTTTGGAGTGTTCAGAATATCTTATAAAGATACATTTCTTCCCTCTAGGGCCTAATTTGCCATATTTATGGGAAGATTCATGAACATAAGCTGCACATCCCCATGGACGTAGACTACTTAAGTCTGGTTTTCTACCAGCCCATAATTCATAAGAGGTGGAAGTGACCGATTTTGAGGGCACTCGGTTAAGTACATAGGCAGCAGTCAATAATGCATCTCCCCAAAAGGAGATAGGTAAATTTGCTTGCGCCATCATACACCTAACCATTTCCAATAGGGTTCTATTCCTTCTCTCAGCTACCCCATTTTGTTGTGGAGTATTAGGAATAGTCAATTGTCGTACAATTCCCTTTTCATCACAAAGAGCCTTGAATTGCTCCGATAGATACTCACGTCTGCAATCGGTTCTCAATGCCTTTATTGTTTTGTTCAACTGATTCTCTACCATCGTTATATATCGTCTAAAGCATTCTAATGCTTCGGACTTATGGGAGATCAGAAAGACATAACCGAAACGTGTGAAGTCATCTATGAAAATAATGAAATATGAGGCTCCATGCCTCGCCCTCACATTCAAAGGACCACAAATGTCAGAATGTATGAGTTGCAATGGAAATTCAGCTCTAGTCCCTTTACCAAATGGTTTTCTAGTTGCTTTTCCCGCTAGACAATGTTCACATATAGGTAGATCAACATTAGTGAGTGACCCTAAAAGGCCTTCTCTAGCTAATCTTTGCATTCTCTGCAACCCAATATGACCTAATCTAGCATGCCAAGTACTTGCATCAATCTCAACATTACTAGAAAATGCAATTAAAGAAAAACAACCATTAACATTAACATTGTACTGATCATAGTCAATGTTTAACACCATAAAACCATTCAGTACATGACCTGAACCATAATAAACTGTTCCATACAAAATGTCAACATAATCACCATGGAAATTCAATACATAACCTAAGCTAAGAAGAACAACTACAGAAACCAAGTTTCGTCGAATATCTGGAGTATAAAGGACATCATGCAGGAATAGGTTTCGACCACAACGTAAGATTAATTTACATGTGCCGATACCCTTCACTTCAACTCTCGAGTTATTCCCAACATATATCCATCTTCTTCCAAGCGGTATCCGACGATACTCCACAAATGCTTCTCGGTCTCTAACTACATGGTCTGTTGCTCCTGAGTCTACAGTCCACATTGGATGAGATTCAGCAAGCATTACAGTATTAGAAACAAAAGCATTACTCAAAGTAATGGAGTAATAGGGTACCTTTTTTGGTTTAGTGCATTCACAAGCAAAATGACCCAGCTTGCCACAATTGTGGCACTCCATCTTGGCCTTGTCCTTCTTCCCACCACGCTTCTTGTGTCGGAAGGTCTTAGCCCTCTTGGGTCCTCGATCAGTCATCTTCCCTTTGTTGTTGAACTGAAGATTCCTCTTGCGCTTGAAGCCCGAAGCTTTGCGCGAACTCGATTCAGCAACATAAGCATAGGTAGAGGATCTTGTAGCCTCTAGGCGCTCATCCTCTAATTCCAAATGACGCGCAATATCATCAAAAGTGACGATGTTCTCATTATGCGTCATATTGATCTTCATATGTTCCCAATTATCAGGAAGAGACCTTATAACAGCCTGAACTTGCTGTTCATCAGTAAGGGAGTGACTTGCCGACTTCAGCTCATGGATCATGTTTGACATCTCCCGAAGATGCTGCCTCATCGTTACATTTGGGCGCTTTTGGAATGTGTCAAACTTGATGGCGAGTCTCCTTAGCTTAGTGGCAGATGTACCCCCAAACTTATCCTTCAAGGCAACCCACATAGCTTGAGCTTTATCATAACTTTCAAACTCACATATGAGATCATCTTGCATACAGCTCAGCAACGTGATGCGAGGAATGCTATTCTTCTTTTTCCAAGCTTGATAAGCTTCCAGATCTCTCCTGTGTTGAGCTGAAGTTCCATGCTTAGGTTCATCCATGGTATGGTTGAGGGTTTCCAAAACCTCTTGCTCCTCAAGGATGTATTGAACATTTCGGTGCCAAATATCATAATTGTCACCGTTCAGCTTCTCACCCTTATTGAGGTAAGCCACAATGGTCTTGGAAGCCGATGCCATAATCAATTACTATAACACATTGACATAATAGACGCAGAATCAATACTAGCACATTTTTCTTCAGAGTAATACACATATTTAATTTGCAGCAAAAACAAACTAAAATAATGATAATTCAACAAAAAACACAAAAACAAAAGTTCACTATGTTCCCAATCAACTTCTATGTACGATTGTTCTATTATCATTAATTAGTTTAATTTGCACAAATTTTGAGTTCTAGGTGAGTACTTTTTTCGAATTCTACCAACCTAAAAACTCCCACTAGGAAGAAACAATTACATGACCTCATGTAATGTCTACATCTTTCCTTAACACAAAACCATAGCATGATAATAACCAACGTATAAACAACAATCATGCTTCAACTATAATTAAAAATGCAATTCAACATGTAATGGATTTCCTACCATTGTTCTAATTTTCTGGCAACTAGAAAATTGTAAGTATATTAAAATATATACATGGTATTATCGAACCAAGTTCTACACAGCATATACGACATCATTTGCACACAAGCTAGCTACTGTATTTCCTAAACCACAAGAAAATACAAGCTACAAATGAATAAACTATGCATTAAACCCCAAAAATATGCGTACATAGGGTTCCCTACACATTTTCATACATTTATAAAATCCAAAAATGAAAAATAATTATACCACAGTATAGGTGACATCCATACGAACCCAATGCCACCGACCACGCTCCAATCGGAGCTTGCACGCGCCCCCACGCGCCGCTTGAGTGCGCGGCGCATGTGGCGCACACGCTAGCGAGCCAAACGGCTCTTGGCCGGTCCGACCGTTGACCGGTCCGATCGTCGACCGGTTCGACCGCTGACCGGTTCGACCGTTGACCAGTCAACGGTCAACGGGTCTTGGTCAACGGGTCGAGTCTGGTCAACGGGTCGGGTCTGGTCAACGGGTCGGGTCTTTGGTCGGGTTTGGTCAACAGGTTGAGTCGGGTCGGGTCGCCGACCGGCCAACAATCGCCAGCCGTGACGTCATCGATGATGTCATCCCCATCATCACTCCATCGGGGCGAATGTGGACAGACACGTACTCCTAAATGACCGGGCCCCCAGACAGACCCACGTCATAAGTCACGATCGCACGAACCCGTATGAACGTCAAACCAGGTACGGTGGGACAATCGATCTCCAACAACTCGACCTCCACATCGAAGGAAGGCCATAAAATACTCCCCGTGACGGTAGGGAGTGGCATCGTGCTAATCTGAAATGTTGGTCCCCAAAGGGGTGAGTACAACCACTCAGCAGGTAAAGGAATCCAATAACCACTTAATGCATTAAACAATACGAACAATTACATCATACATGACGTTCATGCATTCCAGCGTACTTACCTCGAAGCCATGTATATGCCATCATACATCATCATCACAATCACAATACGTACATATCATAGGCCACAAATGATCATCATCATACCATATCATCCATGCATGTCATCATCATATCTTATATACATATCATCATGCCATCATGTCATCATGCCAAAGGTAATCATCATCATATCATGTCACATATGCATATCGTCATGCCATAGGTAATCATCATCATGTCATGTCACATATGCATATCATCATGCCATAGGTAGTCATCATCATGTCATGTCACATATGCATGATTTAATTTCCACTTTTAGTTCTCAATTTGATCATCACATCACTCTTTCTTGGGATCATCCATCCCACACTTTACACTCGCACCCTATCCAGGCATTGCGAGAAAAACCTCCGGCATTCAGCCATTCATGGCCATCGGGCATCCGGCACCCCCACATCCCGGGCGTCTCGCATCCCAACTGGCATCACGAGGCATCCCCTCGGGCAAAGACCTCCGAGGCTTCCGGCACCCAACCATTCCGGGCATCCCGATACTCCCAGGGCCATCCGGTCATGTATCTCTATACATTCCGGGCATTATCATCCTCCACAAACAACTTCCCCATTTACCATTACTCATGTTTGCCAATTTAGGTCTCAATATACCATGCGCATGATGTAATGGTAAGACAAGATCACCTTCGTTCTTATACATGCATCATTAATCATTAACATACGTGCAGTAAAATGCAATCACTCATAGTAATTAGATCCTTATGGAATGTATGCCACTCAAAACAATTTACTTACCAAATTCATTTAGAATTTATTTAAATTCCAACTTATCCTAATTTGCAATTATTTAAATTAAATAATCACACAAATCCCAAATTCATGAAATTAAAGCATATGATAATGTAATACAATAAAATAGTGATTTCCTACAGAAAAACACATAGCCAATCAATTTCTACACAAAAGGTAATGTTACTAAAATTACCGCATAGAATCTCGGACAAAGGCAGAATGTGCAGTTTCCTAAGTAATTCAATTAAAATGCCCAAACGACCTCCGAAAATTATGAAATTTTACCCGGTTATAGTTAAGATACTAAATTAGATTTTTCATGAAGGATTCTAGGCCAGATTTGTTTTAGATAAATTTCTATAGTCATTCGAAGCCATGGGTCAGATTACCGAAACGTCCAGGGTCCTATGTCCGAAATATTGAGGTTTAATCTACCTATCCTTCTTCGTTTTCTCTGAAATTTGCATATGTTTTGCTTCTAAAGATCCCCTACAACTTTCATGAAGGAACTTAAGCCAAATTTCCAAAGAATAACCTCCATATGTGTCCATGAAGTCTCGGATGTCCCGTACCGCGTCTCCAGATTTATCATCTTCAAGATCAGGTCGACTTCCTAAGCTATACTTGTTCATTTTGCTTCAAATTTGATTATGTTGATCTTTAAGGTGTGCTCTACAAGTTTCATGAAGGAGTCGAAGAGAGATTTTTGGTAAAAACCAACATGCAGCCACAAATCTACCACAAGGTCAACAAGATAGATCCAGATCTAGAGCCTCCGTAGGATGGGGTTTTGACCCCTTAAATCTTCATCATTTTGTACAAAATTTTAGTATGTTGTAGTTCAAGGTGTTGGCTACAACTTTCATGAAGATATCCAAGTCAAAATCGAACTCCAAACATGCATGCAAGCTCCCACAAGATTCTGACTCCAGTGATTCATGCGAAAACAGCAAGGTTCATCAAGAAACGACCCACTCTAGCTTCGGTTCCTAGCTTCTAAACATCCAAGAATTGAATCATCCATACAAAACACACATGCAAGAGTAGTAATGGACCCTAAACTTGCCTTAAACACAAAAGAAATGGCGGACGAACGGCGGACGAACGGTGGCGAACGGACGGCTCCTCCTTCTCTCGGCCTCCTCCTCTCTCTCTCGCAACTCTCTCTCTCTCTCCTCTTGGGCGACACTTTCTCTCTCCCTCTACCCCAACCGGTCACCCTTTCCCTTAAACTTCCCTAAAGGCAATCTCATGATTGCCTCCCTCAAGGCCCAATGCATGGCAAGCCCTCTTGCCACTTGGCAAGGCTCATGCAATGGGCTTGGGCTTGGGCCTCTTGGGCCTCTTGGGAGAAGTGGGCCGGCCACTTCTCCCCCCCTTGGGTCGACGGCAGCCCCTCCTTGTGGGCCTTAATGGGCCGGCCACTTGGCCCATTAGGGTCCACCCTTGGGCCTAAGGCCCAATCAAATTTTCTCCCTTTTTTTTTTTTTTTTTTAAAACTTTCTTTTTAGGGACTTAATTGCTAAATTTCACATAATCAAAATCCTATAATATTTTATCTATGAGAACTTAATCTATAAAATGCATGGCCAAGTATAGACTATTCTCATTAATTTACCCTATAATCCAATTTCAAAAATTTAAATTAAGAACACAAGCACAAAACACATAGCCTTAAAAGAAAACTAAAGGCTAAAGCATAACCCATAGGTAAATTCATTACCTATTAAAAGCTTTAGGACACCTTAGGGCTTGCCCCTAATTTCTGGGATTCCACAGTGTGGGCGCGTGCGGCATCTTCCGGCGGCGTTCGACCCACCGTTGGACTCGTCTCGACGAGTACTTTCACCCTATATATTCAAAAAATAATTTTGGCCAAAAAAATATATCGAAAATGACCAAAACCGTACGGGTGTATGCGACCCCGAGTCCGTTCTTCGCTTCGGTTGAATTTCAAGTTTTTCAGATGGCAATTCCGACCATTAGACATCCAAATAGTGTAGATTTGATACTCTTGATCTCAATATCAAAAGTTAAACGAGAAAATTCAATGAAAAACAAGGCAGAAATCACAACCGGGCTCTGATATCAATGAAGGAATTCTTGTCGGCGGAAGACGACTTACCTGATTCCGATGCGCAAACAGCAAATAACCCCGGATCGAACGTTGAATTGCGATTCAATCACGAACAACACTGCCTCACGTTGGTCTAGATGCAATCACAAGGAAAACACCTAATTTCCACAGCGTAAATGCCGATTGTTCTTGCAAAATTGAAGATGGAACGCCTTCTTCCTTGATGATGGACATTGAGAGAGATTTTGGTGCAAATGATCTAACAACGCTTCCAATGGTTGTGTTCGGGAGGCTTATATACATCTCCCTTCGTACCTCTCCATTAGTGCCTTTCCATTGTATCGTTTCAACTTGAAACGGTGCGTCCAATTGCACCCCATCATGGACGTACCAGACCAGCTAAAATACAATAGTATATCTACACTATATCACTTTATCTATAGTACAATTCGTTGCTATTCTTCCCATGAATGTATGTCGTAGTGATTGAATTATGTAAATCTACTGATCTGTTTTCTTTTTTGTTTATTTTATTATTCTATTGCTTACTTTTGTAATAACATGAGTGGATGAGCTTTTCTCGGTTGGTTTGTCAAAGTACTTACTCATCCGAACATCACCCCTTGCTTATAGATTAGTAACCGACTCAGCACATGCGAAATATCTCTACGTTTTTTTTTTTTTTTTTCGCAAAACACCGTCCACATAATTCAATTATTACTAGTACTAGGAGTCATCACAAACCTCAGCAACTATAGATTAGATATTAGTAGAGTCCAGGCTTTTCTAGATCATGATTTCACCGCTCCCCCTCAATCAATTTTTACGATCCTCCAAACACGCTTTGCAATATCTTGAACTTAGCTTGTGGTAACACTAATATGTCAAACAATTTGATAATCAATTTTTTGCTCAATCTCTTTGTTATTTTGCATTTCTCAATTGAAGTGATATTTGATAGCAGTCAGTTTAGTTCTTTTGTGAGAAACTTGATTTTTAGATATTGCGATCACAAATTTGTTGTCCCAAAATATCACAATAGGTTGTGTTAGTGCTTCTTTCAAGTTTTCTAGTATTTTTGGAAGCCACAATGCTTACTAGCAGTGGTAGCGGCCAAGAGGTATCCAGCTTTCGTATGCTATTGAGTCTGCTTCTTGGATGCCCATGAGAATATTGCAAACCTAGTGAGAATGTGTAACAAGTAGCACTGCTCCTATTGTCAACTAAGTCTGCCTAGTCACCATTGGTGGAACTAAGCAGCTTAGCCTGTTCATGTGGGCTGTTAAATTTATGACTTGAGTTTGAGATTCACTGGACTTTTGATGGATTCACAAAGGAGGAAATAATTAAAAAGAGGAATTTTGCCCTTTGGAGTGAAGCCGCCGAAGTTTTTCTTTTCCTTCGAGGGACGTTGCTGCAGCTCTACGTAGGAGAAGCGAAGGAAGAAGCCCTGCACGTGAAGATTTGTTAAAGTGGTGGGCCCAAGGTCAAAAGTTTGACCTTGGGCAGACACGCACACTCAATATTACAGGGATGGGCTGATGGATAAATAAAAAGGGAAAGCTCTCTGCATGTACGCGTGAATCCAACGTTGGTGGGCCCAGGTCAACTATTTGACCATGGGCACACGATTTCCTTCTTTGGCGTGCGCGTGAAGTCGGTTTAAAAGAAAAGAAAACCCTACGTATGAAGCTGTACGTTCGAAAATACGTAGCCGCAAGTCCTCCACGCGAAGCTTTGAAGAGATACGTGAAGCCATTTGAACGTACGGTAACTTTGTGCCGTGAGTTTATACCAAGTGAGTTGTTTATTTGTAAACACTTTGAGTTTAGGGATAAATTGAGATTTTGAAAACATTGAGAGAATGTTTGAGTGACTTGAGTATATAATCTCTTTATATCACTTGATCTATAGTGAAATTCGTTGCTGCTCTCCCCATGGATGTAGGTCTTTACGACTGAACCACGTAAATCTGGTGTCTAATTTATTTTCTTTTTCTGTCTATATTATTGTTCGATTGCTCACCTCATCACAACATGGGCGATAAACAAATGCAATATTCTTTTGTTCCTTGTAAATATTTTGGAATTTTTTTTGGTAGCTCCAAAATGAATTCGGCTTAGGGAAGTATTCATCAATATGACCCGTATAGAGTGCTTTGGAGCCTCATGACCTTTTCTCCTTTGCCTTTAGTGATAAAGCTTGGCTGTTGTTCCATATATATTTCTTTTGAAGATGTCCATTTATATATTTGTTTAAAGATATCAATTTAGGAATGCTGACTTTTTATCTAGGTGATAGTTTGCCATTTCTATTGTGTTGCTAAGACTATGAAAGCACTAATAGTGTCGAGACAAGGGACACGAGCGAAAGTTTCGGTATAGTTCATACTGAATTATTGCAAGTGTCCTTTCACCAAAGGCCTTGCTTTATGCTTTTGAGTTGATCCATATGCATTTAGTTTGGTCTTGTGAAATTCATTTTCGAAGCTTTGAAAATATAAACGTGGGACATTGGCGCAAAACCTCTTGCTTCTGGTGAGCCGAGACATTGGCCCCGCCTTTAGAACGTGAAGAAGAAGATTGTGGCGATGACTAGCTTGCTGGCCACGATGGTTGCCACAGCATCGACGACGGTCTTATGCGAGGAAGATACTGATCTAGCACTGGGGGCTGGGACACCGGTTGGTGCAACCTTGGATATAGGACTTTGGACTGAGGTTGGTGCACGAGGACTTTGGCCTGAGTTCACTCCGATATTAACCACCTCGAACGACCTCGGCCTTAGCTATTGAGGAGGCACAACCTCAGAGCTTAGAGCAGCAAGCGGTGGTGGTCCAAGATAAAAGGCGCACACTGTGGCAGATAGAGGGAGCCGTGCGGGGTCTCCGCAGATTGAGCAAATGCAAAGAAAGGGCGAGGTGGGACCCATGATTTAGATTGTTCTATTATTTTTATTCTTTGGGTGTAAATGGAGCCAAAACGGTTGTCAATTCAGGTAGCGCTTCTTTTTTTTTATTATTTATTTCTTAGAAAAGTGAGAAGTCTCAATTTTTACATGACAAGAATATCCACTATAGATAAGTAAAGTAAGTGCTCACCAATGATCTCAGTAGCTCCATCGACCAGATAACACTAAAGCCAATAATCGAATTGACGATGATTCGTATCTAGAATTATCAGCACTTGATGGCATAGAGAATCAAACACGTGTTGTTATTAACTAATTCATGATAAAAAGTACTCATCAATTATCTCAGCAACTCCATCGACCAGATAATATTAAAGCCAAAAATCGAATTGATGATAATTCGTATATGGAATTATCAGCACTTGATGGCATAGAGAATCAAACATGCATTCCATGTGTTATTGACTAATTCATGATAGAACTGATTATCCTCCATTAGAATAAAAGACATTTTTTTCTTTGTAGAAAACACTCGAATATCCCACACTTTTCTTTCAATACTAGGGAGAAGAAATAGACTTAAAAGAAAAGACAAAATTACTAAAATAATTTTTTGAAAATCATGTATCCTTTGATTAACAACTAGTTTAATTCCAATTTTAAAATCAAAAAAATGTGTATTCGTTCTTTTCTTTTCCTTTTGAGCTTCACCAAGTAATAAAAAATTAAAGTAATCTGAGTAATTTGGAATTTGTTAGATAAAGAATTGGTTTTCTTTTTGAACTTTTTGGCATATTTTGGTACATGTATAAATATAGCACAATGAAAATAGAAAAAAGATATAAAAAAAAAATGGAATTGGTTGACCAATAGATGTCTTTCACATTCAACTAGAGAAATGAATAACTTTTTTTCAAATTTTTAGTGGCACTCACAAACAAGTCTATTTCGTACCTTTATTTTAAGACAAAAACTCCATCTTAGCTGTCAAGGCAACTCTTGGATCTTTTCATTCGACGCTATCTTTAAATGCACGTCGTACAAAAGATTTTCAACAAAAATCCAGTGCTATGCGAATAGTTTGTCGGCACCTTCGACTTAGAATACTATTTACACTATGATGAAAGAAAAGGAAAACTAGAATGAGGTGCAAACTAGAATCTCCCACACTTTGTTCGGCTCACGAACTTGAAGTGTGGGATGACCTGCCGCCAAGAGAGAAAATCCCATAGTGTCAACTACCATAGTCGGTAAAGAGTTGGCCAACAGATGGACTATTTTCGCCCTACTCGAGGAATCCGTCAAGGGGACCCTTTATCCCATTATCTATTCATCCTTTTGACTAATCTCCTATCCTCTCTCATTCACCGAGCCATCGACATGGGACATTTGAAAGGCATTAAAATTAACAGGTTCAGTCCTACCCTCTCTCATTTGTTCTTTGCTGATGACGCTATATTCTTCGTAAATGGCACAACTTCAGAATGTCACAACCTAGCAAGTATTCTGTCTCAATATTGCCTAGCTACCGGTCAGTCAATCAATAGAAACAAGTCTGGTATTTTCCTAAGTAAGGACTGCCCAAGCTGTCTTAAAGATAACCTGGCAAGTGAGTTAAGAATTCCTGTGATGGAACGAATGGGTAAATACTTAGGCATTCCCTCTGATTGTGGCCGTTCAAAAGGAGAGATATTTTCTTGGATTTTGGACAGGGTGAACTTGAAAATGGAGGGTTTCATTCTACATTTCCCCATATTTTGCATGCGCACCTCCCATAAGTAAGGCTTCAAATTTTGGTCATAATCTTGATTGTGTAATTTGAGAATATTTGTGCATGTGTTCTAATCATAACCTAATTGGTGACTGGTGGGTACTTCACTTTCAAAGCCCTATATTTAAATTAATGCAAATATAAAAATATCTTTAATTGAAGCAATCACAAATAATTTCCAACCTCTTGAAGGCATGTGTCGCCCGCTGATCACTTTGAATTAAGAGACTTAATGAATGCGACTAATTATTAGATGCATTGAGACTTGATAAACACCACAATAAATACTTACAAAAAAATTGTGAGTTAAGAGACTGAATGCATGAGGACTTTACCAAGAGGTCACGCCAATATTAACCACCTCGAACGACCTCGGCCTTAGCTATTGAAGAGGCACAACCTTGGAGCTAAAAGCAGCAAGCGGTGGTGGCCCAAGATAAAAGGCAAACACAAGTGGCAGATAGAGGGAGGCATGCGGGGTCTCCTCAGGTTGAGCAAAGATAAAGAAAGGGAGAGTTGGGACCCACAATTTAGATTGTTCTATCAATTTTACTTTTTGGGTGTAAATGGAGCTAATATGGTTGTCAATTTAGCTAGCGCTTTTTTTATTATTTATTTCTTAGAAAAGTGAGAAGTCTCAATTTTTATATGATGAGAATGTCCACTTTAAATAAGTAAAGTAAGTGCTCATCAATTATCTCAGTAGCTCCATCGACCAGAAAAGCCAAAAATCGAATTGATGATGATTCGTATATGGAATTATCAGCACTTGATGGCATAGAGAATCAAATACGTGTCCCATGTGTTATTAACTAATTCATCATAGAACTGATTATTCTCCATTCGAATAAAAGAAATGTTGTTTTTGTTTGCAGAAGACCCTCGAATATCCCACACTTTTCTTTCAATATCAGAGAGAAGAAATAGACTTAAAAGAAAAGACGAAATTACTAAGACAACTTTTAGAAAATCATGTATCCTTGTCATGCCCCAATCCTTGGGCACGCGCCCATCCCTTGCCTTGGTCGATTTTAAAGTGCGATATCCCAGGACTATGTATCGCCGACCCTTTCTATTTATTATGCGCATGCGGAAGATTAAGAATCCCTGACAATAAAACAATGGGATAGAAAAGCAGGCCATATTTTTCATATTGAAATTCACAACCACACTTTCACTTACAGCATAAAAGTCTCACACCTATCTACACTAAGACAGGGTTCACAAAAGGAATGGGATCTCAATCCACATCCGGGTTGTATTCAAGATCCTTCTCGGATCACCTTCTTCTTCAAAAATCTTTTCCTCCTCGGGATCCTCGTTAGTGCTCTCCTTCTCGGGTTCCTCCTCTTCAGCTCTTACTCGGGGTCCTGAAATGGTTATTCAATAACCAATGAGACCACGTCTCGGCGAGTTCTACCCCCTAAGACTTGATTAGTAAGCCAATACACTACGGGCTGCCTAAACACGTACAGGTCAGAGGACTTACCTTGGCCTCAGATTCCACCTGCAATTCAGTATAATTCAATAATAGGCACCCAACTAATCATAACAAATCGAACTAGTCGATTACATGTCATAGAGCACACGTGCATTCTCTAAGGCACTAGTTCACCAAAATGATGCATCAAATCACCGAGCCCACGTGTCTCTTCCAAGATGCCTCGCTTAATTCCCCTGGGCCCACGTGCATTCTCTCGGGTACTTGTTCACCAAAGTGATGCATCAAGTCACCGAGCCCACGTGCCCTTTTACGATGCTTGGGCCACGTGCATTCTCTCTGCACTCATTCACCAAAGTGATGCATCAATTTACCGAGCCCACGTGCCCTTTTACGATGCTTGGGCCACGTGCATTCTCTCGGGCACTCGTTCACCAAAGTGATGCATCAAGTCACCGAGCCCACGTGCCCTTTTACGATGCTTAGGCCACGTGCATTCTCTCGAGCACTCGTTCACCAAAGTGATGCATCAAGTCACCGAGCCCACGTGCCCTTTTACGATGCTTGGGCCACGTGCATTCTCTCGACACTCGTTCACCAAAGTGATGCATCAAGTCACCGAGCCCACGTGCCCTTTTAGATGCCACACTGATTCACCAATCCACCGTCGATACTGACCATCGGTACCCAAACATTTCCCATTACATAATTGAAATCAACCAATTAGGAGCATGTCCTAAAATTCACAATTTAAATCAATTTCACACAACGTAGAGCTCAAATAAATAAACGGACTGCACCATGACAATCAGCACGAAATTCTGGTCGTCGGCCATCTCAACCTTAATTTCCGAAAAATAATCAATTAAATAATTAATTTCGAAAATTAAATGATAAATATTATAAATTCAATTTAGCTCAAAATAAAGCCCGATTAAATAAACGGACTTCACCACAGTCATCAACATAATATTCGGTTGCTGGCCATCCAAGTTGAATTTCTGGAAAAATAAATAATTAAATAATTAATTTCGAAAATTAAATAAATAATTACTAAAAATCCAATTTAGGCCCGTAATGCCTAATTGGAAGCTAAACGAGACCGGAAAATTACCGAGACTCGTTCAATAAATAACATGGCACGTCTACTAGCTAATGGCTATTTCTAACCACCTAACATGCACCAATTAGTCTCTAATTTAATTTATCTAAATTAATCTAACCACCTAATTGCATTTAATTAAATCTAACCAACCCTTAAGCATAATTAGAAAACTAAGAAAGCATTAGTGAGTAAAACTCACTTGCTCTAAACGAAGGCCGAGACACCGAGACGACGACGCAACGGCGGCCGAACTTGGGCCGGGCCAAGAACTTCGCAAGCCCGAAGAAACTTTGGGCTTCAAGATTGGGCTGACTTCTTTAATCACTTGGGCTTGAAAATACTAAATTGTGGGCTACTTGCTGGGCCAAAATTAAACTGAAAATGGGCTGCACTCCTTGGGCTGAACTTGTTTGGGCCAAAGACTCACTTAATGGCCGCACTTGTGGGCTTGAGGCTTCAACTAAATCAAACCAACTTGGCCTGAGCTTGTTAGGCCACTTGGTCTTGTAGGCTGAAGTTCACTTGGGCCGAAGTTGGGCCCAATCCTAATGGGCTGAACCGCGGGTTTGGCTTGCGGGCTGCGAGAGAGGAGACCAGCAGCGGCGGCGAAACGGGCCGATCGGAGCTCGGCGAGCGGGTGGTTGGCAACCTGGTAACTCCCGGGGTCTTGGGGATCTTGTGAGTGGATGGAATGGGCAAATGAAGTGCTGAAATGGGGCGAAACAGCAAGAAAACGCGAAACAGTACCGGCGGGCAGCTTCCAGACGGTCCGGCGAGCGGCGGACTCCGGCGGCCGTACGGAACGAACGGCGGCTCCGTTTGGGGTGATTTTGGGCTTGTTGGAACGGTATGGATGTTCTCTTCACGGCTATATGTGGCTCGTTCACTGGTTCATCCGGGAAGACCACTTTTGACTCGAATCTTTGACGAAAGGTCGGCTGGAGCAGAAACCGGCGGTGGCGCGGGTGGAGGCGTGCGACGGCTGCAGCTCCTTCTGCTGGTCTTCTTGTTGGCTTGAGGACTTCGAAAATGAAGAGGAGAGGGTCTTGGATGGTAGAGAGGAGAGAGAGATGGAGAGGATAGAGGTGAGGGAAGAGATAAGAGAGATGAGAGAGATGAGAGAGATGAGATAGAGTTGAGGTGGGGGCCTTGGCTTAATATTTTCCAATCTTGCTCTCCAATATTCATCCTAGGCCAAGTAAGATCCCTTGGCCTCCATTGATCCACACCAACACCTCTCATGACTTCACTTTTGGTCCATTTGGCTAGGGGAAGGGAGAGTTACGAATTTTGCAAGAATTGTCTTCAATTGGTGGCTTGATCCACTTCAATTCTATCTCAATTGGCCTCCATAAAATCAATCGGTCATCCATCGACCATCTCAATATTTTTCCTCACCCATATATCCATCTTGCTTCCTAATTTTGCTATCAAAAATAATCACGGCTTTTTACGCACGAAACGACTCGGCGACGACTTTTTCCCAAAAAGTGTCGGGTGTCGAAAAAAATCTTCGAGGCGAGTCGACGCTCCTAGAATTTATTGTGACATGACAGAATCTTCAATTTCTGAAATCAGACTCGAATTGGCGGTTAATTTCTATTTGGCACGTTTTTAGCGTAACCTAGGCTACCGGGTAACTTTCAAATATTTTTAAGTGCAATTGACGCGTGGTCGATTTTCTTCGAGCCACTATTAACCCACTCGACTCATTGACGACTCTCGGTTGTCGTGAGAATCCCGAGGATCCGAATACGGACACAGGGTACCAAAACAATAAGAAAATCAGTATAGAGCCGGTTGACGAGAATTTTCTAATTTAGTGGTGTCACCCACGATTAGTCACACATCTCAGTCGATCTAGTCTATCTCTGATTTCAAATCGATTTTTTTTAACTATGCCGTAATGACCTCTAAAGATGGACATGGTCGAGAAGCCGATTCCTGGTCGAATTCTCAAGTCTATTGCCTTAAAATTCCTAATAATTTCCCTAGATAGTTTAATTATCTCAAGAATGATCAGTTCTGAGAATAGCCCTATAAACACGTCAATGAAACGCCCGATTCAATTAGAAGGAAACAGAACCGAAAATTCGGGATGTCACAATCCTTTGATTAACTACTAGTTTAATTCCAATTTTAAAATCAAAAAAATGTGTAGTCGCTTTTTTTTTTTTTTTTTTTGAGCTTGACCAACTAATAAAAACTAAAGTATTGGTATTTGTTAGGTAAGAAATTTTTATTTTTTTTTGAACTTTTTGGTGTATTTTGGTACATGTATAAATATAGTATGCCGAAAATAGACAAAGATATAGAAAAAGAAAAGATGGAATTGTTTGACCAATAGATGTCTTTCACATTCAACTAGAGAAATGAATAACCTTTTTTTTTTCAAATTTTTAACGGCACTCACACACAAGTCAATTTCGTATCTTCATTTTAAGACAAAAACTCCATTCTTAACCATCAGGGCAACTGTTGGATCTTTTCATTCGATGCTATCTTTAAATGCACGTCGTACAAAATATTTTCAACAAAAATCCAGTGCTATGCTAATAGTTTGTTAGCATCTTTGACTTAGAATACTATCCACACTATGATGGAAGAAAAGGAAAACTAGAATGAGATGCAAGCTAGAATCTACCCAAACACTTTTGTTTCGCTCCTAGACATTTAGGGAAAAAGTACATACAAATTGATCCTATTCTTCCCTTTCCTCTTCGGTCAGTGCATGCATCAATGCATGTGCAATACGGTCAACTCTATTACTCGCGACTTAACAACACATAATCGTTGTTTATTCAAGAAAAGAAAGAAGAAAGAAATGGTCCATAATTGTTTATTCCCAAAGTAAAAGATGGAATATATTAACAAATTGGGGAATCGAAGACCGGTGGAGGAAGGGCGGCATGTGCTTTCGAGAGGTTGAAAGATATTTGTGATTGCTTCAATTAGAGATTTCTTAAATCTGCACTAATTTGAATATAGAGTTTTGAGGGATTTAGAAGTGACGTATTCACTAGTCACCAATTAGACTATGATTAGAGCACATGCGCGAATGTTTTCAAATTACACAATTAAGATTATCACCGGAATTTGAAGCTTTGGATATGGGAGGTGAGCGTGCAAATTTTGGTAAAAAGTAGAATAAACAAAGATATGCGCAAATGTCTCATCTTCATCTAACTCACATGTCTGATGAGAATTCTGTCTTTTCTAGGGATTTAATTATGAGCTCTTTCACATTTTCTTCATGAGGGAATTTCGATAAAGTATGGCGACGTGGACTCAGCCTTAATTGATCGTTCACCCGCATAAAAATATGTCAGGACTATAGCGGAAGTAGTTAAAATGCAAAGGAAACCATGGATGATGCACAGAACTATTGACACTTGATTTTTAGTCAACTCGTTGTTAAAGGTAAAAACTCAAGATTAGAGTTTTTGGTTGCGACAAATCTGATTTCTCAAAACCAAAAATGTCATTTTTCGTTTCGTTTTCTTTGACCTATCATTTGTAGGTAATTTCGTACTCATTTCTAACGAAAAAAAGGTCAAAATTTGGCCTTTTGCACAAAAAGTTCCTAATTATTCATAATGTCACTTTTTCCACAAAAAAAATTGAAAAAATTAAAAGTTTTGATCATAAAATCAACCTTTTAGTAAAAGTACTTTTGGTTAATCCTTTGATCAAAAAATTGAAAAATGTTAAAATTCTCAAATCATCTCATTTTAGCTTCAATTTGATTTCGACACCGAAAATTTTGTGAAAATCGATTAAAAACTTCATTTTTCAAATTTTTCGGATTAGGTTGAGAGTCGACAAAAAATAAACTTATTTCCTCTCTAGTTGTATTTGACTTGGTTTCTTTTATAACATTTGATCAAGAGGCTATTCAAAGATCACTCATGTGACCATTTTGTTGATTTAGCATGTCGGGATAAAAATTGTCTTTTTTAGCGCTAATTAGTAGTCCAAATCAATTCTTCATGAGTTGCGTGTTTGCACTTAAAACCAATTCATTTTCTTCAACTAAACCCAAATTTGGGGTCAATTTCAGCAAATTCACTATGGAACTATCCAATTTGATGGATTTAACTTATTTGAACTTTGGAAATCCATGTTAATGAGCTTCAATTAGTGCAATTTAAGTAAGCCCATTCTAATAAGGTTTAATTTCAAGGATTAAGGTTCAATTTCATCATTAACCTTCAATTCAATTTTGACATGGAATTTGTACCATCATTTTAGTGTCAATTTGTTTTCATCAAGTTATCATGAGCATATAGGTAATTGAACCAATGATATCCTATTACTTAACCTTGCTCGATATCCATCTTCAATCGACATCCTCACTCTACCTCCTTTATTCTTTTCCCTATGTCTAACACTTGGCCAAATATATAAAAAGATGTTCATTGACTAATTGCCATCATGTATTGATAATTTTATTAAATGCTAATCGATAATCAATGCTCACAATCATTGATTAGTTCCACCATCATTTACAACTACATTATATATTTGAAGGTGAATATTACATATCTTGCCGATAGCCATGTGGATATCTTCATTGAATTCTTACTTAACCCTACTCGGTATCCGTCTTCAATCGAGATCTTCACTCTACCTCCTTTATTCTTTTCTCTATGTCTTAACACTTGGCCAAATTTATAACAAGATATTCATTGACTAATCGCCATCATGTATTGATAGCTTTATTATATGGTAATTGATAATCATTGCTCACAGTAGGGTTAAGTAAGAGTTCCTCCTTGAGACAAGACAAATCTTTGTTTATTCTACATTTCCCCATATTTTACATATGCACCTCCCATACCTGAAGCTTCAAATTTTGTTCATAATCTTGATTGTGTAATTTGAGAACATTTGTGCAAGCGTTCTACACATAAACTTACAGGTGGTCGACTACATTTAAATTAGTGCAAATATAAAGATATATTTAATTGAAGCAATCACAAAAAGTTCCAACCTCTCAAAAGCACATGCTGCCCATTGTCCACTACCCTTTGATTGCTTAATTTCTTTATATTTTCCATCTTTTACTTTGTGAATAAACAATTAGTTGGCCATTTCTTTTTTTTTTTTTTTTTTACTTTTCTTGTATGAAGAACGATTCTTGAGTTGTTAATTCATAAGTGATAGACAGTATGACGATTGCATCACGCATGCACTGAGCAAAGAGAAAAGGAAGGAAAATGTACAATTTTCATATTATTCACACATGAATTGTATTAGAAAAAGTTCCTTATTGGAGAATTGATGTGATTTGCAGCTAATTGACCCATAACTCATTTACTTAAATTTTTCGAGTGAAGGTACGTTCACTTGAATATGTTGACGGGCTCGAACTTAAGACTCTCTTGGAGAGCTTCCAAGGTATGGGTATTAGAGCTAGCATAAAGGATTTTCTGAGTTTTGATTTGGGATTTCTATGTGTCTGATTTTTGTTTGGAAATTCTGCCATTGCAATTATTTCTAGAGCGAAACTAGAAAGGGAAAGTTCAATGAGAAGAATAACTTTGGGTAGGGGAGAGTCAAGATAACTACATTATATATCTATCGGTGACTATTCCATGTCCTGCGATGGTCATATGGATATCATCATTGAACTCTATATCAACTTTGTTTTGATGATACATCTAATCAAATCAATTGCGTTGATTATAGAGGATTTCTTTTTATTTTTCTTCAACCAGTCTCTCAATTGATGAGTTCTTTTATCGTCTATTGGCGTCAAGCAGATGGCTTCCTTTGCATTTAAGTACTTCCACTATAATCTTGATGTTTCTTTTGCTGGTGAATGAATAATTTATGTCACCAACTCCATGTTTATACACTTTTCTAACATTCCCTCGTGAACAAAACGTGAGAGAGCGCATGAATTAAATCCAACAGTAGAAATAATCATCAGACATTGGAATTAGATGAAGACGAGGCAAATCTGACCTCGATCGAGGACGAAGAGGATGCCTCCTTGAGACTAGACAAATTTTTGTTTCTCCTACTTTTGCCCATATTTTACATGCGCACCTCCCACATCTAAAGCTTTAGATTTTGGTCGGAATCTTGATTGTGTAATTTGAGAATATTTACGCATGTGTACTAATCATAACCTAATTAGTGACTGGTGGGTACTTCACTTTCAATACGTTATATTTAAATTGGTGAAAATATAAAGATATCTTTAATTGAAGCAATCACAAATAATTTCCAACCTCTCAAAAGCACGTGTCATCCGCCATCCACCGCCCTCCAATTTCTCAATTTCTTTATATTCTCCATCTTTTACTTTGTGAATAAACAATTAGGGGGCCATTTCTTTTTTTATTTCTTTTCTTGATAAAGAACGATTTGTGGATTGTCATTCATAAGCGATAGGTCAGTATGGCACATGCATCATGCATGCACTGACCAAAGAGGAAAGGGAAGAAAAGGTACGATTTGCATATATTTCACACGAGTTGCATAAGAAAATGTTCCTTATCAAAGAATTGATGTGATTTGCAATTCATTGAACTAATTCACTTAAGCTTTTGAGACCAAGTGGATCCACCTGAATATGTTGACAGACTTGAACTTAAGACTCCCTCTTGCGAACTCCCATTGTGGAGGTATTGGAGCCGAGAGAAAGGATTTTTGTGTTTCGATTTGGTGCTTTTGCGTGTTTGACTTCTATCTGAAATTTTGTTGTTATATTTATGTTGAAAGCGATAGTAGAAAGTGATAATTTCAATAGGAAGAACAACTTTGGGTTATGGAGTGTCAAGATGCATGCACTAGTAACAACACAAGATTTGGAAAAGGCCTTGGATGGCAAAGCTAAGTTGTGAATTAAGAGATTTAATGCATGCGACTAATTATTAGATGCATTTGAAACTTGATAAATACCACAATAAATACTCATAAAAAGTTGTGAATTAAGATACTTAATGCATGCGATCAAGGATGAAGAGGATGTCCCATCGCCCACCACTTTGACTAGTTTCCTCCTTGAGACAAGACAGATCTTTGCTCGTTCTACATTTCCCCATTTTTACATACGCACCTCCCATATTTGAAGCTTGATTTTGTTCATAATCTTGATTGTGTAAGTTGAGAACATTTGTGCATGTGTTCTACACATAAACTTACAAGTGTTCGGCTATATTTAAATTAGTGCAAATATAAAGATATATTTAATTGAAGCAATCACAAAAAGTTCCAACCTCTCGAAAGCACATGCTGCCCACTATCCACTGCCCTTTGATTGCTTAATTTCTTTATATTTTCCATCTTTTACTTTGTGAATAAACAATCAGCTGGCCATTTATTTATTTATTTATTTATTTATTTATTACTTTTCTTGTATGAAGAACGATTCTTGAGTTGTTAATTCATAAGTGATAGACAGTATGGCGAATGCATCATGCATGCACTGGCCGAAGAGAAAAGGAAGGAAAATGTACAACTTTCATATTATTCACATGTAAATTGTATTAGAAAAAGTTCCTTATTGGAGAATTGATGTGATTTGTAGCTAATTGACCCATAATTCATTTACTTAAGTTTTCGAGTGAAGGTGCGTTCACCTGAATATTTTGACGGGCTCGAACTTAAGACTCTCTCTTGGTGAGCTTCCGAGGTATGGGTATTAGAGCTAGCAGATTGGATTTTCTGAATTTTGATTTGGGATTTCTATGTGTTTGATTTCTATTTGGAAATTCTGCCATTGCAATTATTTCTAGAGCAAAACTAGAAAGCGGAAAGTTCAATGAGAAGAATAACTTTGGGTCCAAGTGGGTCCACCTGAATATGTTAACAAACTTGAACTTAAGACTCCCTCTTGCGAACTCCCATCGTGGAGGTATTGGAGCCAAGAGAAAGGATTTCTAAATTTCGATTTGGTGCTTTTGCGTGTTTGATTTCTATCTGAAATTCTGTTGTTACAGTTATGTTGAAAGCGATAGAAGAAAGTGGTAATTTCAATGGGAAGAACAACTTTGGGTTGGGAAGTGTCAAGATGGATACATTATTAACAACCCAAGATTAGGCAAAGGCTTTGGATGGCAACGCTAAATTGTGAATTAAGAGACTTAATGCATGCCACTAATTATTAGATGCATTGAAACTTGAGAAATACCACCATAAATACTCATAAAAAGTTGTGAATTTAAAGACTTGATGCATGCAACTATTTATTAGATGCACTGAAACTTGAAAAGACTCTAAATTGCTGCATCAGTCTTGGAAGCTGAACAATCATTGTAAAAGGTCATCTAACAGCGGTAGTAATTGACTAAAACAGTCTTTGGTTGTCATGTAATGGATTAGTAGCTTAGGATTTGACAACTAGCTTATAAATCGAGAACAATGTAATCAATTGACGCCCACGAAATCAATATCTTATCCATTGAATGAATAACCTCTCCGCGTATTCGGCAACTTCAACCTTGAACCCAACTTATTAAGTTGTAGAGGAAATAGATTTTTGATTGAATAAATATGAGTGGGTTGGTTTGATCGAGGAAGCATAAGTGGAGCTTGAGGGCCGATTGATATAACCCAAATGCTCCCACATCAGATAAGAAGTTACAAACTTTAAACACAATCTCCTAAAATTCAGCGATGGTTATGTACAAGAAGTTTCATATCCCAAGACCATTCGCATAACGACACAGCAGCGATGCGCTTTTGTTGATCCATCATCTCTGTCTTCAACTATCTTGTTGGTGGACCTATTTTTTTTGTTAATAGCATTCCTTCAAAGGATTAACCGAAATCTTAGGAGTCGTTGGTTATCAATGACTTTATTAATCAGTTTTTACTAAATTTTGATGACTTAGTCCATGACTTCTACGTTGCGTATTGCTGATTTCCTATACTGTTGACATGCTAGTAGGTTGTCAATTGTCTTCCATAATCGTGACTTCAGTTTTAACCATTTTTTTTGGTCAACTGAGCTCGTTACTTGCCAATGATAGCCTAAAAATTGGTCATTTTTTGTGTCAACATTGAGGATAAGAAAAGTCCAACCCAATCGGGTTGACTTAGGGACTAAGCAATATATAAATTGACATATTGATATCATCATTGAACTCCTGACCAAATTGACTGTGTAAATGATATATCTAGTCAAATCAACTCCACGTTTTTTTTTTTTGGTCAGTCCTACTCTATTCCTATTCTACACTCACTCTCAGACTTTTGCCCTGTCTCTTGTAGGGCGTGGGAGTCGAAACCCACTCTTGAAACTTACGTGTCCCCACCCCATCCCCCCCTGAGAAGGTGGGGATTTGAACTCCTCACCTCCCCCTTCTATGTTGGAAGGGTGGCCACTAGGCGAATCCCAGGTGGTTAATCAACTCCATGTTGATTATAAAGAATTTGTTATTTTTTTGTGTAAACACTTTCTTCAACTGATCTCTTAATTGATGAGTTCTTTTTATTAGGGGTGTCAACGGTTTGGTTCAGTTCGGTTTTTTTTTTTAAAAAAACCGAACCGAACCGAACCGTTAGGAAAAACTTCCGAACCAAATCGAATGAGACCCGAACCGAACCAAAATTTTGGTTTGGTTTGGTTGTTTTTTGGTTTTGGTTTTCAACTTTTAGTTTTCGTTTTTGCATTTATTTTTTTCGTTTTTTTTTTTTTCCTGTTGTATTTCCAACAAATAAACTCTTACCGGTTTGTTGGTTCGGTTTGGTTCGGTTAACCGATAAAAACCGAACCGATAAAAAAAAAATTCGATTTTTAATGAGAACCGAACCGAATAAAAACCCAACTGAAAAAACTAAATTTTTCGATTCTGTTCAGTTCGATTTTTTATTCGGTTTTTGACACCCCTACTTTTTATCGTCTACTGACGTCAAGTAGATGGCTTCCTTTATATTTAACTACTTCCACAATAGCCTCAACGTTTCTTCTGCTGGTGAACGATGAATTATATGACTAAGTCCACGTTTCTACACTTTACTAACATTACCTTGCAAACAAAACATGAGAGAACACATTAATTAAATGCCAACAGTAGATATAATCATCGACATGTGAATTAGCTGAAGATGAGGCCTTTTTGATTATTGGATGAAGATGATGTCCCCATCACACCCCCTCCACTTTGACTAGTGTCCTCCTCGAGACAAGACAAATATTTGTTTATTCTATATTTTCCCATATTGTATGGATGCACCTCCCATATTTGAAGCTTCAAATTCTGGTCATAATCTTGATTGTGTAATCTGAGAACATTCGTGCATGTGTTCTAATAATAACCTAATTGTGACCAGCTATATTCAAATTAGTTCAAATATGAAGATATCTTTAATTGGAACAATCACAAATAATTCCAACCTCTCGAAGCACATGCCATCCACTATCAACCGATCTCTTAATTGATGAGTTCTTTTTATTAGGGGTGTTAACGGTTCGGTTCAGTTCGGTTTTTTTGAAAAATCAAACCGAACCAAACCATTAGGAAAAACTTTCAAACCGAATATGAACCGAACCGAAATTTTGGTTCAGTTCGATTCGGTTTTTCGGTTTTGGTTTTCAACTTTTAGTTTTCGTTTTTTGCATTTATTTTTTTTTAATTTTTTTTTTCTGTTGTATTTCCAAGAAATAAGCTCTTACTGGTTTGTTGGTTCGGTTCGGTTCGGTTAACCGATAAAAACCAAACCGATAAAACAAAATTTCTATTTTTGATGAGAACCAAACCGAATAAAAACTGAAACGAAAAATCCGAATTTTTCGGTTTGGTTCGATTCAATTTTCGGTTCGGTTTTTGACACCCCTACTTTTTATCGTCTACTAACGTCAAGCAGATGGCTTCCTTTGTATTTAACTACTTCCACAATAGCCTCAACGTTTTTTTTTTTGCTGGTGAACGATGAATTATATGACTAAGTCCACGTTACTACACTTTACTAATATTACCTTGCAAACAAAACATGAGAGAACACATTAATTAAATGCCAACAGTAGATATAATCATTAGACATGTGAATTAGCTAAAGATGAGGCATTTTTTATTCTTGGATGAAGATGATGTCCCCCTCACAGGCCCCTCCACTTTGACTAGTGTCCTCCTCGAGACAAGACAAATCTTTGTTTATTCTATATTTTCCCATATTGTATGGATGCACCTCCCATATTTGAAGCTTCAAATTCTGGTCATAATCTTGATTGTGTAATCTGAGAACATTCGTGCGTGTGTTCTAATAATAACCTAATTGTGACCAGCTATATTTAAATTAGTTCAAATATGAAGATATCGTTAATTGGAACAATCACAAATAATTCCAACCTCTCAGAAGCACATGCCATCCACTGTCAACCAATCTCTTAATTGATGAGTTCTTTTTATTAGGGGTGTCAACGGTTGTTAGGAAAAACTTCTAAACTGAATACAAACCAAACCGAAATTTTGGTTCGATTCGGTTCGATTTTTCGGTTTTTGGTTTTCAACTTTTAGTTTTCATTTTTTGCATTTATCTTTTTTTTCGTTTTTTTTTTCTGTTGTATTTCTAAGAAATAAGCTCTTACTGGTTTGTTGGTTCAGTTTGGTTCGGTTAACTGATAAAAACCGAACCGATAAAAAAAATTTCGATTTTTGATGAGAACCGAACCGAATAAATACGGAACCGAAAAAACCGAATTTTTCGGTTCGGTTTTTGACACCCCTACTTTTTATCGTCTACTGACGTCAAGCAGATGGCTTCCTTTGTATTTAACTACTTCCACAATAGCCTCAGCGTTTTTTTTGCTGGTGAACGATGAATTATATGACTAAGTCCATGTTTCTACACTTTACTAACATTACCTTGTAAACAAAACATGAGAGAACACATTAATAAAATGCCAACAGTAGTTATAATCATCAGACATGTGAATTAGCTGAAGATGAGGCCTTTTTTATTCTTGGATGAAGATGATGTCCCCATCACACCCCCCTCCACTTTGACTAGTGTCCTCCTCGAGACAAGACAAATCTTTGTTTATTCTATATTTTCCCATATTGTATGGATGCACCTCCCATATTTGAAGCTTCAAATTCTGGTCATAATCTTGATTGTGTAATCTGAGAACATTCGTGCGTGTGTTCTAATAATAACCTAATTGTGACCAGCTATATTTAAATTAGTTCAAATATGAAGATATAAATTAATTGGAACAATCACAAATAATTCCAACCTCTCGAAGCACATGCCATCCACTGTCAACCAATCTCTTAATTGATGAGTTCTTTTTATTAGGGGTGTCAACGGTTGTTAGGAAAAACTTCTAAACTGAATACAAACCAAACCGAAATTTTGGTTCGATTCGGTTCGATTTTTCGGTTTTTGGTTTTCAACTTTTAGTTTTCATTTTTGCATTTATCTTTTTTTCGTTTTTTTTTTTTTTTCTGTTGTATTTCCAAGAAATAAGCTCTTACTGGTTTGTTGGTTCAGTTTGGTTCGGTTAACCGATAAAAACCGAACCGATAAAAATTTCGATTTTTGATGAGAGAACCGAATAAAACGGAACCGAAAAAACCGTTTTTCGGTTCGGTTTTTGACACCCCTACTTTTTATCGTCTAACGTCAAGCAGATGGCTTCCTTTGTATTTAACTACTTCACAATAGCCTCAGCGTTTTTTGCTGGTGAACGATGAATTATATGACTAAGTCCATGTTTCTACACTTTACTAACATTACCTTGTAAACAAAACATGAGAGAACACATTAATAAAATGCCAACAGTAGTTATAATCATCAGACATGTGAATTAGCTGAAGATGAGGCCTTTTTTATTCTTGGATGAAGATGATGTCCCCATCACACCCCCCTCCACTTTGACTAGTGTCCTCCTCGAGACAAGACAAATCTTTGTTTATTCTATATTTTCCCATATTGTATGGATGCACCTCCCATATTTGAAGCTTCAAATTCTGGTCATAATCTTGATTGTGTAATCTGAGAACATTCGTGCATGTGTTCTAATAATAACCTAATTGTGACCAGCTATATTTAAATTAGTTCAAATATGAAGATATCTTTCATTGGAACAATCACAAATAATTCCAACCTCTCAGAGGCACATGCCATCCACTGTCCACTGCCCTTTCATTCCTCAATTTCTTCATATTTCCCATCTTTTACTTTGTGAATAAAAATTAGCGGGCCATTTCTTTTTTTTTTTTTTCCTTTTTCTTGGCTAAAGAATAATTCGTAGGTTGTTAGTTCGTAAGTGATAGATTAGTATTGCACATGCATCACGCATGCACTAAGTGATAGACTATGTATAATTTTCATATTATTCACACGTGAGTTGTATTAGAAAAACTAGGCATTAAATCCGGGAAAACTAAAATAATAACAGAAAAATTTCTTTTGTTTATTACACAGAACTGGACGCTGCTGACCTAACAGAAGAAGAGAAATGGTTTAACATAAAAATGAAGGCATTAAAAAAGTCCGCATCCGTCCTTCCGTCACTGTCCATTTTTATTTTTGTTTCATGGTTTCATTTTATCAGCCCTTTTTGAAGTGCATTAGCTGAAATGACCATAGTTGTAAAGGAAATGACATCAATTTATGATTGCAACAAATGTGAGAAATGTGTTACAACAACCAGTTCTGAAATAATTCCACATATATCATTAATATCTTCACGTTTTATTCCAACTGACAGTCCGCTCCAATCATCATAGTCAGGTTAAATTATTAGAGAGCTGTCCCATTTCCATGGCCGCCTTCGTCTGCTAATCAACTTTTCTGTTCCTTCTTTCTCAAAGTTTCCAACATAGGATGCTATAGCCTATAAATACTCATCAGTAAGGTATGGACCCTTGCCGAAAGGCCTCTTCCCTCTAGTGTTCTTCATCTATATTTGGTTAGACACTTAAATCTAGAAATTAGCGGCAGAGAAATGTCTCTTCAGATTTCAGCAGTCCCATCTCCTTCTCTTGCTCAAGAAGGAGATGGGATTCCAACTTGCAAGGTATGGACCCTTCGAAAGGCCTCTTCCCTCTAGTGTTCTTCATCTATATTTGGTCGACACTTAAATCTAGAAATTAGCGGTAGAGAAATGTCTCATCAGATTTCAGCGAGTCCCATCTCCTTCTTGCTCCTCAAGAAGGAGTGCATTAGCTGAAATGACCATAGTTGTAGAGGAAATGACATCAATTTATGCATGCAACAAATGCGACGAAATGACATCAATTTTACAACAAATGTGAGAAACGTGTTACAACTGCCAGTTCTGAAATAATTCCACATATATCATTAATAACTTCACGTTTTATGTTCCTTCTTTCTCAAAGTTTCCAACATAGGATGCTATAGCCTATAAATACTCATCAGTAAGGTATGGACCATTGCCGAAAGGCCTCTTCCCTCTAGTGTTCTTCATCTATATTTGGTCAGACACTTAAATCTAGAAATTAGCGGTAGAGAAATGTCTCTTCAGATTTCATCAGTCCCATCTCCTTCTCCTGCTCAAGAAGGAGATGGGACTGCTTGAAGTGCATTAGCTGAAATGACCATCGTTGTAGAGGAAATGACATCAATTTATGCACGCAACAAATGTGAGAAACGTGTTACAACTGTTAGTTCTAAAATAATTCCACATATATCATTAATAACTTCACGTTGTATGTTCCTTCTTTCTCAAAGTTTCCAACATAGGATGCTATAGCCTATATATACTCATCAGTAAGGTATGGACCCTTGTGGAAAGGCCTCTTCCCTCTAGTGTTCTTCATCTATATTTGGTCAGACACTTAAATCTAGAAATTAGCGGCAGAGAAATGTCTCTTCAGATTTCAGTAGTCCCATCTCCTTCTCCGGCTCAAAAAACAAGCCAGGTCGATGAACGCCGATCGGGAAATTTTCATCCAAGTATATGGGGGGATTACTTCCTCAAATATGCTTTGACTCCAACTCAATGGTAGCATCTAAGTTAATCTCTTCTTTTTTTTTTTTTTTTTGGATTACCTTTTGAAAATTTATCTATGGTTAGATCTTCCGTGAGACTGAGAGCATAGAAATAATCATATTGAATTATTGGGCAACATCCCACAAAATTTGATAAAGAAAAAGAAAAGAAATTCCAATTTATTGGGAACTCCATGCATGTGTTGGTCCTTAAGGGATCCAAAATTTCTATGTGGAACTTGTGGCATGCACATATGGCTTAACAAATGAAGAAATATCTTTGCTTCAATCAGTAAAACTAGTCTTAATGGAATAATCTTCAAGTAATTTCAATTTGTATTTATTGTGGTCAATCATATCATAAGCAACATATTTCTTGCATTTTCCTCTATTTTTTAAACTTTCAATTCATATTAATGTAGAGTTCTCAAGGCATAGCAAAGGAACGAATTGAGAAATTGAAAGGAGAAGTGAGAAAGATGTTGACCAGTGCTATGGATAAGCCTTCGCAGAAGTTGAACTTAATTGATCAAATCCAACGCTCAGGACTTGCCTATCATTTGAAATTGAGATAGATGAGCAGTTGGAGCAAATCCACAGAAGCTATTTTGAATTTCACTGTGGCGATAATGATAACAACCTGCACATGACCGCTTTACTCTTTCGATTGTTGCGACAACATGGTTACAATATTCCATGCGGTATGTCATTTCAATTTCTCATTGATCAATCAATTTTGCGAAATTCTAATGCAAACACTAGTTTGATAGCCCATTTGATTGATTAGAGTGAACACATAATATTGCTATGATGTTTATTTTACTTCAATTTTAATTTGTTAATTCGTCAACTTTTTTCTTTGTACAATTCTCCCATTTTGAGTTCTTGAAATTTTCTCGCTTTGAGAGGTGAATAGTACTTTCTTTTGACTCCTTGGATTAATACGTCATGTTTCCATTGTTTCCAATTGATCAAGATATTATGCACGATGTTTTTCATGGCATCTCTTGATAGCATCTTTTCCCATGGTCCATTTCGCCGTACAGAAATCTTCAACAAGTTCAAGGACAACGAAGGGAACTTCAGCAAATCGCTCATCGCTGATGTGCAAGGGTTGCTAAGTCTATTTGAAGCTTGCCATCTAGGATTTCATGGCGATGTTATTTTGAATGATGCACTTGCTTTTACTATCACTCTCCTTGAATCAATTGACAAAGGAAAAGTAAGCGGTAATCTCGAAAAACAAGTGACTCATGCCCTAAACCAGCCAATCCACAAGGGATTGCCAAGGGTAGAGGCGAGGCATTACATTCAACTCTACCAAGAGGAGCCTTCACATAATGAAGTCTTGCTTTCCTTGGCGAAACTTGATTTCAACTTATTGCAAGAGCAACACCAGAAGGAACTTGGCAACATTACAAGGTTTAACTTCATGATTGCATGTCTGAAGTAGCTAGATGTTCTAAGAACACCAAATTGCCATAGATTGATTCATGCAATTTCAATTTATCTTGAATTGAAAAACATTTGTACGTGACAGGGAGTTTTACACTCTTTAAATCATTAGTCTAAAGTACTATCCATAGATAACCTCAAAATTCTATCAATGATATGTTCGCCTAATATAGGATTTGTTGGTAAACTATAGGTGGTGGAAGGATTTAGATGGAGAGAGAAAGTTTCCATTTGCCAGAGATAGGCTTGTGGAGCTGTATTTCTGGATGTCGGGAGTTTATTTTGAGCCGGAGTACGAAGCCACTAGAGAAATACTAACCAAAGTGATGGTGATTGTTTCCATATTTGATGATGTGTATGATATCTATGCCACATTGGAAGAACTAGAACTCTTCACGAAAGCAATTGAAAGGTACAATTGGCACTCAGATGCTTTTCTTGTTTACCAATTCCCAATTTATTCTAATTTGATCAACCGTTAATTAGGGTCAAATGTGATATTTTCTGAACTTGAATTCAGGTGGGCTGTTGATGTCAAAGATGGATTGCCCGAGTACATGCAAGTGTGTTACAAGACACTTCTTGATTTGTATGATGAAATTGGCTACGAAGTGACCAGAAAAGGGCAATCATACCGCCTCTTCTATGCAAAAGAAGTGGTAAGCAATGTGAATTAACATTAAACAAATGAAATTTTTACTTCGTCCACTTGCAACAGAATATCAGGTTTTTGGATTAGGATGAGAGAATGTAATTTATTCAAGTCCCCACATACGTTAAAGTTAGAAGACTGACATAGCTTTATGTTTGATAATGAATCATCAGATGAAAAACCAAATGAGAGCATACTTAGCCCAAGCCAAATGGTTCCAGCAAAACTACGTACCAGCGATGGAGGAGTACCTGCCCATTGCATCATTATCCATCGGTTGTGAATTGCTATTAGGGACGTCGTTTCTGGGAATGGGGGATGTCGTGACAAAAAGTTATTTTGACTGTTTATTACTTAGCGACCGCAAGATGGTGAAGGCTTCGGGTGTAATCTCTCGGCTCATGAATGACATTGCTGGACATAAGGTATATAAAAGCTATACCATGGAACAACATCAATTTGCCTAAATTTTGTCTAATGGAATTTATCAATAGGAGAAATAAAATAATTTCCATGAGAAATTTGTTTACAGTTTGAGCAAGACAGAGGACATACAGCATCTTCAGTGGAGTGTTTCATGAAACAATATAGAGTTACAGAGCAAGAGGCTAAGGATGCTCTCCGTAAACAAGTGGTCGATGCATGGAAGGACATGAACAAAGAGCTGTGCCATCCGACCTCTGTCCCCAAGCCACTCCTTGTGCGAATTCTCAATTTTGCACGAGTCTTCCATGTGGTGTATAATGATGAAGTAGATCACTACTCTCATGCTGGAACAAAGCTCAAAGAATTTGTGACTTCTCTTCTCGTCGATCCATTGCCAATGTGATGATTTGGAAGAACAAATTTAGTTACCAAGCGTCATAGATTGCATCAGAGACTTTCGAATCTGCTCTATGCATAAGTTGACTTGTGTTGAATAATGTGGTTTTTTTTTTTTTTCTTTTTTCTGTTTGTCTTTTATCGTTTGGAATGACTGCATCTATCTATCATCTATATAGTTAAATTCTTAAGCAGACCACAAGACAAAGTCATGATGTGGTATATAATGATGAAGTAGATCACTACTCTCATGCTGGAACAAAGCTCAAAGAGTTTGTGACTTCTCTTTCGTCGATCCATTGCCAATGTGATGGCTTGGAAGAACGAGTTAACATGTGGTGTATAATGATGAAGTAGATTTTACATAATATCGGCCAAAGCAGGATATAATTCGCCACCGAAGTGAATTGAGTACACCCAGATGGACAATTCCACGGGGGACGAGTTAAACAAATCAAAATTTCTTGCTTTTTTCTTGCTAGATTCTAGCATGGCGCAATTGAATGAGAATTTTTTATTCATCCTGATCGCTAATAGTGAAATCGCCAGAAGCAATCCTAACATACAACTCGACACAGAGCTTTTCTTTGAGCCAGCGCTCACCACTCTTCATTGCGCTGTTCAAAGATTCAGGCTTTCTGCCGTTCGAAGAAGCGCGAGTGCAGTTGCCCATTTGTAATTACCTTGATCCGAACAACACGAGCGGTGGCAGGGGACGAGACTCGTCTCAATGGCAACGCCTCCATAAAAGCAAGAATGGTAACAACGTGTTTAAAGCCGCACAACATCAAAAGAAGAGAATAGATGCTACGTGTTTAAAGCCGCAAGATGTCGATGGGATGGCAACAACAGGTGGGTTCGAACCAAACGAGCTACGGGTTTCTGCCGCAACAGGGTAAAAAGTGGGCACGCTGAAATAGTACCAATAGCAATTTGCTGCGATGAATCAGAGAAAGCAGCATACCGCCAACTTCGTGACTACCAAAATCAAAATGATTAGCGAACGAAAACGGGGATTGAAAGTTTGCAGACGGACTGGTCTGGACAACGATTGAAACTCGGCGAAATTGGCTCGTTTTCTTTCAATTAAGCAATCTGGGAACATGGCAGAACAGAAGACGAAACCCAGCTCTAAATGATGTAGACACCCGTGAAACTAACGCGGAAATTTGCTGACCTGACAAGGGAACAACCGAGAAGAGAAAAGCCCCGGCCCCGAACAGCCGAGGAGCAACGGATGCTGAAGTCCCTGCTTTGTTTTTCTTCTCGGTTTCTTGCTCCCTCCCAGTCTTCTCTCTTTTTCAAGCCGGGACAAACCAGGACAACTCTCACCGCTCTCTCTCTCTCTCTCTCTCTCTCTGTGTTGGCTGCGTGAATCTCTCCTGCTTTCAGCCAACTATGTCAGTGTCAACCGTATATTTTATGATGGGCCTCGTTGGTGTTGTCGACCATCTCATCTTTCCATGTTGATTTCTTTACCTTAACTGGGAACGGCAACATGCCAATCGTATTGAAGCTTCGGCCAGGCCCAAAGAATGTGGCTGAGTTCATCAGAAGGGGCCCAGGCTCGTTCGGGTTTGGTCTCGGAAGTTCAAATGAGTTAGGGCCTCAATTCAAGATCAGATCGCACGTTGGGCTGATTTAAATTAATTCACAATAAGGCTAATTTTTTATTTGCTGCAGGCATACCGTTCAAAAATAAAAATGTCTCTAGCATCAAAATGCTAAGAAATGCAACAACGAGTAGGTTTCTGGAGACAGATATATATTGTATTCCACGGCACATAAATATGTTTCTAGAAAGAGTTAAGCTGTCATGTCATTGCGAGCAATCAAATTAAAGACAACTTTTTGGTTAATTGGACAAGATTGAGGTTGTTGGAATTTCTGCCTTTAATCTTTGTGGGCTTCACATTTACTTCCCAAATTGTGGCAACCTAAGTACCATCACTGGTTTAAGGCGGGCGGATTTTCTTTTCTGACTTTTTAATCTCTATTTCTTGCCTCAACTCTAATTACTTTGTCTTTTGGAAAGAGAATTAATACTAAAGATGCTACTTCCATTATTGTTGTGACATCTGGATTTTTCAACCCATCTAATTAGTAAAGCTAGGAACATAAAAATTGACAATGGTGGTTAGATTAATTAAAATTGACACTATTGAAAATGTGTCAAGGACAGGATTGAAAGACAACGGTTTTTGAACCATAATTTTTGGGACTCATTAGATAAATTCTAGATTTAAGTTACGGTCCCCAGTATCTAATGTACGCGAAAAATTAGACCCAAATGGTTCCATGTTCTCTCATGGACTGCCCACAACAAGTGGGTTTGAACCAAACGAGCTACAGGTTTCTGCCGCAACAGGGTAATTAAGTGGAAATGCTGAAATAGCGGCAGAGACACTATTATGCCACTGGCAACTTGCTGCGATGAATCAGAGACAGCAGCATACAGCTAACTTTGTGGCAACCAATATCGACAATGATTAACGAGCAACATCAGGGATTGCGGCCGTGCGGACAACGATTAAAACTCGGCGATGTTGGCTCATTTTAGTTCGACTAAGCAAGCCGGGAACATGGGAGAACAGAGAACAAAACCCAGCGCTTTAAATGATGAAAGCCCCGTGAAACTAGCGTGCAAATTTGTTGGCTGTAAGGGGAACGGTCGAGAAGAGGAAAGCCCCGCCCCAAACAGCCGAGGAGCAACGCATGCTGAAGTCCCTGCTCTGTTTTCTTCTCGGTTTCTAACCCTATTCTGTTTTTTTCTTCTTTTTTCCTTCCAATCTTCTTCTTCTCTTTTTTTTTTTTTTTCAAGCCGGGACAAACCGACAACTCTCTCTCTCTCTCTCTCTCTCTGTTCGTGTGTTGGCTCTGCTCTCCTCCTAGTTAAGCAACTTCTTCCCTTGTCCTTTACCAAGAAATACCAATAAAGGCAAAACTATTTTAGACGCGGTTTTGTCCAGCCAAGAACAATGCCTGAAGAATTGAACACCAATCAATCATTAACACCAATGTCCATGGCACTCTAGAGCGCGCATAACAACATTTATATTTTTCGTTCTAGGAACAGGTTTTAACAAAAAATCATTTTTTGTAATTTTATTTTTTTTTCAGATTTTTTATTTTCCGGAAAAGAAATTAAAATTTTTAACTTTTTATTTTGGAATAGGAATGAGAAATCAAAATTTTTAATCGTTCATTCTTGTCACCACTCGTCACCTACTTCCTGCCTGTGGGATGTTGGACACTCGCCACTGGTCGCCGACCGACCGGCCATCAAACTCCGGCTACTCGTCGCCAACCGCTAGTCACTGGATGCTGGACGCCCATGGGTCGTTGGCCGCTCATCGCCAATCGTTGGATGCTGGAGGCTCACCACCAACCACTGGATGTCTGCCGCCAACCGTCTGCCGCTCGCCATCGGCTGTCGAACTCCGGCCACTGGCCACCCGCCGTCGGCCTCCGGTTGCTGGACTCTAGATGTCGAATGTTAGACGTCGAACTCCGATGTTGGATGCCGGTTGATGGTTGCCAGACTTCAGACCTTGGCCACCCGTCGCCGGACTCCGACATCGAACGCCGAACACCAGACTCCGAACTTCGGTTGCCTGTTGTCGGTCATTGGACGCCGAATGTTGATTGTCAGACGTCGAACTCCGGCCACCGAACGCCGGTCGTTGCCGCTTCTAGAAATAGAAATTTTATTCTGTTAATTTGATAGAAATTTTGAATCGTTATCAAATGCGTTTCTTTGCTCAGAAACTCGTCCATAAAATAGAAATTGATTCTCAATTTTTGATCAAAAATTGATTTTTGTTCCAAAAATTTTGTCATGCGCGCCTTAAGAGATTGCCTAGGACAGTACCTTGATTTTTCCCATTCTAATTTTGGAACATTAATACTGCTATTAGAGAGATTGGGGTTTTTCCCTTTATGAGTGTTGTGACCTACCTCTCAAAGGAGGGAATAGGTTTAGGCGATATTGCCTAAAAGATAGGCCTACGACCCATGATTAGGTGCGGACTTTGCCAATTTCATTTCTCGTGCGACATTAGGGGTTCATAAGAATTTTATAATAATGAGTCGTCAATCTATTGAGATTGGTTAAAAACCAAGTAAGGCATGATAGTGTACCTCAATTCTTATGCAACCAGCTAATTTAGGGTCATACTAATTAACCAATTAGTGACATTTTGGTATATAATCTTGTTCATTTTAAAAAAGAAATTTTGTCAAGCAATTTAGACAATTTTAGACTAAATTTTAAACTAATCTAAACTACATGACCACCCGCTTCGGTGGCTCCGTTGGTAGTTCTTCCCCAGACCCCTTGCTGAGGGTTCGAATGAATCGGCACGATGTAATCATTAAAATCAAAAAAAAAAAAAAAAAAACAATTGACAGCCAAAGAAAGCGTTATATAAATTGCATGGGAGAGCAAAGATCTAACATTAAGGAAAAGATAAATGCTAATTCTAACTAGGCTAAAGGGAAGCCAAAATCAACGTATAAATATTACGCAATCAAGGGCATTTGTTTCTAAGGACAATTGAAATCTTAAGGTAGAGCCCTAAGGGCTTGGTAAACCTTAAGCATGATTCTAATTCAAAATAAAAAAAATTCACTTTTTAGGAGAAAACAACCTAAAAGATTAATTTTAACCTTTTGAGGATTTTAATTTTCAATTTTTATAAATTTTTTTTTTTGGAATTTTCAGAAAAAAATTGTAAGGACAATTGAAATCTTAAGGTAGAGCCCTAAGGGCTTGGTAAACCTTTAAGCATGATTCTAATTCAAAATAAAAAAATTCACTTTTGGGAGAAAACAACCTAAAAGATTAATTTTAACCTTTTGAGGATTTTAATTTCAATTTTTATAAAAAAAAAATTGAATTTTAATTTTAATTTAAAGTTTTTCATTTTTTGAAAATTTTGAATTTGAATTTTTTTAATATATATTTAATATTTAATATTATCATATTTGATGAAAACGGGTTCAAATCGGATAAACCCGATTTGACTCGATGACTCGACCCAAACCCGAATCCAACCTAGTCAGATTTTTTTTTTTTTATCGGTTTTACTTTATTCCTACTCCGACTCTCATTCTCACACTTTCGCTCCGTTTTTAATGCGTTTAAACCGGGCGTATGAGTTAAAATTTCCTCCCGAAACTACATCGTCCTTCGCCGCCAAATTCATTGGAAGAGTATCTTCCCTTATCAAACCTGAGCCAGTTACCCAAATCAGTTAAAAAGAAACCTTTCTATTTTTTCTTTCTTTTTCTTTTTTTTGTCTTTTCCCTATTTTATCCAATTCCCTGTATCTTCTCCTCTACGACTCCCCTTCCCGAAGCCTACTTTTGTCTTCCTCTTTCCCTATTTTTTCACTTTTTTCTTTTTCTTTTTTCTTTTATTTTCCTCCTCCCCTTTGGTCTTCTTCTCCTTCGTGCTTGCCCTCTGCACGCCCGAAGCTGACTTTCCACCGAATCTAAACCACACACCAGCGCCGGCCGGAGTAACAGGCGTCGACCGCCGCCGGAAACCACCATCCGCCGGTCATCTGTTCCGACTGGCGTCGACCGCCGCCGGCCCCTTCTCCGGCGGCCGCCAAAATTCTCTCTGGTGCGAGCGAAAACCCTTGCCAACTCAACGGTGCACGGCCATTTCACGAAAATCACACCAAAGCACAGCGAATACACAAAAAGCGAACATGGGGCAACAGTTATAGAAGTAAAGATAGGTCGATCTCTGGTTTAAACACGAACTAGCTTTCGGCCTTCTGCGAGGTATTTCATCAAACACTCAGGATGCATTGGCTAACAAAGAAATCTAGGCTCATTTAAGGATACCGGTTCGGACCAAGCTCGAATATAGACATACAAGCAGCATTCTGGACCAACTCAGAGACGTATCATATGCATTTGACATGAGTATGAACAACAACATCAGAACTTGGCCAGAACCCACTAAAGAGACTCCAAGTTCACTCCAGCATTTCAACGAACGGCCGGCATGCACTACTGAAACGAGGGACCTCAGACCTGCTAGAGGCCCTAGCACGGACTTAGCTCCTAACCACGCATACTAGAACACACAGAAGCTCTCATGGAGGACCAACGGGACCGAAACTCGTGCGAAGTGGTTGGCCGCGAGCTCCGGTCCAAGGCCCCAAAAATGGGAACACATTCTCAGGGGAGACCTAGCTGGTTCGGGGGGAAGGGCTGCAGCGGACGGCAGCTAATGAACGGAGCTCCGGCGACGGCCAGCCACCCTTTCGAGCTCACTCGCTCAAAACTCTCCCGATCTCCCTCAGGTCTCTCTCCGAATCGAACAAAGGAAAAAACCCACTCTCTTTCGACCTCTCTCCTTTTAACGGCCAGCAACCGACGTCCCTGCCGACCCGCAGATCACGCTGCCATCTGCAGCTCGCGATCCTCTGCCTCTCTCTGGTTTGTACGTTTCTTTTCCTGCAAAAGCAAAAACAGCGGGAGGGGGGAAGAAGACCCACGCGGGCTGGGCTTGGAGAAAGGGAAATGAAGTTGGGCTTGGCCCACGTAAAAAGAGATACGAAGGAGAGGAGAACAGAAAAGGACCGGGCCTAGCCCGGTCCGCTCTCTCTTTTTTTTTTCTTTTTTTTTTTTAATTCTCGATTTTTTATTTATTTTGAGAATTTAATAATTAGCGATAGTATTGTGAATGCTCCTAACATCTACGTGCAAAAATTTTAATGAAAACATACGCAATGAAAATTACTTGTTTTAATTTTTTTAAAATTAATTCCTAATTTTCTATACAGTTAACTCCTAAATAGAAGGGGAAAATTGAAGTGTCAATAATGAGTAAATTATTCACATCTTTTCTTCTATATTTTTTTCTTAAAAAATTCATGTTCCTAATAGTTTCTTGGATAGTTGGCATCGGTAGATCTGCCGTCTCTAATAGTCACCCATCTACAGAATTTAAATAGGCATTTTTGAACTTTATTTTCTCATCCCCATATTTAAATAAAGGCAATAGTTGTCAAATAGTTAAAATTTCCAAGTTAAATAATTTTGATTGTTTTTCCTAGTTAAGTTTTCACGCATATCAAGATGCGTCATTTGTAGGAAATGAATATATCTTGAAGATTAATTTTAAGAATAGTGTCAGGAGCATTGTCTGAACCACGCATGCGAGCGGGTTGCGTTTTGGTGTGTATTATTTATTAGAATTGCTTTATTCTTGTTTATCGCCTATTTTTTGCTGCGTAACCACGCAATCCAATAAAAAAAAATTTTTTTCTATCTTTTCCGGCGCGACAGTAGTCTTCGGTCAATCACCTACTGGTCTTGAGGCCTCGCCCTCGAGCGGACACGTAGGTTTGACTGACAATATATTAGATTTGTCTGTACTTGTTCGCCGCCACTCCTTGTATTCCTCTTCATGAAATTTCAAGAACTCGTAGAGGGAGTTGGGGCCTCGTTTGTTCGTTGCGTCATCCATGATGGTAAATCCAAAAATGCCAAATAGGAGTCTAAATTCAACTTGGCTTTTCCGTTTGAAAAGCGACAAGCCAGACAGCAAACGAAACACCTTGACCACAGAGACAGAACTTGAAGCCACCCGCACCCATTCTAAATACATGTTGCGGCTCGACCTTTCTCCTCATACTGCACCGACTTCTCAAGATCAGTCAAATTCTCCATTACGTGGTCTTCTTGTGTTTTCTCTCCACTGCCATATATAACCATCAGAGATAGATAGCTAAGGGAGAGACCTGAGATCAGGATGGCCAATATGCAGAGACCCATCAAAGTTCTGATGTTGCCATGGCTTGCTCACGGCCACATATCACCATATTTAGAGCTAGCAAAGAGGCTTTCCACGAGAAACTTCCACATTTACTTTTGTTCCACTCCTGTCAACCTTAGCTCCATCAAACCCAAGATTTCCGAGAAATATTCATCCTCCGTTGAACTTGTTGAGCTTCACCTCCCATCTCTGCCTGACCTCCCTCCCCATTATCACACAACCAAAGGCCTGCCTCCTCACCTCATGAACACCCTCAAAGTGGCTTTTGACATGGCGAGCCCCGGCTTCTCTGATATCGTCAAGAGCCTGGGTCCCGATTTGCTCATTTACGACTTTCTCCAACCGTGGGCGGCAGAAGCGGTGAAGTCTCATGGCCTGCCATCGGTCGTCTTCTTCAGTGTTGGTGCGGGGATGCTATCTTTTATGTTCCATATGGTCAAGAACGCCAGCATTGAGTTCCCCTTCAAAGCAATTCGTCTTCATGATTACGAGCAGGCAAAACTCATCGACATGATAGATGACTCCACAGGCAACGTGAGCAACAAAGATAAGTGTTTACAATGTGTTGAAAGGTCCTCCAACTTTGTCTTGTTGAAAACCTTTAGAGAGCTGGATGGGAAATACATGGACTATCTCTCAAGTCTCTTGGGGAAAATTGTGATGCCTGTTGGTCCACTTGTGCAAGTCCCTAGCAACATAGAAGATGGAGATAGCATCATTGAGTGGCTTGACAAGAGAGAAAAATCTTCTACTATTTTTGTGTCATTTGGTACTGAATATTTTCTCAATGAGAAAGAAAGAGAGGAGATTGCTTATGGATTGGAGCTTAGCAATGTCAACTTCATTTGGGTCATTAGGTTTCCCGTAGGAGACAGCATTGAGCTTGAAGAGGCATTGCCTAAGGGGTTCTTTGAAAGAGTGAGAGATAGGGGATTGGTGATAGATGGATGGGCACCACAGGGAATGATTCTAGAGCATCCAAGCATTGGTGGGTTTGTAAGTCATTGTGGATGGGGCTCCATCATGGAAAGCATGAAATCTGGGGTCCCGATTATCGCAATACCGATGCAACTCGATCAGCCATTAAATGCACGGATGGTCGAGGATGTCGGGGTCGGACTGGAGGTGAAGAGAAATAAGAGCGGAGAGCTTGAGAGATCAGAGATAGCGAAGGTTATCAAAGATGTGGTGGTGGAGAAAGATGGAGACGGTGTGAGGGGGAAGGCAAAAGAAATGGGTGACAGTGTTAGGAATAAAGGAGAGGGAGAATTAGATGAAGTGGCTGATGCTTTAGTCCAACTTTGTGTGGGATTTAAAAAAGAATATGTGTCAAAATGAAGCCATGTAATGGCATCTGTATGGCTATCGTGTGCGTCTATGGTCCCTTGACAATAACCTTGCCATCGTAATGCTGTGGAGTTTTTCTCAATATGTGTAGTAACTTGTTGATTATTTGTATTGTAGTAGTAGCATTCTAATTAAATTCTATAATAGTAATGAGACAACAGAAGAACCCGTGTTCAGATTTATGCATATGCTAATGAATTTACAACGTACCATCATAAATTGCAAGCCTTTCAAAAGTGGCAGCATCATGATGCAAATCATTAGAATTGAGTTGTAGAATCAGTTATCCTATAAGTTCTTGTACAAATTGAAAGGAATATAAGAATATGAAGAAGAAGATAGTTTGATTATAATATCATGATTAATTTGTCCTACAAGTTTTAATTGTTAAGCAACTCTCGGGTTGAATATGGAGTCCGAGAATAGACTACATTATTATTATCCTATTCGGTTTTCAAGGTAGTCTTCCAAAGAGACGGCAGACAAAACCTAGTATAGAACCTTTTTTGGTATTTAAAAAAAAAAATCATCTGCGTTATCACTGAACGTTCATGCGCTGGCCTTGCCACTTAGGATGATCGGTGTTGACTAGACAATCACGTTAGCTATTCTAACCAAAGTTAGCTAGAAGAACTAAATTGACAAATTGTCAAAAGGTTTAAAATTCAATCGGCACAATTAAAAAATTTATAACTAAATTATCAAATAGTCAAAGGATATACAACGAAATATGCCAAATTAAAAGGTCTATGATTGAATTGGCATAAGTGCAATATGTTTAAAACTTTTTTGATAATTTCACTCATGTAATTATTTTTAGATTCTCATAAGTCTCAATTTGTATGTGTAATTATTTCATTTATACGACTCAAATTTAAAAATAAAATAAGTCTTTGAAATTATTGTTGAGTGGCCAATTTTAATGATTCGAAGGATGTACTACCACTACTACCAAATCCCTGGCGGCACATACCCAAGAGCAGGAGTCGGATTTCCGACACCGGTAGCATTCTGATCGAAGCACAGGATGTACTCGGCGGGTTTAAATTACTAACCAGAGGCCATATGTGGAATAATTTTCGTTCCAAGTTCGGAAGCTTCCTGTTTTTGACCATGAAAAAGGTATTATTGAATTCGACAGCGTTGAATAAGAATGGTATGACATTCTACTGGTAAAATTGAAAACGTCTAGCAATAAACGTTGGATTCGTAGCCACCTAGGTCATCGAGGCTGGCAAAATCTCATTATATGACAATTTGTAGCACGCACAAATTGAGGAGTCTCTCCCAGCAGCTTAATCTTTACATTTCTACAAACTCACGGTAACATAAGAAAATAAAGAAGATAAATAACGTAATCGTAATTATGAAATTTCATTCTTATATACTAGCTAGAAGTTATAGTAATAACTTACATTTGAAATTATAGTAATAATTTAGGAGGTGGACATCAAAGTTTGAATGTTAGCTTTATACGGCATAGTGTAGGTAGGAAACTGGTTTGTACTTTGTAGTACCTTAAAAACATATATATATTTTAAAAATTCTCGATTAAGATTGTAAAATTTTTAAAAAGGTTTTTTCTTTTTCGTTCACAAAATTAAGATTGTAAAATTTTTAAAATTAGGTTTTTCTTTTTGCGTTCGTCAAAATCAAATCATCATCATATATTATTATTATTATTATTATTATTATTATTATTATTATTATTATTATTATTATTATTATTATTATTATTATTATTATTATTATTATTATTATTATTATTTATTATTATTATTATTATTATTATTATTATTATTATTATTATTATTATTATTATTATTATTATTTTGTATAAGAGCAAGCATTTATACACATATATCACTTTTACCAAGTTGATGATAATTGGTTGAACCTGTCAACAATGACAAGCACTTTTGAACAAGTCGCATAAGGCAAGTTGATTTTCAACGCCTCTCCAGAAGAAATATAGAACTCTTCTAAGTGCAAGTTATCAAGCTTCTTTCTCGGGCAGAGTTTGCGTTTGGTTATGATGAATATGAGCCAACTCAACTGTATCATCATATCAGATATTTTCCACGTGAAGCTTCTCGCCCGTGCCATAAGTTTTCAAGGGATAAGCCGCTTTGATTAAGTCTAATCTCACGTCTTTAGTGATGAAGTAGGATTCAATTGCCATTTTTCTTTTAAAACAATCATTGAATTCCATCTATAAGCCATCTTTTGGGATTCCACGGGCGGAAACTCGTCAAATCAGTGTTCCTTGAATATTATACGAATGCCGTCTTCCCTCACGTGACTTGAAGAAGTTTACAAACTTAGAAATGTCATATTTCTCATGGAGTCACAGCTGACGATCCCATCTCTCTTTCGCATATGCCATTACGTAAATGCCACCAAATCCTAATTGGAGTAGTCAGCCTTTTTGTTTGGCCAAAGACAAAGAGAAATGTTAAAGAAAGAAGAAGGAACCCGTGACAGATGATCAAATACACCATTCTTCTATAAATTGTCATCTGAATCCAAAATGATCAAAAGCTTAGAGCGAACAATAATTAGCTAAGAGAGTCGCATATGCGAAAAATCACATTGAGCATGGCTACGACAAGAAGAACCATTAGGGTTCTCATGCTTCCTTGGCTTGCTCATGGTCACATAGGTCCGTTTCTAGAGCTAGCCAAAAAGCTCTCGAAAAGGAACTTCCACATCTTCCTATGTTCAAGTCCTGTCAACCTTAGTTCCATCAAAATCCCTCATGAATATTGCTCCACTATTGAGCTCGTGGAGCTCCATATCCCATCTTTGCCTGGTCTCCCTCCTCAATACCACACGACTAGGGGCTTGCCGCCTCACCTCATGCCAAAACTGAAGATGGCCTTCGACGTGGCGGGCCCTAACCTCTCCGACATCATCTCTGATCGCCAACCCAATATGCTTATCTTTGATTATCTCCTCCCGTGGGCACCGGAAGTCGCGAGGTCACACGGCATCCCGGCGGTCAACTTCGCGAGCGTGGCAGCAGGGGTGAGTTCATTTGTATTCCACTCCATCAAGAGGCCAGGCAATCAGTATCCTTTCAAGGCGATTCGTCTTCAAGACCACTGGATGGCAAAGTATAGGAACCAAATGGAACAAGCATCAGAGAGTGGCATGAGCGATACGGAAAGGGTCATGCGGTGCATCGACCAGTCGTCGGGCCTAATTTTCCTGAAGACCTTTAGGGAATTGGAGGGCAAATACATCGACTACCTAAGTGATCTTTTGGAGAAGAAAGTAGTGCCCGTCGGCCCGCTGGTTCAAGATCCTGTTCAAGAGGATGGGGATCACATAACTGAGTGGCTTGATAAAAAAGAAAGATCGTCGACCATATTCGTGTCCTTCGGCACGGAGTACTTCCTCACGGAGAAGGAAAGACAAGAGATAGCCTATGGGTTGGAGCTTAGCAGTGTCAACTTCATTTGGGCGGTTAAATTTCCTGTGGAAGAGCACATCACGCTTGAAGAGGCACTTCCTAGGGGATTTCTCGAAAGAGTGAGAGATAGAGGACTAGTGATAGAGGGATGGGCACCACAAGCTAGGATTCTAGCACATCGAAGCGTTGGTGGATTTGTGAGTCACTGCGGATGGAGTTCAGTCATGGAGAGCATGAAGTTCGGAGTCCCAATCATCGCGATGCCGATGCATCTCGACCAGCCACTTGACGCAAGGATCGTTGAGGATGTTGGGGTTGGATTGGAGGTAATGAGGAATGAGAGTGGAGAGCTCGAGAGGAAGGAGATTGCGAAGGTGATCAAGGCCGTTGTGATGGAGGAAGGTGGGGAGCGTGTGAGGAATAAGGTCAAAGAAGTGAGCATCGGCATTAGGAACAAAGGAGATGAAGAGATTGATGAAGTGGAGGATGCGATCGTGAAGCTTTGCGGAGTAGCGACTAGTAGCGTTTGACTGTTCGTTGAGTTTATGTTGTAGCTTTCAATAATCATGTATGCTGAAGGTCAATTTTTTTGCCGGGATGTTTTTTTTCCTAGAGCAGCTTTGGCTTTGGATTGCAATATATACGTACGTCCCCGCCTATGAGGGCAGAAAGAAATCCTACAACCTTTTTCGAATGTTGCCTTGAGTTGATATTACCGAGAACAAAAGGTCATGCATAATTTAGTCTTGCCATGTTGGTATTCAAAATCACAAATAAAGATATTACTGAGCCCTAGTTATAATTTGTCACGTTGTTTAATACATTAGGGTTGTAAATCAATTTTAGCGTATTCAACATTATTGGGTTGTTACCCACTTCATGATACTGATACTAAGCCCTTTAGACTTGCTTCCAAGTATGTCCATCAACATAATGTTTCCGCTTCTGTCCTCCAACTCTTGGCCACGTTTCATGCGCACACAACCACATGCAAAGATAGCGTCTGATGGCCCGCATGACAAAATTTATATTTCTCTATTTCTCTATTTTTCTATTCCTTGGAACAGGTTTGGAAACAGTTTGGTAACACAATTTCATTTTTCTGATAAATGGCGGGGGCCCAGTGAAGCATAATATTATCGGACTTCTTTTGTTCAGAATAATCTTCTTGTTATCACAGACCATGACTGCTCGCACAATTTTGAGAACCTATGAAAGACGAAACGAATAAAATTGGGCTTCCTCATTCTTCTTATAACAAATTCAGCCTTGTCGATACCAGTAATTTATAATAAGTTCCTGAAATGAGGAAGCTTCTCCTCTTTCTTCTTGGGAACATAGAAGTGCACATATCATAGAAAGGAAATGTCTCTGGATTAAATTTAAATGACAGAGACCTCGTTTGATCCATGACTCCCGCCAGACTAAGCTAAAGAAGCTGTCAGTTTTCCCATGCCAGGAGTAGCAGCTTTTAGGATTCTAAAATTTCGTCAACCACGTTCCACCATAATATCATCTGACACAAAGATATTTTCCAGTTCTCAGAGTGGTGGTCAAACAAATTGAGATCGTCACTTTAAACAGAAGGAACAACGTTTTCATCAACCAAAACCAAAAGCACTATATATCAAATGACTACAACATCATTAAAGAACAAATAGAATCTATAAAGTATTAACGCAAAAGGAAAGGAAGAATAAAAATGTGTACAGTGCAGTGGGGAAAAAACAATCGTCAGATGCCAATCTCAGTCCCTCTTCTTTCCTGTCTCTTTTCTCCGTAGGGATGTCAACTAGGCCAGCCCTTAGCCAGCACCACCTCATCCCTTGCACAACGAATTTACAAAATTGCCCTCGGGTTTTGCAAAATTACAAAAATACCCCTTGATTAGTCTTTAATTTCAAAATTAATCACCCACGTTCATTGAAAATTCATCATAGCCGTCTAAATAGACATGCGCACATTAATCATCTCATCTTAAGCAAATTTAATGCCTAAGTAATTTAGTTGGCTAGGGAGATCGTATGCAAGCCGTTAGATTAATCCAAAGGCTAAGATTTGATCTTAAAAAGGGTTTAAAACAAAATTTCCCTCAAAAAATGGGGGCCCTCAATTTCCAGATCCTCTCTCTCTCTCGCGTCATGCCTAAACTGTCGCTCATTTGACTTCCTCCGGCAAAACGCCACTCCGTTCAGCAACCTGCACTCCCTTTTGAAGTCAGTCGCCATCATCTGCCCCCTGTAGCCACGCTGGAATCTCTCGTCCAATTACTTTTTCTTTCTTTTTTTCTGATCGTCTCAAAAATTAGCATTTTCGCTGGTGATTCAAGCTCCAACGATTTGTGGCTGATTCTAGGTGGTCCGGAATCCTTCAACAGTCTCAGAGCCTTCGACGATGTTCCTCAACTAGTTCCAAACCTAGTGGTGATCGGAATTCCCTTGAGTCAGCTCCAATGAGCTTCTAAACTAGGGATTCTCCTGATTGGCTCAATTGGCTCCGATTCTGGTACCAGCTAGGCAGCTACTTTGATGGCCATTCCGGTGCTATTTCGACATCCTCCGGTGTTCTCTAGTGTCCTTAACCCATAACTAAATCTTCCTCGATGTGCCTTAGTCTTGATTAGATGTGGCAAATAGGTGGGTCGGGTCAGGTATGGGTCGGGTCGAAACCCATTTTGATTCATATTCTTGTAATGTAAATATAGTGACTCATATCCGACTCAACTCATATTGCTAAAATCTACTAATATTCTAAAAAAAACCCACGCTCACTTTAAGCTATATGCTAATTGGATAAAAACCTCAAATTAAATTAAAAAATAGTACATAAAATAAAAATTGTTTAAAAAACCTATAAAATAAAATTAAAAAATAGTAAATAAAATTAAAATTGATTTTTTGATCTAGTTTTCACGGTCCAAAATATCAGCAAACAAAACAAGTGCACTGATTAAGTATTAAGCAATCTCTTCACAATCTAATGAAGCAACCAAAACGAGCCTATTAGCCATGGCCTTAAGGAATGCTGGAGAACAAGTTTGTTAGACTCCATGTCCACACCGAGACAAAAACTAAACCTCAAGCAGATGCACTAAATAATCCCTAGCATCATAAAAAGGATGAAACTCAAGGATGATGAGCTCCTTTTTACACAAAACAATCGAACACAGTTAACTTGCTTCCCACTTCAAGTTAGTCATTAACCTTGCAGATCTTTCTTCTTATTATGAGAAGTTCAAGAGGTGCAAGAGAGAATGTGAGACTTGATTTGTCCAGCTCAACCAAAACTTCTTCCTTAGGTCTGTAAATCAAATCAATCATCCACCATATATGTAGTAAACAGTTTGGACCCAATCAAACATACGACTGTTCAAGATAACTTATTTGTGATGCAGAGCATATATCCAAATAGAAAGGCTACATCAATGCTAACTATCAGCATAAAAGTCAACAGATATATCCTTTATTTCAGAACAAATTTCCAACCACCACAAGCACAAGAATGTATCATTAAGTCATGACAATGAAATATGAATGAAGCTGTCGACATGCATTCAAGGGTAAAACCAATGGTTTGCATAAATGTGAAAGGTGTGAAAGTGAAACTACCTGCAGTGTACCACCTCCACCAATACTTTCACCATCATCAGAAACACTAACTATTGTCCAGGGATTGGATGAATTCCAATGGAAGTCAACAACCTTGTCCCTATAAGCAATAAGAACATCAATTAAAGGTCAAAGTTGGAAGAACTATTGATCAACCTAAGAGAAGCAAGCAAATTTGGCACCTGTGCCCATCATGACAAAAGAATAACCTTGGAGGAGAATTGGTTACTTTTGAACCCATGGTCTCTATCTTTCTACCAATCTGGAAAGCAACAAAAGATTTATCGACAAATAACACGAAATAATGTAGGAAGTATTGTTAATAACATCAGATAACTTCAGCATTGAGTTTTTGCAATGTGATGAAAACACTAGATCTCTTTTTTACCATTGCATCCTATCCAATACCATATCTCTTCGCCGTAAACTATCTTATCTCAATGAAGTACTTAAAGCAGCAGACTAACAACTGCTAAGAAAAGTACTCACTAAACTCGTCCTATGAGGAACAACCAAAAGGACAATGAATAGCACCTTAAAAATGAAGGCAAAGCTAACAATATTGTAGCTGCTATACTCTGTTTTATGTAGAAGGATGTGAAGCAAACAAACTTTGAATTCAACAAATAACGCACATGCACAAATCACAGAGAGAGTAATAGCATGCAACAAGCACTAGTAATTTTCATCTATCTCTCAATAACAAGAATTAAGGCAAACTTGGAGAGTATTTCCTCAATGAGATAGCCAAGTTCCGAGTTTTGAAAACAAATTAGTGCTACTTCAAATATGCCAGATGAAGTTGATCGACGGCCTTAGGTAACTTGAATCAATCCAACTCCACTAACATTTAAACTCAACTTAGTCACAGCCTGAAATCTTTTTGGTCATGACCACATTCAAACATGAACGGGTTTCATTCACATCATCAACCCAATCTAAACACTTGACAAGGACAACATTACCAGCATGCTTTCAAGTCCAGAAACTTCAGAAAACAATTAACTCAACCAAATGCCGTGTCTTAATTCCAAGTGTGAATTCACACGCAATCCCTTATATATATATATAGTAAAATCAAAACAGGATCCATGACCCATCGACACAATAAACCAAAATAGGATCCATGGACCACCAAATTCCCTCAGCTACCACTTGAATTCATCTCAAGACACAAATTCAGAAAATCTTACCAGATGATTTTAATATGTTAAGACCACGCATCTAAATCGCCGCATCCAATTCACCTCTCAGAAGCCCCCGCTCAAGGCTACCAGGTAAAAACCCAAAAGCCCTGAATGGAGCAACATCAGGCAGAGCCGATCAAATGAAGCATCACACCTCCATGCGGACGAAAGACCGACAACGAAAATTAACAAACGAGAATTTAACATTCCAATATTGCATGCGGAAAAGAATAAGAAGAAGCAAGAAACAGCGCAATCAACAAGCAACCCATGAACGGCAAGAACCCCCTCTTCTAAACCCAATAGCCCGCTTCATGCAAATAAAACGGAGAGACCCCCAACTCCAAGCAACTTCCATAGAACCAAAAAGACCCAAAGCCTTTCTTCCATCCATTCTACTCTCAGAGAAAAAGAAACAACAGAAGCGCAAGCATTCATGCGACGAACTGCAGAGAAAGAGAGAGAGAGAGAGAGAGAGAGAGGGGCAGAGACGCAGGGGGGAGAGGAATGTTACTTGAGAGGATGGGCAGCTCGGCGAAGAGCCCACATGACGATGGAGCTGCAAAGCTGAACTCAGAGGCGAGTAGCGGAGGCGAGCCTCAGAGGTGGGCGGCGGAGGCGACTCGGAGGCGAGCTGTAGCGGCGAGTGGCGGAGGCGGCTCGGAGGTGAGTGGCGGAGGTGGGTCGAAGGTGAAGGTCGAAGGGTTGTCGCTAAGCGGCTCTGTTGGAGGAAGAGAAACTTTTTGGGTTTTAAAAATGAGTGTGACCCATTTTCAACCCATATAAAACTATGAAAACGGGTCGTACGTGGGTTAATAGTTGTAATGGGCTATTAATCCATATTCGACCCCTATATAAAAAATATGGGTGCAAAATTTTGCCACCTCTAGTCTTGATGTAGATTGATTCTAGCTCGATCGAGCTTATTTGACGAAGATATACGAGGTAGACTCCCTCTTGATCTTGAGCTCAATGAAACGAGATTGCCTTAGGCAATCGACGCTAGAGCTCAATCTAGGATGATGTTCTATGCTTGCATGGATGATCTTTATATAGTCTATGATGGCTATAGATGATGGATGATAGCTTAGAATGGCTTGCATTCATGATTTGCTTGATTGATTGTATTCTGTAATTTGGATGGCTTGATTGGACTGATGTTATAAACGTCTTCGTTTGAGCTAGATAATGTTGTTTTTAGGTTTCCAGTTCTTCACGAGACTCAAAGCTGGTTTCAAGAGCTTTTACTAGCCGCATGCACATAAATTGGACCTCCTTTGCTATGTCAAAACCTGTTTGCAAATAGGATGATCTGTTTTGAAACGTGCATGTTCTGCTGAAATGTTCTTGCTAATTGACCTATTCGGTTTGACAATTGTGTATGATTTTTTTGCATTTCAATTTTGGACCGAGTGTCTTCCTGAAGTTTGATCTTGACATTTAGTTCTAAATCATGTAAAAAATTTGTAGAATTTGCAAATCGTTTAGTTAGATTAAAATCATATTATTCTTGCAAAAATTTGTACTCTGCTTCAGACTTGACCTATTTGCTAGTTATCTTTGTTTGAGTTGGAAAATTATCTCAATTGCATTTGAGGCCTTCTAGAGATTCATAGGAGACATCATAAGCTTTGTTTTGACGTCTTGTTTGCATGATTTGAAGATCGTTTACTAGGTCTAATATTTTTCACAAGACTGAACTGAAATCCGGAAAATTTTCTTGTTCTGTTTTCATGTCTTGTTCTAGTGACCTTTGCCGTTTGCCATTTTCATACGATCTTTTATGGATCAAATTTTAGATCGGTGTCTCCTTGAAATTTGTTCACAACATGTAAGTATATAACATATAAAAATTTAACAATGTTTCAGCATAATTAGTTGGGCCGATAGGCCATAGACTAAACTTGTTTCCTGCTGCCATTTTGTGCTACTAATTGTCTTACACTGATTCCTCGATTTTTATAAAAACCATGTTTTGTGAATCTGGAAATTGTTTGTGCGTGAAATATCGCTTGTTACATCTATGTAAACAACATATAAAATTTTCATGAGGATTGGAACAAATTAGGATAAGTCGAGCATGCCTAAATCGGGCCTAGTCGCTGCTGTGATTTGTCTGTCCTTAATGACATGTGTTGAACTTCAGTGTCGAAATATTTCAGAAAATATCAAACATGTTTACTATTTTTGCCAACCCTTCCGAAGTTGCAGGGCTTTTGTGAAAATTATTATAAATTCATGATGCCAACCTTGAAAAGCTTTCTTCAACAAAGTTGTTTGGTATACCCAAACTTCATTTTGATACTAATTTTTTGGATTTGATATTCATTTGATGGTCCAAGGAGCCCAATCAGTGTGCTGACATTATCCGCATCCAGGTTTTCGAATCCATTTCCCAAGGACATTGAACTTGCTCAATATACTATAAAATTGTTATCCTTGCTTGCAAAATGGCTGGAACTTGCAAATCACTCTTCTTAGCGACTTGTTTGTAAATATGTAAAGTTTATGTCCCTCTTTGCAATTTTCTTGAACTTGAGCCCTTCTTTGCAAATTGTTCACAAACTTACTTTCGCATCAAGTGAATCACATTTCCTTTGTTCGATTGTCTTTGTTTGTCATTGTTATGCATTGCATGATCATATTACCTGGTGTATGTGATTGTTCAATTAATTGCCCGCTCATTTGATTGATTGGTTGAGAATCAAGGCCATATGACCTAAGTGCATGCTTTTTTTCTCAAATGCATGTGATTTTTAGATGGATGATTTAAGTGTGATGCATGACCATGTGGGGAACCTTTGCGATAACCTAGACCCAAATTAGGACCATTCAATCTTAATTACCACTTGTGAACACAAGTGATAATTAATTACCGATGATCATGAATTTAATTGATTAGATGTCTTAAGAAGGGACAACGTATGCAAATCAAAGGCTGATCTCGAGGCCATGTTTGATTGGTTGAGTGCATTTCCTCAATTCATTGTATTGATTTTCCTCGCTTGAGTTCATTGTTGTATGTTGTATGATCTTATATGTTAGTTTAGCATTAGTTTAGAATTAGAATAGGTCCAAAAGGCAATCCTTGGAGGTGGTGATCCCGAAGGGACGAAGATGGTGGATGGCCGATGTTTGATCTGACCTTTTTCATTGTGTAATATTCATTTCCTAACATATGTCTCGAGTCCCCTTCTATGTTGTATAAATGTCCGATGAGTTGCTGGTTTTCCTTTCTCGCACTTAAATTTGTTTGTTTAGGTTTTTCTTGTGATACCTTTAAACTATTTGGGTGTTTACTTTCCCACTTTGTCATTTCAATTACTTGTGTGCTTCATTTTTATACTTTAGACAGTTAGTATAGAAATGGTACAAACAAACCATTCGTGTGTACTCATAGATAATATCTTTTTCCTTGTATGAAAATGTTAAAAACTATATGACCACTTTAGATAACAACTGTACTCATAGGTATCAAAGGGCGCTAATAGAAATCTTTAGTGTAAGCCAAGTCCTTGAACCCACGAAATCTCTGGTTCTGTGAAAATCAAAGGTGGTCTCTCAACCCTTGATTGGGTTTCTAATTGGCCCCCAACAAAGAGGTTAGTGGCGACTCCTAAATAACGCTTTTAGGCGGTGTAATGAAATGTTGTCACATGGAGCATGAGTTTGAGAAGACTTGAGTTTATAACTGACAATCCATTTGTGTCGTTAACAAATTGGAGAATCCATTCAAAATTACCGTTCATATGTGTCATTCACATTTTATATCCGTCTGAGGGGTTCTTTGGCATTTCATTTGAGATTTCCATTTGTATAAACCATTCGGATTGACTTTATAAACAAATACTTCTAAAACCTATTTCTTGGGATTGTAAGGCCTAGAGGGGTAGGTTGCAATAGTCCCTAAGTCAATCTTAACGGGTTCAGGTTTCCTTATTGACACAAATAATATGACTAACTTTTGGATTATTGACTATCAATGAAGGAAATCAATGACACACAATGTAGAAGTTACCCAAAGTCATAAAAGCTAGAGCGAAATTAATCAACCAAGTCATTTATAGCAAGCTATCGGAGATCTTGGTTTATTATTAAGGAAGTACTATTAATGAACGTTATAGAGGTTTGCCAACACGTTAGTTGAAGAAAGAGATAGTGGATCGACAAGAATGCACAATCGCTGAGTGGTTACACCAATAGTCTCGAGATTTGTTACATCTCGCATATAATCATTGCTAGATAATAGGAGATTGTGTCTAGAGATTTTAACTTTTTACCAATAACTGCAAGTGGGATTAGGAAGTTATTTGTAGATACAAAATCAATAACTGTTTTTGTGACATCCCAAAATTGCCATATTTTGAAATATATGAAATGGTTATTTTGTTGATGCGCTTATAGTTACCTTACTCTGAATTGATCACTCACGAGTTAACTAATCTATTAGACGAGACCGTAAAGGGCTAAAACGCGAAAAACTAGAGAATTCGATAAAGAATAGACCACTCGATCATAAGGATCGACAATTGTCAATACTACGTTGTTATAAATCAATTAGCGAACGAATATAAATCGATTCGACGGAAGTACGTAGTCGGTTCGCGGGTGATTCTACATGATTATAATATTCGCATCAAGCGATAATAAATTGATTTTCTATTGATATTATATTCATGGTATGTAATTGAACCCTCGCGATTATGATCATCCATGATTCGAAGAGGTACAAACCTGAATTGAACATTATCAACCATTGGTCAACTGCGCAAGAACACCTAAAAGCCACCTGATAGTTTAGGTCATATCAAAGTCGCGTTTGCTTGATTTTAATCATGAAATTTAATTCAATTTCGGGTACCGAATTTTCAAGGGTCACAAGGCTAATTTATTGGACATCGCCTCATTTTCAGTCAAATTATCGGCAAGTTTAAAATTTTCGAAAAATGAATTATCATATGGAAATTTGAGACTGGAAAAGGAAAAATCGAACCAGTGGCAAAGTTGAGATTTTGGCCAAAAGCTTGGCCTATAGAATAAATAAAATAAATGAATAAATAATAATAAAAATAGATGTGGAGGAGAGTAAAGAGGGAAGATATTTTTTTGGAAAAAATAATATTATTTTCTTTTCTCTCTCCTCTTTCTCCTCCCCTCACGTTTCCCCCTCCTCCTTCTGCCGAATTCCCCTCCCTACCTTTTCTCTTCTCTTTCTTTCTCTCTCTCTCTCTCTCACTTTTTCCTTCCCCTCACGCTACCAGCTTCTGCCACCCACGATCTCCCCCTCACTTTTTATTATTTCTCCCTCTCACCCTCCCCCTCCCCCTCCCCGAAGCAAATCAGCCCCCTCCCTTCTTCTTTCCTTATCCCTCTTTCTTCTCCTTTTCTCTCACTCTTCCACCCCTTTTTTTTCTCACGCATTTCCTTCCCCACCTCTCTGCCGATCCTCCCTCCTCCTCTTTTGCTTGCATTTTTGCCTCAAGCCTCTTCATTTTCTTCACCATCTTCTTCTTCTTTTATTTTATTTTTCACCAACACCACCACCCCCATGACCATCTCCACCACCAAGCTCCCGAGTTACTGCCGCGTGAGCCGCCCGTCCGTTGAGCTGCCTACGTCGCCGTGCCGTCATGCCGTCCCTCACCGCCGGTTCACCACCAAGCCAAACCCCCCTTAGGTTGCCGTGGGTTTGAGGAACTGCGGCCGCCGCTGTCGAGTTCCCATTCGAGTCATGAGCCTCGTGTTTAGGGTGTTAATTGTGCATAATTCCGGTTGTTTGCACATGTGATGCTATGCTATTGATTGCTCAATTATATATTTTTATTTATTATTTTCAAAGAAGGTTTTATGAGAAAAAAATAGAAAAATATGAGGTGTCGAGTTTAGACGTCAAATTTTAAGTGCTAAATGAAATCATAGGGTTTTAAAATGAGAGTGTGTAAAGTTTGACGGGTTGATTTCAAATATGTGACTACGTGCGAATATTTTACTGGGATTTTTAAATGTGAAAAATTGCAAAAGTTAATTATTTGAAAACGAACTCTTTTATTCTGGGCTAATTAAAGGTAATAAGAAATTGTTTGATTGTTAGTGTGCTTGAATGGTCATTAATCAAACCCGTCACCCAACGAGAGTTTAGGGGCGATGCTCGATTTTTATTAGATGACCGGCAGGGGTTCGGATGCCGAGTCGCGGTTGAGGCCGGACCGATGCTCCTTTATGAAATGCCGTCTAGATGAAAGTTCTAGACGATGATGTGCCCGATGGGGCGGGACGATGCCTAGTCATGCTAGAAGACCGTCGACTCTTGTGTTGGCCGTGACGTGATGGGTCGTAATAATTAGAACACGTGTGTTAGCAATGCGCTTGTAATATTTCAAATGTGTTCTGATTATTATTTATGCATGTTGCACTATTATTGTCATGTGAGATGCACTAACATGCAGGGGTATGCCAAGACGAGCTAAGATTGTATGCCGTTTGCGTGTTTAGACCATCTTCGAGGCAAATTAGTTTCCTAATCGAGGTTTAGGAAGTTGATTCATTGAGATTTTATCTCACCCGTTGTTGTTAATTATTTTCAGGGCTGTAGCGTGGAGAACTACTAAGTGTGCTTGTGGTGGGCGGGAGATGCGTCATTTTTTGACTGGCTTTGCTGTTAGTGAAGTTTTGGTTAATCTTGTCCCAAGTAGGTTTTTGAGTTAATTGGTAGGAAGTCGCCCTTTTGAGTGGGCTTGTAATTGTTAAACTTCCTAGAGTTAACAAGTAATAAATAAAGGTTGTGCCTTTGGAAACATTCGATATGTTTTACTATCTCTGCTGTGATTATTGACTGGGTGTTGTTTATTTGAATTGCTTCTGCATGCATTTAATCGAAAGATAAAAAAAAGAATGGGTCGGTACCGTGTCCTAGGACGTTGCAATTTAATTGACCGCCAATGGATGTTCGCACGCTCGGGGTTTGGAATGTGACAGTTTTGCAAAAGTTCGTCCAATCAATCACATAACTTGTGTTCGTGCATATTTATGTTTATCTTTATTTTCCCAACAAATCTTTCTAGCACTTTAAATTCCTAGCAATTGCATTTTCAATTCCATTACATTTCAAGACATTTATATTCATGTCCAGAATAAACAAAGGAAACTTTCATAATTTTTGCATATTCAATTCAATCCATCCCTTTCCAAAAGATCTTTTTTTTTTGGTGAAACATTCGGATATGACTTCGATAGAATAAGCACGGCTCAAATTTTTAGAGCAGATTAAGGTAAAGTGCTTTGATGTCATGATTAAGAGAAAATAACTGATGCATACTGTAAAATCAATATATAAGGTCTTTTTTTTTGGTTGATTGGCAGAATATGTAACGCTTAAATAGTGGAAGGGGATGAAAAAGTTGAACTTAAAATGAGTTCTCAACTGAAGTATGACTCTCTTCTTCTCACAAAGTTTTTCTTTGAGGTAAACCGCTATGACCATAATCAAAGTGAAATTACCAATCAAAAGTATCATCGAATCCATTCTCTAATATAAGTTAATTGTTTTGCACAGCCTGAAGGACTGTTAGGAAAATATTTGAAGATGTTACAATAGAATTCCAAGCCAATTCACCAAAGATAGAAACTTTGTATGTCAAAACACCTAGCTCTGTAGTAATTTATTGTAAATGGGCAAAAGCATACTAGCTTCAGAAAGACCAAAAATCCCTTAGCTTCCCACGAAATACAGGCAGCCGAGAAGAGTAGATTCAATTTAATATTTGGATGGCTCGGGATCACATGTTCCAGAAGAAAAACAGTTTAAAATTGAAAATAGGAATTCGTCAATTATGTTCGGATGCTTCAAACATGTATAAATAGCACACATCGGAACGCAAGATACAAACATATATAAAAGCATAATTCTACGATTGACGCATCTGTAGCGACACTATCTCCATCACTTGCTGGTTTTCCCACAAAGCCATCTGCAAAAGAAAAAACAACGGAATAAAAGTTATTAGACAATGATAAGACAAGTTTGGAGCAATCTTAGGTCGGGTGTATCATGCTAATAGAACTCACATTAGTTACTCGATCGGCTTGCACAGAGATGAGCGACAACTATTACCAGTACAATGAGCAAAAGGGCGACCTGCAATTTAGATCGTGATAAGCTATTGTTCTCTCTTTTGTTTGGTTTACTGTTCAGCACATAGTTCCAAGACCAGCCAAACAATGTGAGATGAACGGTTGTAAACTCACCAGGACAGAACTATTTGTGGGTTCAGTCGCAAGGATGTAAGATTTCCTGTCAAAATTTACAAAGGAAATTTGTTTAACTAGAAAGGCATAATCAAAATCCATTCCAGAGAGAGAGAGAGAGAGGAACCTTTTGTTTAGGAGGCCAGAATCTCTGCAAGCCTTCTGTATACCCTCGATTATGCTCAATGTTTTTGTAGCATTAGGATCATTCTTGTCAACCTACGGGAGCCAAAGGCATAATTTGATGAGTAATGTCTAAGTCTGTATGTCAAAAAATCGTAGTGTGAAAAGCATGGAGATGGAAAAGCAAGCGAACAAATGAAAGCATCAACTACTATTGTGGCCAAAAGTTGGATTAACAGATCATCAAGAATATTCTGCCCCACAGTCAGGAAGCAGAAGGGAGAAATTCCGCAACGCTTCTGAGACTTAAGTTATAATCCCTTCTGCTATTAAAGCTACCACTAAAGGAAGTGGTTCCTCATACAAAAATATCTTTGCAGAAGACAAAACTGCTTTTTTTTTTCCCTTCACTTCATAGGCATAACGGAGTGCTGTCACGTCCATTTCAGATTCAAGATAGCTAGCCTTTACATGCAATTTGGTTTGCTGTATATCCACTCAAATCACAGAAGATTTTGCAGGTTATAAGGTTAAGTACATTTTCAAGTTAGAAATAATTAAAATACATGTATAAAAGACGGTGCATTCTAGTTTTTGACTTCATACCTTGGACTTTAGCATACAAGAAAAATCATAGAAAGCACCATAAACATCAGCCATTATCCTTGTGCGATCCCTAACTTTAGCAGCAAGACCTGAATAGTATAGGTAGACAAATGGAACAACTGAAGAATTATTATCTCGGAGCTACTACAGAACATAAACAAATGCACAAAGGCTCACGGATAGACACAGCCTTATAAAATGATGAATGGTGATAGTCTGACAAGCTATATTTCCGTCATGCCTGGACCTAGTTCTTCATTATGCCTCATTATTTCATCATGTAAAAGTATCTTCTACACGCCTAGTGCCATTCAAGTTCTTCAGTATGCCTAATCATTCCATCGTGTCTAGGATAGCTCAAATTTCAATGATGAAAGAAACTATCAGCAAATCATTTTCTTACCTGGCCTGATCTTTACTTCGCCTCTGAAAACTTCAATATTGTTGTAGGATAAAGCTAAATTTCCAATCGCCATTATCTAGAAAATGTTGGCAAAGGAGTTTCTCCCAGATAATCAAAAGATTAATGGCATTAAAAAGAAAATATCAACATTCAATGTCATGAAAGCAAATGAACCACGTACAGAAAGTCTTAAGATTATGAAGAGTGAGTTCAGAAATGTCAACAACTGATTATAATAGGAAATTTTGGGCCCGTTTGTTTTTATTCCTTTTTTCTGTTTTTGAACAATGTTTCTGTTTTTTTGTTCCTGGGAACAAAAAAGGAACAGAAACGCGTTTGGGTGCGTTTTTGTTCCAAAATTGTTTTTTTGTTCTCAGAAACACATCTGGAACAGAAACAATTTTGTTTCTTGTTTCGGAACAAAATTCAGAAACATTTCTCTCTTTTCTTCTTCTTTTCTTCTTCTTTTTCTTTCTTTTTTTTGGCCGGTCGCCGGCCTCGGCCCATGGCCGGCGACCGGCCGTCGAGGGTCGGCGATGCCGTCGAGGGCCGGTGACCTCGCCGGAGTGTCGCCGGCCTGGCGAGGCCGAGCCTCGCCTTGGCCGGGCGAGCTCGAGGCAAGGTTGCGCGAGCTCGAGCTCGCCCAGATCCGGCGGCGGAACTTGCCGGACACCGGCGATGCTCGGCCTCACCGGGCCACCTCCGGCCGGCGTCGCGGGCGGTGGCTCGGCGAGGCGAGCCTCGCCGGTGGCTGGGCGAGCTCGGGCTCGTCGGATCCGGGCGAGCTTGAGCTCACCGGCCAAGGCGAGGCCGAGCCTCGCCCAACCATGGCGAGGCTCGGCCTCGCCAGGGGCCGGCGAGCCTCGCCGTGGCCGGGCGAGGCCGCCGGCCCTCGTTGGCCGGTCGCCGGCCATGGCCGAGGCAGCGACCGGCCAAAAGAAAAAAAAAAAAAAAAAAGAAAAAGAAGAAAGAAAAAGAAAGAAGAAAGAAAATAAAGAAAATAAAAATAAAAATATTAAAAAATTAAAAGAAATAAAAAAAATACAAATTTACCAAACTTGTTTCTGTTCATTTTTTATTCCCGGAACAAGTTTACCAAACCCCTTTTTTTGTTCAAAAATTGTTCCCCGGAACAAAAACACTTTTTTCTATTTCTGTTCCCTGGAACAATTTTTAAACAAAAATGTTACCAAACGCACCCTTTGTAACGTCAATGTGTGAAACCATATCTTGTGCACACACATGCGCACAAGGAGAGAGAAAGGAACAACTTGTGTGTCTGTGCACCTGCTGTGCACGAACGGAAATGTGTTTGAGAGAGGGCGGAGAGAGGGGGGCAGGGGAAGAAGTGCAGAGATTGGGCTGGTAGTATGTTCATGAGAAAAATTCTAAGGCAAGTTTTATGTAGGAAAAATTTTGAGATTGACAACTACCTTCAATATTTTTAATATAGGATAGATGTAAGACAACAACTCCAATTCACAGATAAGAAACACTGTTGTCTTGAAGAATTGATAATGTACCTGAAAAATAGCCCAAAACCGGAATATTGCAGGATCCCTTAAAGCAGACATGTATGTCAAACTGTCTTCAACATGTGTCAAAGCATCTGTGACCATCTCATTCAAACATTGTACTGCCTTCACTGAGTTCTCCTCATACTTCAAGTCCTATGTAGATACGGCCAATTACAGAAAAGAGAAAATAAGGATGTGCAGGCGGCGCAAAATTCAGCATTGTAGGTGCATAATATCTTAGCGATTCATCTTCAAAGTAGGTATGGAAAATCAATTTTATATGGTAAAATGGCTAAAGCACAATCTGTGTAAGCCTTTAATCGTCCTGAATCATGTTGAAGAGGCATACCTCAAGTTTGTTTACATATTTACCCCAAATCTGATGAGGCCAAAACATACGTGACTTTGGAATCTCATTGATATCTTCCAAATAATCTCGAATAATGTCTTGTTTCTGATATGTACATCCATAAAACAATGTTAGAAATCCAAAATATGTAGTCATGTACATGAAACTCAGTGTCTTTCAAGTACCTGTAGAATCAAAGCCATTGAATTGGATAGAGAATCTGGTGCCAAATCTTCAGCTCCAGAAGCATGGAAAAGCTTTGACAGACCTAAACCTATAAGTCCTGACACATAGTGGCAATATTCATTGTAATCATCAACTGTTTCCACCTGCAATAGGGAAGAAATTAGTGGAACTCTTTGTAGGAATCACCCATTAAACAGATTAATCTCCACTACAAGCAATTCTTCCAGAAGGTGCAAGACTACAACTAGCCTTGAAATGCTTTGTGCAAAACAATATTACAGCTCTTAAATTCTTTTCATGATAGTATTTGATCAAATCCATTCCAATCCAGCCAGGTCAGTTACCATAAACAAGGCATGTGTTAGAGTCAATAGTCAGTTCACAAGCATGTGAACCTTGGAAGATGGAAGAACGGTCATTAAGGCTGAATGATACACTTCTAGATGAGTTTATTTTCTGTAAGGGAGTGAATTCTTTAAGGAGTAGAACCACACAGCTAAGGTCAAATCCTTACTCCACCAGGTTCATAGCAAACAGCCGGATGGGCTACCTGTTGGCCACTGTATGTGCAGCCATTCAATAAATAAAAGGTTTACACTGGTACTGAAAAATATCGTATTCATTTTCAACCATTGGAGGCAAGGATTCTCCTCATGAAAGGCTTATGCACTAGCTATATACTAACCAAGTCCAAACACAACCAAATACTATAATGTGTATAAGAGTTCCTTCAGCTTGGCTTTTTATAAGGTAGGGTCTTGGAAAATATCAGGAGTATCACATGACAAGATCACAAACCTCTTTGCAAATAAATCTTGCCATTCCTGCTCCCATTCTTTTAGTAATATCCTCAATTACCTCTTCATACCTGCAAGTATAAACAAAAGCTACAGTTTACAAAGGAAAAGTTGTCAACACATCAATCAATAGAAACGGTTAAACAATTTCAGGTCAATTGTAGGAAAGTTTGGTTTTGAGTTTTCATTCTCGATGAAAGTGAAAAATGGGTTGGAAAGAACATTTGATAGATAATGATAATATGGTTGCGGAACTATGATGGTTAGGTATGTTGGTAAAGGAAACACACATGGTTAAGTTGAGAGGCTAAAGAAGATCAGTTTGAAGAAGAGAACATCCTGACCTCACAAAAGTTGTTCACATCATAATTATAAAGAAATCACAAGTTAGTAACCTTTTCCCAAGCTCTAGGAGAGCCGTTGAAACATGATGAAATTGATCCATTAAAACCTTGCACTCCTTTGTACCACCTTAATGTGGCAATAAAAATATCAAGTCAGTGAACTCAATAGAATTCTAGGCAGCTAAATAGTTTGGTGCCCAGCTCCAACTTCTTCATATGGGCAACACAGACTTCTGGATAAGCACCATTTACAGATTGTCTGTAAACTAAGACAGCAATATAACTAAACAATAATAAAAATTACAAGATAACAACAGTTGCAACTTAAAGCAGCTTTCCCAACCAAGTTGTGCATGCCCCAAGAATTGCTAGTTGGAGAAAATCAGTGGCATGATGGAATCTGAATAACCAATAAACACCTTAATTTCCAACTTGACATCAGAAATATATTGACAATTGTTTACCCTATGCTTGGTTGTCCAATTTCTTCATATGCTGGAAATAACACAAGAATTTATCATACCAAGAGAGTGTTTATGTTACTTTAATGTTGGTTCTTAAAGAAGTCAGTAAAAGAAAGCACAAATAAGAAATGTAGATGAGACTATTTGTGGAGGTTCTCATGTAGTATCATAACGCAGAGGCAAAATATTGTTGATATATCTTGTTCTTCGAATAGCAGTGTTATAGAAAATTATTTTAGTCAATTTGAAGTCAGTTTCAAATAATGGAAAATTGCTACAAGATACTGTTAAAGATAGAATCTCCATGTAGCTTTGACGATCATTCTTAATGCAAAATGTGGAGGCTGTCAGTTATTTACACATACACACAAACATATTTCTACAAGGTTACATTAAGAGAGACAAGTCAAACAAAGTTTTTTGACAAAATAACTAACTCACGCTTCCTGAATTTTATGTAAAGTTCGGGAAAGGACGAGACTATAGAACCAAGGATTTAACTGCAGGGAAAACCAGTCTTAGATCACCAAAAGCTTCAACTGGAAAGAAAGGGTAGCATGATAGCATGTTTAACTCACATGAAAATTGCCACTCCTTATCAAAGACGTGCTCAAGAAAAGTTTTCAGGATAGGCACTTTGACATCAACAGGTATGCTTGTGTCATCCTCTGGAAAGGGAGCATTAGAAGAAATAAGATTCCAGCACAAAATCACATACTAATGTCTATATGGAGCTGTAAACAGTTATTCAATGTGATACTAACAAGAACTAGGCAGAGGAATTAAGGACTTATCCTGAAACGGATTCTTTTTGAATTATTCAATGAATTAAATATAAGCAAAAACATTATTATATGATAAATCAACTGGGGCCTTAATAACTAGAGCATAGCATACTCCACTTCCATTTATGATGGTTAATGGTGACAAAGACACTCGAGTTTAGACGTGAAGAACTTACTCTAACCTACACAAATATTTCCATGAATGTTATCAACATAAAAAGGAAACTCCGGTGGGTTTGCATTATAGTAAACCTTCGACATACAAGGGATAGATGGCTCAGTTAACCATAAGCGCTAACGGAGTGAGGGTAATTAGGGACAGATGCACATGTTTGATAAACAGCTTAATATCTTGCAAATGAAAGACAGAGAACTAATGCAGTGTTATAGGAGAAACCAACTGTATCGAGGGCTCGCAGGACCAAATAAAGTATGCACACCTGCAAAAATGCAAAAGAAAGGTTGAAGAGATAAAAGCACATTGAGAGAAAACTAATCTAATAATTATACTGGAATTTGCATCGGCTGTGAGTGGCATTTGCACTAACTAATCTAACAGTTTATTTACATTTTTGCATTTGGATTAGCAGACAACAGAATTGAGGTAGGAGAAAGTATCAAGAGAAAACAATAAATAACCACGTAAATCTATGGATGAGCATTGCATTGGCATTAGCAGTAATATCACGCAGTTCCATTCGAGATCATACTTCGATTTGAAGTGCCCATAGCACTTTTCTCTGACTTCTCAGATTCAACAGTAGGATAAGAAGAAAGTGATTAGCTAATTTAAATGGGTCAGCTAGTAATATGCACTTTCACATGGACGCATGACATATCGTCCCTGCGTTAGGAAGCGCGTATAAAACGGGAGTTGTGGCCGAGGAGTAAATTCCGTCTTGAAGACTGGGACGTCGGGTTTTATGTTGTCGTCACGTGGCACCTCCTACCGGTCTGTATCTATTTTAATTATAGTTTCTTTTTCTCGTGAATTTAAAAATTCTCGGATTCTTTTAGGCTTCCCATGTTTTACAAAAATTAGCTGTAGGATAATTTTTTTTCTTTATTTTCTGAACGACTAGGTGATCTTCTATCCAATCTACAAAGGGGTACATGTATTGTCTTCTTCTCATTAATGATGCGTATGAATATCTCAATTAGCTTTTGTTAAAAAAAAATGAGATTTTTAGAAAAAATATGTTATATTTCTCAATAACCTTATATTATTATGCTACACGAATGATAATCAATAATACTAAAACACTAAAATCTTAGTAGGAAGAGGACGAGGATGGACTGCTCACGAGGACTCGTACTTATGCGAGAGAAAAGTGCGTGGGAAATTGATTTTAGGCGAATTTATCAAAAAAGTGTGTAAGATTAGCCATATCATTCCCCATTGTTTAGAGGAAGAAAAAACCTATATGTGTGTGACAATATTTCAACGATATTTAAATAACTGAGAAATTCATTCTAATTGAGTGTGTATGACTCAACAAGACTATATTACCAACTCAAGAAAACTTAATTGGAAATCACTTACCAAAAATAACCCACCAGATAAAAAGATTTCAACCACGATAAATATTTGAACAATTTCAAAAGCATGGTGGATCACCTTTTCATTTATTGAAAATATTTGATTTTCTTTAAATATATTACCATATATCATTGATAAAAAAAGGAGAATTATTTAAAAAGTTTTAGACGTATTGTGATTGTGTTAATTCAATCCTCAACCTTTTTTTCTTACTAATTAAGTTCTAAACCTTTTGCGATTGTGCCAATTTAGCCTATCCTGTCAATTTTGGCCAGCTAGGCCGACATGGATGCCATTCATCATATGTAGCGCAGTTGATGCTGACATGAACAATTTTTAATAATATTTTTTTTCTATTTTCTTTCTATTTTTTTCTCTTTCCTTTTTTTTTATTTTCTCTCTCTATTTTTTTTTTCTTTCCCTCTTCTTCTTCTTCTTCTAGCTAGTCATTGAACCTCAACGACTAGCCAGAGGTGAGGGCCAGTGAAGCTATGCCTCACCCAACCCTCTTGCAAAGGCTCCCTTACCCAACCCTCTTGCGAAGGCTCCCTTGCCCAACCCTTGGTGATCAGCCTGAGGAATAAGAAGGATGGAAGGAAAAAAAACGAAAGAGAAAGAAAAGGAGAAAAGAAAAAAAATATTTAAAATATTTAAAATTGTTCACATTGGTACTAGCCATACCATGTAGGGCGGCCATAGTCCAAGTCAGTGCCAATTGGCCAAATTGGTTGAACGGACTAAATAGGTACAAATGCAAAATATTTAGAAATTAATTGATAAAAAAAGGGGTTTAGAACCAAACTGACACAATTGTAATAAGTTTAGCCTTCCCAAAAAATTATATATTCCACCATAACTTTGTGGCCACTTTATACACAACTTAACCACAAGAGAATGGTGGATATTACGGCAGAGGGATCTCTATGTGTAAAGAAACTTCCAAAAAAATTATTGAAATATATATGGCTGACACGTTTACAAATTGTCATAATTCTCCACGAAAATGATAGTGAAGCAAGAATCACAAAAATGAGGGGCTGCTAGAAGCCTAGAATTGGAACACGCATCAAAGCATGGTGATGAATTTTCGAGGCTACACATAAAGCCACTGACAGCTTAATGGTTTTAAGTCATCATTAACATAATTAATCTCCTCTGGGTTGTCCCCTACAAATATCAAGCTATTTGCATGCAACCTAAACGAGCATAACGCTTTAATTTTTTCGATTCTGTTGTCTAGTCTTTTTAAGTAAATTATGGGGAAGTTTTCAGGTAATGTTGTGAGAACAGCAGGCGCGACAACTTGGTGTGTTTGAAAAAGATTTGGGAAAATGATTTTGTATCTAGATAAAGTAATTTAACTTTTCGAGTATTTGTTCAAAACAAACAGCATTTGGATAATTGGCTTTTGGTACATTTTTGTTAAGCAGCTAAATGAAGTAAAAATTTTGGGCCTAAAATTTAGGATGCTTTGACAGTATGTGAAATTTTATGAAATCATTACTAACTTTTTTTAAAAACTTAAATCGTTATATAAATATATACTTTAATATTTAAATATTATAAAAAGAATTTTGAAATCGAAAACCACACTCACCGCATCGCGAAGCTCGGTGGGGAGTTGTTCGATGACGAAAGCGAATGTCTTGGAGAGCTTGCGGAGCATGGAGTAGCAGAATCGCCAATGAGGTTGCTGAGGGATCTGCTTCTCGGCATTCCTTGCCTCCATCTTCAGCTTCAACAGTGGGTAGAGTTCATCCGGATGCTTCAAAATCGCTCCCAAACTCCCCATTTCTCTCTCTCTCTCTGAACTCGAGATCGGAGAAAACAGGGATTGAATTTGGCAAAAGCTAATGGGGAGATTTTTGTAAGGAGAGCAAACCAGAATGGTCAAATAGCACCGCAGTGTTTCGGTGTTCATGGCGTTAAAAACGTGATTTTCATTTTGAGTGGACATCAAGGATCAACTTATCTCCAAAAGACCTCTGACCTTATCTAGTCCAGCTGCCTCGAGGATCTCTAACCTTGTCGAGTGTATTTTCATAAAAAACTTAGGTTGTGGCGTGTCTTACCAAAAACTGGAATTCGCCCACCAACACCCCGGGGGAACCAAATTTCAGATTGGAGCTGCTCGAAAATTAGTATGTGACAGGTCAGGGAAGTTCCCAAGTCTTTGATTAGGAGTAGAAACCTATTTGTGATTGTTTCCCAAGCGGTGACCTGAACATTCATAAAGCTAATTGCTAATCTATGGCAAGAAAAAATTCCAAGATTGCTCCAAATTGATCTTCGGGCAAGATTATGTGGCTTTTCTAAGAGTAACTTCATTATTGGTTTATGTATAATGATTTCCTTCATTCATTCTCACATCATCTGCCTCCACTAGATTGACACAAGTTTTTTCATCTCGCTTTGTGTTGCATGTGATTTTTGATAATTGCCTAAGAAATTAAGTAGTTTCAAGAAAACAAGATTATCCTAATATGGAATCCGAAAGTTTTGCAACATAAGATTAGCCAGTCAGCAATTATTGCTTGGCTCTTCAAGATGTCCTATCATTGTTGCCCCTTGTTAGTTTTTGAAGTTAATGTGCAAGGGTATGTGTGTGTGGGTTTTACTGGCGATAGAGCAACAATGGGATAAGGAAGGAAAATTATATCAGAGTGTTTGTGTATTTGTGTGAAAATTATGTCTCAAGTTTAAGTCGAAAATGAAAATCTGAATTTTAGAAATTAATAAATAAAGAAAAAGGAAATCTACTGCACTAGGGAAATGTATGGAAATTGTGTTTGTTTTGGAGTCGGCCAAAGGAAAAGTGAAGAAGAAAATCCATGGTTGAACTTTGTTGACTGAATCCCACTTTGCTTTTATTTCCTTCTCCATTAAGCCTGGCTGTCTTTGACGATCAAATATTGTACTTCCTCAAAAGCAGGACAAACGATTATAATATAATATATATTATATATGGCTCTTGTGGGCACATTGTTGATGTGCAGAGGCAATTTTCATCGTGAGTTTTGTGGCGATTACACAAGTATTCAAGCCAATTAAATTCTTAAGGTGAGAATTTGTGTTTAATTTTTTTTTGTGAGATTAAGAGATTATTTCATGAGGAATTGCAGGGCTAGATGCTGTGTGAGTTATTAAATATAATTTGACTAACTCGATTGTGATTGTAATTTACATTATATCACTTCATCTATAGTAGAATTCGTCGCTGCTCTTTCCATGGACGTATGTCGTAGTGATTGAATCATGTAAATCTAGTGTCTGATCTATTTTCTATTTTGTTTATTTTATTATTCTATTGCTTACTTTTGTAATAACATGAGTGGATGAGCTTTTCTCGGTTGGTTTGTCAAATTACTTACTCATCCGAACATCACCCCTTGCTTATAGCTTAGTAACCGACTCAATACATGCGGAATATCTCTACATTTTTATTTTTATTTTGCAAAACACCGTCCACAAAATTCAATTATTACTAGTACTAGGAGTCATCACAAACTTCAGCAACCATTCGATTAGATATTAGTAGAGTCCAGGCTTTTCTAGATCATGATTTCACCGCTCCTCCTTGATCAATTTTTACGATCCTCCAAACATGCTTCGCAATATCTTGAACTTAGCTTGTGGTAAAACTTTATTAAGTATGTCAAACAATTTGATAATCAATTTTCTAATATTTGAGCTCAATCTCTTTGTTATTTTGCACTTCTCTATTTAAGTGATATTTGATAGAAATAAGTTTAGTTCTTTCGTGAAAAACTTGATTTTTAGATATTGCGATCACAAACTTGTTATCGCAAAATATCACAATAGGTTGTGTTATGCTTCTTTGAAGTTTTCTAGTATTTTTGGAAGCCGTAATGCTTACCAGTAGTGGTAGCGGCCAAGAGGTATTCAGCTTTCGTATGCTATTGAGTTTTGCTTCTTAGATGCCCATGAGAATATTGCAAACCTAGCGAGAATGTGTAACAAGTAGCACTGCTCCTATTGACCATCGGTGGAACTAAGCAGCTTAGCTTGTGCATGTGGGCGATAAACAAATGGAATATTCTTTTGTTCCTTGTAAATATTTTGGAATTTTTTTGGTAGCTCTAAAATGAATTTGGCTTAGTGAAGTATTCATCAATATGACTGGTATAGAGTGCGTTGGAGCCTTATGACCTTTTCTCCTTTGCCTTTAGTGATAAAGCTTGGCGGTTGTTCCATATATATATATTTATTTATTTATTTATTTGAAGATGTCCATTTATATATTTGTTTAAAAATATCAATTTAGGAATGCTGACTTTTTATCTAGGTGATAGTTTGCCATTTCTATTGTGTAGCTAAGACTATGAAAGCACTAATAGTGTCAAGACGAGGGACAAGAGCGAAAGTTTCAGTATAGTTGATACCAAATTATTGCAAGTGTCCTTTTACCAAAGGCCTTGCTTTATGCTTTTGAATTGATCCATATGTATTAAGTTTGGTCCTGTGAAATTCATTTTCCAAACTTCGAAAATACAAACGTGGGACATTGGCGAAAAACCTCTTGCTTTTGGTGAGCCAAGATATTGGCCCCGCCTTTAGAATGTGAAGAAGAAGATTGTGGCGATGACTAGCGAGCTAGCCACAATGGTAGCCACAGCATTGACGACGGTCTTATTCGAGGAAGACACTGAGCTAGCACTGGAGGCCGGGACACCGGTTGGTGCAACCTTGGATATAGGACTTTGGACTGAGGTTGGTGCACGAGGACTTTGCCCTGAGGTCACTCCGATATTAACCACCTCGAACGACCTCGGCCTTAGCTATTGAATAGGCACAACCTTAGAGCTAAAAGCAGCCAGCGGTGGTGGCCCAAGATAAAAGGCACAAAAAAATGGCAGATAGAGGGAGGCATGCGGGGTCTCCTCAGGTTGAGCAAAGACAAAGAAGGGGAGGGGTGGGACCCACAATTTAGATTGTTCTATCAATTTTATTTTTTGGGTGTAAATGGAGCTAATATGATTGTCAATTTAGCTAGCGCTTTTTATTATTATTTATTTCTTAGAAAAGTGAGAAGTCTCACTTTTTATATGATGAGAATGTCCACTTCAAATAAGTAAAGTAAGTGCTCATCAATTATCTCAGCAGCCCCATCGACCAGATAAGCCAAAAATCGAATTGATGGCATAGAGAATCAAAAACGTGTCCCATGTGTTATTAACTAATCCATGATAGAACTGATTACTCTCCTTTTGAATAAAAGAAAATTTTCTTTTCTTAGCAAACAACCCTCAAATATCCCACACTTTTCTTTCAATATCAAGGAGAAGAAATAGACTTAACAGAAAAGACGAAATTACTAAGACAACTTTTAGAAAATCATGTATCCTTTAATTAACTACTAGTTTAATTCTAATTTTAAAATAAATAAAAGCGTGTGCTCGTTCTTTTCCTTTTCTTTTGAGCTTGACCAACTAATACAAACTAAAGTAATTTAGTAGTTTGCAATTTGTTAGGTAAGAATTGGTTTTTTTTTTTTTTTTTTTGGTGTATTTTGGTACATGTGTAAATATAGTATGATGAAAATACACAAAGATATAAAAAAAAAAATGGAATTATTTGATCAATAGATGTCTTTCACATTCAACTAGAGAAATGAAGATTTTTTTTTTCAAATTTTTAATGGCACTCACAAACAAGTCTATTTCGTACCTTCATTTTAAGACAAAAACTCCATTCTTAATCGTTAGGGCAACTCTTGGATCTTTTCATTTGATGTTATTGCATGTCGTATAAAAGATTTTCAACAAAAATCTAGTGCTATGTGTTAGTACTAGAATTAGCACCTAGAGGGGGGTAAATAGGTGATTAAAGCAATTTTAACAATTTAATCCGAATGAGAGATTAATGAATTAAAACCAACAATCGCAGCAAATGAAAGTAATGAAAGATAAAAGGATTAAGGATAGAGAATCAAGACTCCAGATTTATAGTGGTTCGGCTTAGACCAAACCTACATCCACTCTCCCGCACGGACAGCCCTTCTGGCTGGATTTCGCTAAGAATCAAAAAAGTGATTACAGTCTCACGCTCTTGAGTCCACAGCGTAGAAGCTCTACTACACTTCCTCAAGGTCTCACCACAATATGATCTCTCTTTTGATTACATATAACGCTCGAAGAATAAGATCACAAAATAGAAAAGGAGATTCAGACTTTGGAATTTTTCTATCCGGCACCCTTTAACAACTGGAGCATCTCTCTTATATACTTCTTCATGCCTTCATTACCATTGGCACCTTCCAAAGAAGTTCTTCCAATCAACCCGTTGGACAAAATCAATTAGAGAGATCTCAAGCTCTTTAAGGTAAGTGTTGATAGCCCATCAATCCTGCTCGCCCATACAATCAGGATCTTGGTTTCCATAAGTAGATCCTTCCAAATATAAGTTGCGAATCTTTAGAGAATCTATATATATTCGAATACGAAAATAAGATCTTCTAGTGCTGAATCTAGTAGAAAGATATTCTCTAGCCGTTGGAGTAAGAACCATATTAGATTAGAATAGAAGTTTTTTTATCTTGTTGGTCTGGAAACTGTCCATGAGGGTAGACTTTGAAACTTGAGTCTTGCTAGCTTCAGACTTTGATCTTCAGACTTTGTCAGTAAAGTCTGTAAGTCTTCAAACTAGATTGAAGAAAATGTTTTTGTCAACTACAAAATACCTTAAGAAAATTTATCCAACAATCTCCCCCTTTTTGATGGTAACAAAACTTTTCTGCAGGTTTGAATATTATTGCCCTGCAATACAACTTTTAAGCAAGCATTGATGTCTCATAAAAGATTAGAATAAAAATAGTAGAAGTTATCCTGTACACAGATGTCCTGTACATAGACTTACCCTGTACACAGATCTGCATTCACAGAAACCTCATTAGTTATGTGCAGACATTACTATCTTTATCTAATTTAATAGCTTAAAGTAATGCAATAATGAGCACACATTCAAAAAACTCAAGATAAAGTCAAAATATCAATCACAATCATAACAAACCAAAAAAAAAATATGTTTAAAAGTGAAGATTTGGTTTGGAGTGAGGATAGAGTGAAAGTCTTGAAATCTGCAAAGTCTTCTCCCCCTTTTTGTCAGCATTAAAAAGAAATCAAGGAGCACGAGGAATGCGAACAAGTTGAAAGTCCTCCATAGACTTGACAGTTCCTTCCAGCTTCCTCAAATCTTCCTGTAGTTGAGCAAGAGCAGTACCTATTGTAGTGGCCTGAACCTGACGCTGAACCTCTTTAAGTTGATCATGCATGGTGATGAACATGGCATGATTCTCATTCTGTAGAGTCTGAAATTCATACCCCATAGCATAGATTTGGCTTTTGAGCTCCAAGATGATGTCAAGCAATCTTCCAAAATCTCTAGAATTGTCAGTCTGTGTGCTTGCGTCAACTCGATTTGATGGTGGAGTCAAGCCAGTGTGAATATCAGCAGAGAGATCAATATTTGGAGATGATGCCTCTCCCTCAGGAAAATGAGCAGCATGAACATCTTTTGCATCAGGAGGCGATCGACTAACACCTGCACTGTTAAAAGTCAGTGGAAGAGGAGTACATTCTCTTTGGACATCTCCCCATGTTTCAATGTCTTCTGGAGGGGAGAAGTACTCTTCTTTCTGAGGAGTTTCCTCAGTGACAGGATGTCTTTGATCCTCCTTTTCTGCTGGAGAATCTGTTTTTACTGGTTCTTCCTCTTCATCTTGTTCTTCTTTCTCTTCTTTCTCTTCTTCTTTCTCTTCTTTCTCTTCTTCCTCTTGTAAGGATCCCTTTTTCTGGAGTCCTTTCTCAATGTCTTCTGCAGAATGTTGTTCTATAACAGCTGAAACAGGTGCAGAAAACTAAGTAACAAGAGCAGAGATAGGCAAATCATCCTCATCATCTTCATCTTCCAAGATGATTGCCCTCCTCTTCTTAATAGGACCAGTCACCGGTTCCTTTCCTTTTCTCTTGGCTGCAGAAGGGTTTGGTCTAGACTTAACAGGAGTCTTCTCCTTGAACTGCTCCAGCTTCTTGCTGAGTTCTTTCAAACGCATCTTTGTTATCATCTTCAGTCTGATGATCATTTGATCAATAGTCTTCACAGAGAGAATGTGAGGAGGCCGAATGTTCAAGTGTCTGAAGAGACGAGTGATGAGAGCAGCATAAGGGAGTTTTCCCTTGTCCTTTGCCATGGACTTGTACATGTGAAACATGATAGTGTGTGGCAGAGAGAAGTGAAGACCAGTATTGATTGCATACATCAATTTAGCCTCTAAGATGGATACATCTGTCTTTGATGTTGATTTCGGTCTAAGACAGTTGATCACTATTTTGTGAAGTAGAGTGTTTGTTGCATTCATCCTGGAGTAAGAGAGACGACCTTCAGCAATTCGGTCTCTCGCAAGTTCTAGAGTTGCATGATTTACAGACACATAAATTGATTGGAAAGCACCTCTTTCCACACTAATTATATCCGCCAGAGTGTCCGTATCAACAACATATTCTCTATCTCTCACACTGAATGAAAAACTATTCGCATCAAGGAAACCGAGATTGGAATAAAAATATGCTATCAATTCAGAATAATCCACATCACATTCGATCTGAGAACTTATGAAGTTGAAGTTTCTCAAACTTCTCTCTCGATTGATGTTTAATAAATCCAGACAATCAAAGTCCACCGTCCGTGGATTCATCACCCCACGCTTCAGCAGTTTCTCATACATCTTCCTATGTCCTTCTGATTGAAGATCATCCTTCTTTCCTCGAAGGTTTGCAGCCACACCCATCCAAGGTTTAAAATGTAAAAACATTTTCTCATCATCATCCTTTCCCTCAGGTTGATTTACAACACCAAATCGAGGGTCACTAGGAAAGTTTGCAAAGACTTTTGCTGCCGTTCCAATAGGAACAATGCCTGATCTCTCCATCACAGTGAGAAAGTGTGTCTAATTTGTATAACATTTTTCTTTCAAAAATTCATCAATGAAGGTCATCAACATAAATCTGAACAAGTAGAAAACTTTTACCTTCCTTTTTAATAAACAAAGTAGTGTCTACCTTTCCTTTAGAAAAGCCATTTTGAATTAAGAAATTACTTAGCCTTTTATACCAGGCTCGAGGAGCTTGTTTCAATCCATATAAAGCTTTCTTCAGTCTGAACACTGAGTCTGGTTTCTTTCAGTCTTCAAATCCAGGAGGTTGTTCCACATAGATTTCCTCTTGAATAAATCCATTTAGGAATGCGCTTTTGATATCCATTTGAAATAACCTGAAATTCTTATAACAAGCAAAAGCAAGTAGTAATCTGATTGCTTCTAACCTCGCTACTGGAGCATAGGTCTCATCATAGTCTATCCTTTCTTCTTGCGTGTATCCTTTAGCCACGAGTCTTGCTTTGTTTCTCGCTACTTTGCCTTTTTCATCAACTTTGTTCCTGAATACCCATTTAGCTCCAATAACAGATTTACCTTTTGGTTTAGGAGTCAATTCCCATACGTCGTTAATACTGAATTGTCTGAGCTTTTCTTGCATTGCTTCAATCCAACTTTCATCAACTAAAGCTTCTTCAATATTTTTGGGTTCTATTTCAGAAATGAGAGCAACAGCACTAGACTCTTCTCGCCTTTTGGATCTTGTTCGAATTCTTTCATTAATGTTTCCAATAATGAGTTCTTCAGGATGACTAGACTTGTGCTTCCAGTTACTGGACAGTCCGATAGATTGTTGATCTTTTTCTTTAATAGATTCTTTATCAGTATCTTGTTGTACTACTTCTGAATTTTTTAACTGCTTCAATGGAGGTAGATCTAGTAGAGTCTCGGAATGCAGTTCGAATCTTCGATGCAGGTTGACGAATTTGTGGAGAGTCTTGAAATTTGACATTTATTGATTCTTCCACGGTCGAGTTTTCTTGTTGAATACTCTATAGGCTTTGCTTGCAGTTGAGTAACCAAGAAAGAATCCTTCATCTGATTTCTCTTCAAACTTACCAACACGATCATTTGCATTCTTTAGAATAAAACATTTACAACCAAATACTTGAAAATAAGAAACTACTGGTTTCTTTTCTTTAAAAATTTCATAAGGAGTTTTCTCAAGAATTGGCCTTAAAAACACTCGGTTTATAATATAGCAAGCAGTTGAAATAGCTTCAGCCCAAAACCTTGAAGAAATATTACTTCCAATTAAAAGAGTTCTTGCCATTTCTTGTAAAGACCTATTCTTCCTTTCCACAACCCCATTCTATTCTAGTGTATATGGAGAGGAGAATTTGTGCTGAAAACCAAATTCATCACAAAATTTAGTAAAGTCTTGATTTTCAAACTCACCTCCATGGTCTGTTCGAATGCTTGAGATAGTGTGACCTTTCTCATTCTGTACTTTCTTAGCAAACTTAGAAAAGAGAGAGAAAGTCTCAAACTTACTTGAAAGAAAGTAGACCCAAGTAAATCGTGAATAATCATCCACTATTACTAAACAGAACCTTTTTCCACCAATACTTTGCGTTCTGGTAGGTCCAAATAAATCCATATGCATAAGCTGTAGTACATGATTAGTGGAAACTTTATTTATTGGTTTGTAAGAGTTTCTAACCTATTTACCCAGTACGCATGGTGTGCATAAATCAGACTTTGAGTAATTGAGAATAGGCAATCCTCGAACAAGTTTCTTGGAAGAGATCTTGGTGATTTGCTTCATATTGATATGGCCTAGCTTTTTGTGCCATAGATTAGCTTCATCTTGTACTGATATTAAGCACTGTGATTTTTCAAGATTCACATCCAGAAGATAGATATTTCCATGTCTTCGTCCAGTAAAAGATTGAGTAAAGTCTTTACTGATTCCAGAGCACGTTTCTTCCTGGAAATTGATCTTGAAACCAGTATCACACAACTGACATATGCTAAGTAAGTTGTAATTTAATCCTTCAACTAAGGAAACATTTTTGATTGTCAAACTTCCAATCTTTACTGTTCCTTGACCAGTAATTCTTCCTTTGTTGTTACCACCAAAAGAAACTTTTCCTCCGTCTATCTGGACAAGTTTTATGAAGCAACTTGAGTCTCCTGTCATATGTCTTGAGCAGCCACTATCAAGATACCATTTAATCTTCATTTTGATAATAACCTGCAATCAACACGAATTCAAGCTTTCTTTGGTACCCATATCATCTTGAGTCCAGAAGTGTTAGAGCAATAGACAGTCTTAGCCTAGTTCCTTTTAACAGGTCTCCAAACCAAAGGACATTCTTTCTCAAAATGTTCTGAGCTTTTGCACTTGGAACATTTCAATGCATTTCTCCCAACAGGTTTTACAAAAACTTTCTGGAAATGATTCTTATAAATAATTCTGTCTGGTCTCTATTTGATTCTTTCCTTTACCTTTGGGAAATCAATTAGTGGAATAGTTTCAGAAGTCATACCAAGACCTAACTTATCAACGTATGGTCTTTGTATCGAAAGAATCTTATCCAACTTTTCAGAACCATTTGAAAATCTTTTTGATATGTTGGTAATATCATTTTTCAAAAGATTATTTTCATTTGAAATAAAGTCTGAGTTTTCTTTCACAACAGCAAAGTCCTTTTCCAACTTTTCAAACTTTTCTTTCATAAGTTTTTCCTGTTGCTTCAATGTAGAATTTTCCCTTTTTAATCTTGAGAGAGGTTTTTAGACTAAGACAAAGTTCATCAATATATTTAGAAACCTTGATAGGAATTTTTAGGTTACTAACCTCGAGTTCACTATCCGAGTCCGTGTCTCGAATCAAGGTCTGAGTCTGAATCAGATTTTGCCATTAAACAGATATTGGCATAATCGTCATCACTTTCTTCACATTCAGTATCACTCCAAGTCTCTGCTTTGAGTGCCTTCCTGTATTTCTCAGTCTTTCCTTTTCTCTTCTTTAACAGAGGACAGTTGGGTCTGATGTGTCCCTTTTTCTTGCATTCAAAGCAAGTCACTTCTTTGTTAGAATCATCTTCCTCTGTTGATTTGTTTTGAAACCTTTGTGAGCTTTGTTTCTTCCAATTGAATTTCCTTCCTTTTCTGTTGAACTTTCTGAATCTCTTTATCATGAGTGTCAGTTCTTCATCATCTAGATCTTCTTCAGAGTCTGTAGCATCAGAATAATCATTAGACTTTAATGCAATAGATTTCTTACCTTTTGAATCTTCCTCTTCGTTGGTCTGTTCCACTTCATAAGATTGAAGAGTCCCAACCAGTTCGTCTACAGAGAGTGGAGCAATCCTCTGCGTCTCTCTTATTGAGGTTTTTATGTAATTCTAGTCTTTAGAGAGTTCTCGTAGGAGTTTGTTGACCTTCATATGTCCTGAGATTGGATGTTCCTAATATTCAAGACCATTCACAATTCCAGTAAAGCGACTAAACATGTTAGTTATTGATTCTCTTGATCTCATCTTAAAGACTTCATATTGTCCAAAAAGAATATTGATCCTTGTTTCTTTCACTCAATCAGTCCCTTCATAGGTAATGTGAAGCCTATCCCAGACTTCTTTTGCTGTATCACAAGAAGATATTCTGTTATACTCAGTAGGGGATAAAGCACAATATAAGGAGTAAATGGCTTTAGCGTCAAGAGTCTGTCTCTTGGTGATTTCTTCTTGAGTCAGTAGAGTGGGATCAGCAACTTCTTTTCCTCTCTCTGATTCTGACGCAGCAGCAGGAATGATTCCTTTATCAACCACTTCCCATTCCAAAGGATCTTTCGATCTTAGGAATGCTTTCATCTTGTTTTTCCATATCTTTGTAGTCTTTTCCATCAAAGTATAGAGGTCTGGTATTGCTTTGACCTTCAACCAACCCTGTAGGCAACATACTAGCCATATATCTTTTACTCAGAAGTAAAGACACTTCTTATGAACGAGTACACATGCTCTGATACCAATTGTTAGTACTAGAATTAGCACCTAGAGGGGGGTGAATAGGTGATTAAAGCAATTTTAACAATTTAATCCGAATGAGAGATTAATGAATTAAAACCAACAATTGCAGCAAATGAAAGTAATGAAAGATAAAAGGATTAAGGATAGAGAATCAAGACTCAGATTTATAGTGGTTCGGCTTAGACCAAGCCTACATCCACTCTCCCGCACGGACAGCCCTTTCGGCTGGATTTCACTAAGAATCAAAAAGTGATTACAGTCTCACGCTCTTGAGTCCACGGTGTAAAAGCTCTACTACACTTCCTCAAGGTCTCACCACAATATGATCTCTCTTTTGATTACATATAACGCTCGAAGAATAAGATCACAAAATAGAAAAGGAGATTCAGACTTTGGAATTCTTCTATCCGGCACCCTTTAACAACTGGAGCATCTCTCTTATATATTTCTTCATGCCTTAATTACCGTTGGCACCTTCCAAAGAAGTTCTTCCAATCAACCCGTTGGACGGAATCAATTAGAGAGATCTCAAGCTCTTTAAGGTAAGTGTTGATAGCCCATCAATGTTGTTCGCCCATACAATCATGATCTTGGTTTCCATAAGTAGATTCTTCCAAATATAAGTTGTGAATCTTTAGAGAATCTATATATATTCGAATAGGAAAATAAGATCTTCTAGTGCTGAATCCAGTAGAAAGATATTCTCTAGCCGTTGGAGTAAGAACCATATTAGATTAGAATAGAAGTTTTTTATCTTGTTGGTCTGGAAACTGTCCATGAGGGTAGACTTTGAAACTTGAGTCTTGCTAGCTTTAGACTTTGATCTTTAGACTTTGCCAGTAGAGTCTGTAAGTCTTCAGACTAGACTAAAGAAAATGTTTTGTCAACTACAAAATACCTGAAGAAAATTTATCCAACACTATGCGAATAGTTTGTTAGTCTCTTTGACTTAGAATACTATCTACACTATGATGGAAAAAAAGGAAAACTAGAATGAGATGCAAACTAGAATCTACCCAAACGCTTTTTTTTTTCGCTCCTAGACATTTAAGGAAAAAGTACGTACAAATTGATCCTATTCTACCCTTTGCTCTTCAGTCAGTGCATGCATCGATGCATGTGCAATACGGTCAACTCTATTACTCACGACTTAACAACCCATAATCGTTGTTTATTCAAGAAAAGAAAGAAGAAAGAAATGGTCCATAATTGTTTAATCCCAAAGTAAAAGATGGGTTCTTCGAGTATACGATCCAGAAAACCTGGAGATTAAAAAGTTTCCTTTTTCTCTCGTCATGAAGAGTTCCGTCTACCTCTAATGGTAGTTTTACTTTTTGCCCTAATTCCCCAATTCAGACCTTCACCCACCTTTTCTCTCCACTTCATGTCTCTCCAAATTGCACCCTTGGTATTGCCGTCTCTGTTCCTCATCGCGATGCTCCCTTCTGGGTTTCATCTCTCCGCAATTGCACTGGCTGCTTGATGCTCTTGTTGTTCTATATCTTCGGCTGCATGTCTCGGATTGCACTGGATTTTGGGCAATTCTCTAACAAGGTGATGTCCCGCTGTCTATAGTTCTGCTAATTTACTGGATTCTGTTTCTCGCATATGTAACATGGATAGGGTAGCAGTTAGTCAGTGAGTCTCGGATTCCTGTCTTTCCTAGTACGTCTGTCTTCGCAATGTTCTGGCCATGGCTACGGAAGGCCAAGAGGAAGCTATTCGGATGGCTGCTCTGTGTCAGGGTCTAGGCTGTCTCTGTTCTACGCAAGAAGTTGAGGTTTGGGAAGAAGAACCATCAGAAGCCAAATTAGCAGAATGTAGGTTGACTCTAGTGGGAAAGGTGATGTCGGAATCAACAATTAATTTCCAGGCCTTTCAAAGCACATTAAAACGGGTTTGGAGGACTGACTGTGTCGAATTCTCACAAAGAGAGGATGGTCTGTACCTAGCTAAGTTTCAGTCAGAACCTGAAAAACAACGTATTTTACATGGTGGTCCCTGGCTTTTCTCTGGCCAACTTGTTATTTTCCAGCCATGGACTCGTAACACACCCTTCCATTGCTATGATTTTACTCCCTGTCCTTTTTGGGTGCAAGTCTTCGGATTGCCATTGGAATGGACCACCGAACCAATGCTTTGCAAGGCAGTGCAGCAACTTGGTGAAGTGTTGGAGGTTCAGGAGGATTTCAAAATGGGTTCTACCTCAAGAGCTGGTCGGGTTTGTGTCTCTATTCCACTTGCTGAACCTTTAAAAACAGGTAAATTGATTCGCGTGGAAGGGAGAATGCTATGGCTAGATTTCAGGTATGAGAAGCTCTCCCATTTCTATTATTCCTGTGGGCGACTAGGGCATTATGCCACATATTGCAGCGAATTCCCCTATGATGAAGCATGTATGGATGGAAATGATAAAATGGCGTATGGTCAATGGTTGAGAGCTGAGGTTCGTGAATATAGTCCCTATTGGCAAGCTTTCTATCATCCCCTAAACAACAATGAACTTATGGAGGAGACAATCCCTGAAATACCTCCAGGCCTTCTACCTATCGTTCCACTCTTGCCCACAACAGAACAACTAAGAGATGATACCTCGAAACAACTAGCACAACAGCACCTTTCCACAACAGCAGAGCCAATCCAGAAACCACCTCAACCTTCGCTGCATCAGAAGCTTTCTCTTTCAACTACTCCTGTATGTGCGCGCACCAACCAGACTCTGCTCCAGCAAGGGGCTCCCCTTTCTATTGCCTTGATACCTGCACAAGTAAAGGAGAAGGGTGTTATGAACTACCACTTGGATAGACAGCAACAAAAGAAACTTAAGGGCACACGAGCTATCCCAAAAATGGGACCATCCAAGAAGAAGAAGCGATATTCGCCCTACGATTTGCAGTTTATGGTATCTAAAGATGTTGTTGACACACAACTAGTAGAGACACCGGTTTTGGACGCACAAGAAGTCCATCACAGGGCTTTGGTGGTTGGCCACAAACAGCCGCCGCCACACAAATGAAGCTAGTGTATTGGAACTGTTAGGGTTTGGGCAATCCCCTGACAGTTCAGGCCCTTAAGGCCTTAACGGCTAAAGAAAAGCCCGACTTACTGTTTTTGACTGAAACAAAGAATAGGGATTTAAAGCTTCATCGCTTGTAGAAATCGTTACGTTTTCATAACTCTTTGCTGCGAAGTCCTACTGGTCTTGCAGGTGGTATGGCGGTTTTTTGGAATGACACTATATCTTTAGATCTGGACGGATCTTCGAAGGATCATTTTGATATGCTTTGTCGGGATTTAGTGGAAGATAAACTGATGCGCCTCACATGTCTCCATGCTCCCTCATCCTATCATAACAGACAGTACCTATGGGACATACTTCCACGGATTAGTGCTGTCAATACTCTTCCCTGGGTATGTGTCGGGGATTTTAACGAGATTCTCTACCCATGGGAAAAGGTCGGCAAATGTTCTTTCAACGGGTATCGGCTTCATTCTTTTCGGGCTGTTGTCACTGATTGTGCTTGGATGGAATTACAAAGCAAGGGCTACGCCTTTACTTGGTCGAACAACCGGGACGGAGATGAACAGATCAAGGAAAGATTAGATCGGGTGCTGTGTACGATGGAGTGGCGTATTTTGTACCATAATGTGGAGGTGTTTGCTTTGCCGGCGATTGGATCCGACCACAGTCCCCTTCTTGTCACCACCGAAGCTGCCCGTTACAGTCGCGCCCGCCCTTTTGTTTATGAGGCTTATTGGAATCAGGACACAGAGTGCGGTGGGATAGTCTCTTCTGCCTGGCATTCAACTCGGGTAAGTTCTTTCAACCTATTGACTAGAATACGTAAGGTGTCGGATGCTTTGCACAAGTGGAGTAAATCTAAATTTGCCAATGGCCATCTGAGAGTTACAACCTTGCAACAGCAATTGCAGCGCATCATTAATGAACCTTCTATTTCATGCTTGGATAATGCGGCTGCTTCTTATCTCAGAGAGGAAATTCGCAATATATGGATGCAGGAAGAGCAATTCTGGGCTATGAGGTCTAGGATTAATTGGTTAAAATGGGGGGGATAAGAATAGCAAGTTCTTTCACGCATCCACAATCCAAAGACGTCAGCGCAATCGGATTGGTATGCTGCGAGACGCTAATCATAACTGGGTGAGAGATATCCACACTCTACAAGATATGACCTTTCATTTCTTCTCACAATTGTATACCACAGTCGGACATCGAGATTATGGCCCGGTTCTGGCTTCATGCCACCCGATTGTATCAGAAGCGATGAACCAACATTTACTTGCACTGGTCTCAGATGAAGAGGTAAGAAAGGCAACTTTTCAAATGGGTGCTACAAAGGCTCCCGATTTAGACGGCCTATACGGGCTCTTTTATCAAACTCATTGGGATATCATTCAGGATGATCTAACTCGTTTCGTGAGAGATTTTTTTCAATCGGGAGTGATGCCTAGCGAACTGAACAAGACGGCGATTGTATTGATTCCCAAATCTCCCCAACCCGAAAGCCTTGATCAGTTTAGACCAATTAGTCTGTGCAATTTTGCATACAAGATCATTTCCAAGATCATGGCCAATCGCCTCAAGCCTTGGCTGGGGGAGTTAATTTCTATCGAACAGGCTGCTTTTGTCAGTGGACGTCAGATACAGGATAATATTCTGATTGTTCAGGAAGTTATTCATCGCTTTAGGACAAGGAGTAGGAAGCGACAAATCCACACTCTTCTTAAGACTGATATGCAGAAGGCCCATGACAAAATTGAATGGGACTTTCTCAAAGACTACTTACTTCGACTGGGCTTTCATCCATGGTGGGTTCGTTTAGTGATGCAATGTATCACCACGGCTACACTAAGCGTCAGATTTAACGGAGAACAACTACATTATTTTCGGCCATCTCGGGGCTTATGCCAGGGAGATCCTCTGTCTCATTACATCTTTATTTTGGTGGCGAATGTTCTATCGACACTTATTCAGCAAGCAATCCACATGGGCCACCTGAGAGGAATCAAGCTTAACAAGTTCTGTCCAACTCCGTCCCATCTTTTTTTCGCTGATGATTCGGACTTTTTCCTAGAGGGCACCATTTAGGAATGCCAGAATTTGGTGAATATATTGAACCAATATTGTCTGGCGACGGGACAAGTTATAAACAGGAACAAGTCTAGAATTTTTTGTAGTAAGTCTTGTTCGATGACTTTCAGCAAAATTTAGCAGCTGAATTTAGGGTACCGCTGCTTCAGAAATATGGCAAATATTTAGGTATCCCTTCTGAATGGGGGCGTTCAAAAAAAAGAAATGTTTGGGTGGCTATTAGGCAGAATCGATGCTAAACTTGAGGGTTGGAAAGAACGCTTTTTGTCGAAGGGTGGTAAGGAAGTCCTTCTTAAGTCGGTTATCCAGGCTATTTCGCAGTATGCCATGTCAATCTTCAAGCTTCCTGTTACTCTTTGTAGATCGATTGAAAAAAAGATCTCTAGCTTTTGGTGGCGTAGTGATCAGAATAGGAGGGGAGTTCACTGGTAAAGATGGGATTTGTTAAAAACTAGTAAGGCAGGTGGAGGGCTAGGATTCCGCGATCTCATTGCTTTCAATAAGGCAATGCTAGGCAAGCAGGCTTGGCGTTTAATCCAACAACCTCGGTTGCTATGGGGCAGACTATTCAAGGGGCTATACTTTCGTCAGTGGACTTTCTATCTGCTCACAAAGGGGCGCGTTCATCCTAGGGCTGGCAAAGCCTCCTGATGGGCCGTGAAGTTATCTCACCCCATCTTAGATGGTCTGTGGGCGACGGGAAGCAGATCAGCATCCGTAATCGGAGCTGGTTACCTACTGGTCCAATAGGCGGATCGGCAGCAAGAGGAGAGCTTAGGTTGGTGGCTGATCTTATTGATCCGACTCACCATACCTGGAATCTTCAGCTTTTAAATGATATGTTTGCTCAGAATATCATTGAACAAATACTTTGGATCCCCCTCAGACCTTTACATGCGGATGAGCAATTAGTTTGGACAGAATCGAAAGACGGCCAGCACACGGTGAAGAGCAATTACAATGCCATACTTAAATCAACATCTACATCGCACAGTCACCAAGCCTCAACAACATATCAGAATCCTAGTACCCTTTGGCGAAAGATATGGACCATGCGGACAACACCGAAAATCAGAATTTTTCTATGGACGGCTTGCCAGAATGCCCTCGCCACCAAAGCCAATCTATATTATCGTCACATAATCCCAGATCCTCTATGTACACTATGTGATTAGCAGACCCCTGAAACCATTGAACATCTCTTTTTCTTTTGTTCGTGGACCACAGGTGTGTGGAATCATCCTAGTCTGAATATCTCTCTATTACATCAACCTATACAGTGCCTAGACCAGTGGATTATCGACAGAGTGGTGCATCAGAAACTCTTACCTGCGTTGGAAACCGTAGCTCATGTCCTGTGGCAGATCTGGTGTCTGCGAAACCACTACATCTTTCGTGGCCATCATCCCGATCCGAATCGCACAGTAGCCGACGCCTTGGCTCAACAACAAATCGGGCAGCTCTCGGATCGAATTGGACACAGAACAGGGGACTCCAACGAAGGGATTTTTGCATCCAGATCGGCGATCTTTTGGCGTCCTCCGAATCGTGGCTTCCTCAAGTGCAATATAGATGGATCCTTCCATCCTGGTAGCCGAGAGGGAACGATGGCCTGCATAAGCCGCAACCATCAAGGCCTCCTCACTGATGTGTACACGAGCAGATTCCCAGCTGTCTCGGCTTTTCAATCAGAACTATAGGCCCTTACCTTATCTTTGCTTCATCTGCAGCACCAAGGTCTCACTTCTACAAATTTGGTGATTGAGTCGGATTGTCTGGTGCTGCTCGACACAATTCAGGGAAGAACGAAGCTGCCGTGGGAAGATCGTGTCTTGTTTACTGAACTCACCTCCTTGCTGCCGCTCTACCCTAATCTGCAACTACGGTTTTGCAATTGAGAGGCCACTGGAGTAGCAGACTGGGCTGCAAAAGCCCATGGAAGACCTGACTTGGCCCATGACTAGAATATCTATCCTCCTCCTATTTTGCAAGCTTTGGTTGCCACTGATGCCATTGCTTCTGGTTGTAACTGGTTACACTTGTGTATGGGTCCGGTGCTTATCTAATATATTTTCCATTCTGACCAAAAAAAAAAAGTAAAAGATGGAATATATTAACAAATTGGGGAATCGAAGGCCGGTGGAGGAAGGGCGGCATGTGCTTTCGATAGGTTGGGAGATATTTGTGATTGCTTTAATTAGAGTTTTCTTAAATATGCACTATTTTTTTTTTTTGTCAGTCCTACGCTAATCCTATTCTAACACTTACTCTCAGACTTTTTGCCCTGCCTCCTTGCACGACGTGGGAGTCGAAACCCACTCGTGAAATGAAATTGTCCCCACCCCAATCCCTCTAAGAAGGTGGGGATTTGAACCTCCAACCTCCCCCTTCCAAGATGGAAGGGTGGCCACAATGGCGAACCCCCAGTGGTTAATATGCACTAATTTGAATATAGAGTTTTGAGGGATTTGAAAGTGACGCATTCACTAGTCTGCCAATTAGACTATAAGTAGAACACATGCGCAAATGTTTTCAAATTACACAATTAAGTTTATCACCAGAATTTAAAGCTTTAAAAAATAATTCTATTTTTTCTTTTTGCTATACCGTTTTGCTGAGGAGTATAATTAGCAGTTGACTGACATTTCACTTCATGAATTTTACAATAATTGTCAAATTCATTGGAAGTAAATTCTCCACCTCTATCCGATCTCAACATCTTTAAATTAAAGCCATTATGTTTCTCAACATAGACTTTGAATTCTTTAAATTTACCAAAAGCTTCGGATTTTTCTCTAAAAAAATATACCCATGTTTTTCTCGTAAAATCATCAACAAAAATTAGCGTGTACCTTTTTTGTCCAATTGATTCCACTTCAACGGGGCTACATATGTTTGTATGTACCAATTCCAAAGGTTGCTTGGCTCTTCTAGCTTTTCCAACTTGAAAAGATTGTTGATGTTGTTTTCCAATGAGACGTCCTTGACATGAGCGATCTGGACTGTCGATCAAGGGCATGCCGGTCATCATTTTTTTCTGGACTAATAATTTCAGTCCATGAAAATTTAGATGACCGAATCAAAGATGCCCCAGCCACTTGCTATGTTTTGTCATTGCTTGGAAACTCAATAGAGTCTTCGTCCGAAGGGACAGAGGGAACATCTGGTTCTTTGTCTTCTGCGTTGTCATAATCAATTTATTGTTGACACCTCTAATGGTGCAAACTCCATTTTCAATGTTAACTTTATGGCCTTTTTCGAATAGTTGCCCAATACTTAGAAAATTCCAGAAAAGTCCTGACTTGAAGTAAATATCTGCAATAGTAATATTAGTACCATATTTTGATTTGATATCAATGTTACCTTTGCCCATCACGGGAATTTTGGATTTATTTCCAAAGTTGACTTCACCACGAACCATCTCATCTAACTGCGAAAATAACTTCTTTTGACCACACATGTGATTATTGCACCCAGTATTGAGGTACCAAGTTTTTGTGTCCATGGTATTGAGTCATCCATTTTGCATGCTAATACAACATTTTCATTTGCATCGACGGCTTGTACATGTTCTGGCTGCTCATGCCCCATGTTTGCTCGACATTCGGATTTATAATGTTTGACTTTGTTATAGTTAAATCACTTGACTTTTGATTTGTCACATGTTTTATATCTTCTAGTGGAGTTTGAATTTCCACGTCTACCTCAGGCACCTCCATGACCTAGGCCACCATGACGACCTCCTCGATTTGAGTGAGTGACCCGACTCTACAGTGCTTGCTCAGGATTCGAACTAATGGACTTCTAGTTCATTCTTTGCTCATGTGAGCATCATGAACCCACCAACCGCTCCAACATCATGGTTGATATATCTTGGCCTTCTTTGATCGCTGCAAAAACGTAGTCAAACATTTCAGTCGAAGACCTCAAGATTTTTTTCTACGACTCGTACATCTTGGAGTTTCTTCACCATTAACCCTTAATTGGTTAATGATGGTTTGTACACAATCAAAGTAAGCTGAGACAGATTTAAAGACATTCATGCATGAAGACTCAAAATCTCGTCGAAGTGTTTGTAATTGTACCCGCCTGACACGATCATCGCCTTTGTAGGATTTTTGCAATATATCCAATGCTGCTTTCGCGGTCTCCGCACTCGATATTTTTTCAAATATCGATTCCTCTACGACTTGAAAGATCGCATACAATGCTTTCTGATCTTTCTTTGGGACTCCACCAACGATTCTTTCTCCTCCTTTCTCAAAGCATTGAATTCTTCAGCATCAGCTGCTTCGATGTAGCCATTCTCCACCAGGTTCCACAAATCTTGGGATTTGAAAAGAAACTTCATCTGAACTAACCAGTTGTTGAAATTCTTTCCGTTCAACTTCGGAAGTTGCAATTGAACGGAACTGATGGATGCCATTATTAGCTCTGATACCAATTGTTGGAACCAAAAGAATAAATGAGCTTTGAAGAATTTGATAAAGAGAGAGTGCAAACACACAAAGAGATTATACTACTCAAAATGCCTTGCGAAGGCTTAATATGGAGTACACACAATACTCTTACAAACTTAACAATATAAGCTTTGCTAAGTTTAAATCTATCTCTCTATTTCTCTCTATAAGCTTCTAAAACTCTCCCACTCTCTCTCTGTCTAAGTTCTACCAAGTGAACATATATATAAAAGAAAAACAACCGCCAAGTGAAGTCGGCTAAAAAGTCCAGCTGGTGCAAGCATAAATTTCTAAGCCAGCCTGTAACCAGCCCGCACTTTATCACTCCTCTTTGGCGGTCTGTGAAGCTCAATTGATGGGGGCGGTTGAAGGAGCAGAAGCTCCACATGCAATTTGAAAAGTAAAAAAATTGAGGAGTGGCGTGTGTTTTAACAAAACCAAAGAGTTAAGGAAATAAATCACCGCCTTTGACTTGTCTTCTCTGACCAATCCTTCTATACTCAACATGCTTGCCGATTTCATGTGAGGACAAAGTTAGCAGTAACTTTATCCACCGACCAGTTCAGCATTATCTCTTTGAACCCAAAAATCAATTTTACTTATTTTCTAACAAATTCTACTGGAAGAAGAAGGGTGAGTAAGTATGCAGTGAGAATATGGATGTGCGGAATGGGTAAGTCGAGATCGAGGTTCACCTCTTTTGCTTTGTCACAAATTATCTGAAGTTTTCTCAATTTTTTTCCTTTCAGCAAAGAATGCACCATTACCATTTTTGTGATTTCGCTTGTGACTGAGCAGTGGTTCAAAGGCGGTACTACCAATATTTGCTACAATTGCTTGGATAGAAATGTGGAAGCTGGACTTGGGGACAAGATCGCGATCCACTGGGAAGGGAACGAGCCCGGTTATGATGGCACCTTGACCTACTCAGAGCTGCTTCATAAAGTTTGCCAGGTGGATACGATGCTTGCATGCATTATGTTGCTAGCGAGCATTATGCTTACGTGCATTAACTAAGTTGTTCAGTTGATTATAATTGATAACTGTGTATTGGTTCAGCTTGCGAATTACTTGAAAGATACCGGTGTTAAGAAGGGTGATGCGGTGGTAATTTATCTTCCCATGTTAATGGAACTGCCAATAGCCATGCTTGCTTGTGTGCGCATGGGTGCTGTACACTCGGTATTGCTAGATCTCTTTATCTCCAATATAGGTTTCATTCTCTAGTACTTGATGTTCCTATACCAATTGCTCCGTTTCTTGTTTCTTTAAGGTTGTGTTTGCTGGATTTTCTGCTGAGTCTCTTTCCCAAAGAATCATGGATTGCAAACCGAAGGTTGTTAACTTGCAATACAGTTAAAAGAGGTTCAAAGGTCATACATCTGAAAGACATAGTTGACGCTGCCCTTGTTGAATCATCTGGCAATGGAGTTTCTGGAGGTAAGGATTTACTAATATTTGCTTGTGATCTGTTGTACAAATTGTCTTTGCTTGTTGTCTTCTCTTACTTGCGTGCTTTAATTCAGTGAGGACCTAGAAGATGTTGATGATAGATGTACGGTCGATCTGGACTTAATACTGCAACTTCAAAAGGTCACATCACTAATTCATGGAATGAAGGGTAAACTGATACCGAAGTAATATGATTAATTCATCAAGGAAAACTTTGTCTTGAAGAATTGTTCTCACGAAATTCTGTAGTGGTATGTACAAAATCATGAATAGTAGTTTGGTAATTATTAGTATACAAATCAAACTTCCAAGCTAATGTAAGCCTTCTTATAGTAGAGCAGGAGTTTCGTTGTCCATCTGCAATGTGGTAACTTTGTCCCTTTAGAAAGGAGAACATGGACAGTTTCAAATATGGACCTTACAAGTATATTTGCTTCTGGCTGCCTTCTTTTAAACCAATTACTGCAGAGAGGGCAATGGGTAAAGTGTCAGACTAGCCTATCTTGAAATCTTTTATCTAGTTTGAGTTCTGCTAAAGCCCCGTACGTAGCCCTATAATTCTGCTCGGTTAAGTGATAATCTTGATAAGATATCTTTTTCCCTTTCAATTATGATCAATTTTACTAAATATGTTTTTATGTGTTTGTTGTTCATATCCTCAAATGACTTAACAAATTTCCTTTTTGGACAGGTGTATGCTTAATGGACAAAAATGAATCAGCCATGAATAGAGAAAGCACCAAATGGAAGGAAGGGAGAGACATATCGTGGTAGGTTCATATTACTAAATTCTTGAAATCCTATATTTAGAAGATGGAATAACTCTATTTGGACAGGTGTATGCTTAATGGACAAAAATAAATCCTATATTTCTTCTGTGCTCCACATTTCTTGTAACAGCCTGAATTTTCAAATTTGTTTTCGATTAAATAAATCGAGCTTTTCGTTGACGCGTCTATAGTGCTATTCTCTGAGTTGGCCATTCACGAGATAACTGGTCTATCTGGGGAATCAATTAAGGAATCTAAATGCAATAGACTTGAGAATTCGAACAGGAATCGACTGCTCGACCGTGTCAGTCTACAAGGGTCATTGCGGCACTGTCAGAATCGATCAGAGATTATAGATAGGTCGATTTGGCTGAGATATGTGATCAGAATGTGGGTGATTCCACTTGATTTCAAAATTCTCATCGATCGGCACTAGATTGATTTTCTGACGTTTTGGGTACCTGTGTTCGTATTTGAAACCTTGAGATTTTCACGACAATTGAGAGTCGCCAATGTGTCGAAGATGCACTATGTGACTCGAGATAAATTGATCACGAGTCAATTGCACCAAAAATTTCTAAAAGTTATTCAGTAGACTAGGTCACGCTAAAAGCACGCCAGAGTGAAATTAATCGTGAAATTAAACCCAATTTCAGAAATCGAAAGTTCTATGGTGTCACGAGCTATTTTAGGAACGTTGACTCATCCTCCAAAGAATTTTAAGAGATTCCAAGATTTTTACGGAAAACCATTTTGGACGCCGCGGAAAATTCACGGAAATTCAAATGGGCTAAATCAATGGAAATTAGAACTTCCAAGCCGAACTATGTGATATTGGGGACTTATAGAAAATTATTTGAGATTTTTCTACCGTGAAATTGGACCTCAATTTGGGAAATTGAGTGATGAATTAAAGTTCAATTTGTTTAAATTCGGAGCTTGGGAAGAGGTGGGATTTTTGGATATCAAAAGTGAATTATTTGTTGATTAAATAGCAAATAATAAACATGGGGACAAAGGGATAAACATGAAGACTTTTTGGATCAAAATCATGATGAATATTAGATATTTTGGCCATGGCTAATTAAGCTTGGTTTTCTCTCTCCTCCTCCTCCCTTTGTGCGACAACCAAGTCTTCCGCTTCACTTTCATTTTTCATTTTTGGAGCTTCTTCATTTCGGTCTCCCTCTCTGCACGGCATTCCCCCACCAAAATTTCTTTTCGTCGCATATCCTTCAGCCCATGCCATCATCATCATCTTTCATCATCAATATCACCATCCGCCGAGTTCTCTCTTGCCACCACTTCCACCGCTCCACTTCATCGAATTCCCCATTTTACCGACCCACTGAAGTTGCTTCTCGTTCTTGCCGGTCAACACATGCCTCCACGAAAGCCCAACGATTGACCGAGACAACTCCACCGAAGCCTCAAGCTGCCGCGTGTCCCTCATCCTGCCATCTTCAATCGTTCACTCCTCCTGCCGAAGCCGCATCATCCCACGAAGCAGCGTGTCTCCCTCCTTTGGCCCGTGGACTTCAACGCTAGCCAGCTTCGTTCGCGTGTCCTTCAGCCGCTCGCCCTTGCACGAAGCCAGCGAAGAAGTCAGCTCCAGCCATCCTCGCCCGAAGCTGCTTCTGTTTCCATTGGGCCGCGTAGAATCAACCAACGCACGAAGCCGCAGCCCATTGTGTCTTCAAGTTCAGCCCACGAGTCCACAGAATTCCTGCAGCAACCCATTAGTTGAGTCTTCAGCCCATCTTCAATTGCATTTCAACGAAGCCCATTTAGTTCGGCCCAACCTGTAGCAAGCCCATTGGAAGCCCGCGAAGTCAGCCCAGTTTTTGAAGCCTAGCCCAAGTTGAAAACAAATCTCATATTGGGCTGAGATTTGTTGGGCCCGTTTTAGGCCCGGCCCGAGAGTTTGCCGACACTGCCGAAAATTAAGATTTCGGCCGCCGTCGCGTCGTCGTCGAGGTGAACCAATTTTCGCGATACACCGGTGAGTTTATACTCTAAACTTTTCTTAGTAGGCTTTGATGCTAAGGGGTGTTTAGATTTATTTAATTAGGAATTAGGTGGTTAGTTAGATTAAATTAATTATTTAATTATTTAATTGAGCATGTTAGGTGGTTAGCATGGTTTAGCTAAGGCCTATTTTAAATTGTATTATTTATCTAGAAGGGTTTGAGAAATTTTCTGGGTCCGCATTGGTATCTAATTTAATAATTTTGGCCTAGGTTAGTATTTTTAGAAATTAAATTGAATTAATTAATTAATTTTCGAAATTAATTAATTATTAATTATTTTTCCGGAAATTAGGCCGAGATGACTGGTGATCGGAATTTCGTGCTGATTGCAATGGTGTGGTTAGTTTCTGCAATTGAGTGTTAAATTATGCAAATTGAGTGATGATTGGATTTTTGGTATTTAATTCCAAAAATTGTGAATTTCCAATATTTACTCAGAAAATTCCAGGTGTCGGATTTTAACACCGAAAATGATTTTATATACTATATAAAATAATGGGATTTTAAAAAGGAAGAATGTCAATTTTTCTGAGTCGAGTTGACCGTGTACCTACACATGACTATCTTCATGTGTATTTCTAATACGAAGAAAAAGGCCAGGTTCATCATTTTAATTGAAGCATTTGAGTGCAATGCATGGTGCCTTGGGCCATATTTGAGTGATCGTGTGATTATTAAGAGAAATTGTTTCGGGCTGTTGAGCTGGACGTTATTCCTATTTGGGATACCCCTTGATAAAGGGAAGTCGGTCACAGTAGATTCTGGACCCTATGCTCATTCAGGAAAGACGTTGACAAAGTGACGTGCCGTGCTCAATGGGGTGAGACGAAGCCTGGCAATGCCAGAAGACCACTGAACTGAGAGTAGGCCGTGCTATATGTCGAGATCAAAACTAGGAATGCATGATGAATTGAGTATTGTGTTCCAATTAATTGAGCTTGAGTGATGCTCTGATTTGTGATATGAACTGTGCTGACCTGCAGGGTGGAACTGAGACGAGGTAAGTCTCCTTGATTGTGTGATTGCGTGCTTAGGACGCTTCTTATCATCTTTCCCTCCTAGCCGAAGTTTAGAGCTTAGATTTGCTAAGATATTATCTCACTGGTTATTGTATAACCACTTTCAGGGTCATCGAGTGGAGGACCTGGAGCAGAGAGGAGGTGATCTGAAGTATGGGTCGGTTAGGACCGCTTCTTTTTGGAGAATAGTCTTTTGTAGTCTTTTGACCATAGACTCTTGTACTTGACTCAGCATATGTTTATAAAGGTATGGTTGTTTGTTTATGAAATTATTGTTCTACTTTTCTATCTCGAAATAGTTACTGTCAGGAGATTCTTTTTTGCTTCCGCATGTGTAATAAAGAAAAAGGGTCGGCGACTAGTCCTAAGAAGTTGCAAAATTTTATTGACCAGAGAGGGATGGGTACGCGCTCGGGGTTCGGGGCGTGACATTTCTTCTGTCAAATGATAACAATCATCACTCCGACTAGATGCCTCTTTAATTAACAGAACATGTACATCTCTAAACTTTCTCTCATCCAGTTTTCAACCCCCTCAAAATGTGCCGGATAATGTTTTGCTTCAAACGGTATATTAGACAAAAGATGATGATTGTGCGACAACGGATAACACGTGTCATCCATCAAATCGTTGCCACACAGGACAGGTTAAAAAGAGAACCTGTGCAATGTAACAAAACCACACCTTGCTATACAGAGATCAAAAGAAGTTATTTGGATAAAAAAAAAATAATTATGACTCGCATTCCATAACCTCGCTTCTGCTACCTATAAATTAGAAACGGGATGAAGAGTTCTAGAAGGATTTCAAAAAGACTCGAGAGGACCTCATGATAAATCATTTCGATTATTGAGATCACACAAGATGCAGCTGTTTCTTTCAGTATTCCGGAACGGGCCCCTTCTTGGGAAAAAAAAATTAAAAAAAAGAAGGCAACATAACTCTTACCGTACTTGATTGGAACTCATATGTTGACCTATCTGAAATAAGAACACACTCAATCCAACCATAGGAACACTCGATTTCAGCATCCCAACAATCTGCTCCACAGAGAGCCATTTCGTTTGCAAGACGTTGCCTAAACCGCAAGCGATCCTTGTCTATCCCGAGGTGGGTTAAAAAAAGATATACTCTCCCAATGAAGTAGCCGAGAGTCTCATTGTTAACAGTTCCCTATAAATAAACATCGAAATTTGTGAGACTCAAAGTGAAAGTGAACAAGTTAGGGAAGAAAAATCAAGTCCAAAAGATGATTCAAGCAAACCTTTGAAACTGCTTCGCCAAGCCGAGTTTTAATAGCTGCTTGGCCAGAAATTTGTTGTTCCCTGGAGAGCATAAACAATTCCAGATCTGCAACTCGAGAAAACTTTGGATGGGATTTATCTTCGGGATCGACAAAATGCTCGATCTCAGCAAGACTGAACTTAAGAAATCTCCAAAAACCTAGGCGATGGTGAGGAATCTGCACGTGTGAAAAGCTTTAGAATCAATGGTGGATTAAATACAAGGACATGATGAAGATGATGACAATACGTCTACTATGGAGACCACGTTTTAAGCCATGACAAATCAAATCTTACATGTAAAGCTGTCTTAAGACAGGTTATGCTATGAAATAGTATCAAAGCAGAGATCATGCATACAACCCAAGCATGTGAACATGCATAATTTAGAATGATCAGGGAGAACGATGCACAACCTCATAACACACACCCTTCCCAATCTGCTCAATAGCAAAGGGGAGTTTAAAGTTGTTACATCGAAGGAGGGCTTTGAAACATTTGGCAGTACGAAGAATGCCTAGTGCAGTTTTAGGTGGCTTGCGCCTGCAGTAGATTGAAGAAAAAAATTAACCTAAGACATAAAAAAAAAAAAAAAAATAAAAATAAAAATAATAAAAAAATAATAATAATAATAATAATAATAATAATTATTATTATTATTATTTACAAAACATGCACTATTGGCATTGTTGACACCTAATTTTTGTCCAAAAATCATTTCCGAAAAAAAATGAGAACTTGTTTTTCCACAAAAATATTTCATGTCAAATTCTTGCATATAGATTATCTAGGTGTTTAGTATAGTTTTTTTTTTTTTTTTTAAATGGAATATGTTTTTCCTTAAAAAAAAATTAAATTAAATATATAAAAAAAGATAATAAAAATAAAAAAAAAAAAAAAAGTTGGGGCCAATGATCTAAATGTGACTAGCCAAGCCCGGGAGGTTAGATTGGAATTAAAATGGCAAATTGGGGCCAAAATGCAATTTCCAAAAGTTGAGGGACCAATTCGCAAATTTTGCAAAATTTTGCCTGAACCCTTAAATCATCATCTTGGTAACCAATTAAGTTGAAATTGAACTTGGGCCAACTCGAATCAATCAAATTGGGCCAAAAAGACCAAGTTTGTATTGAATTTGGTATTTTCGAATAAGAAAATTGCCAACTTTGAAGGACTTTCTTGCAAATTTGGGTGGGCAAAATTGCGAAATCTGGTCGAGATCTTAAACTACTATGCATGAGCTTGCTAATTGATCAAAAATCGCAGCTAAATTGATGCTTTAAAGCACCTAAACCAGCTAACAAATCTCAGTCCACAAGTTGGTCTTATTTCAGAGTTGTTGAGTAAGCAACTTGGTGGCCCCACTATATCCTCCTCACCTGCCCAACCAGCCCGATCTTTGCACGTGATGGAAGGCCATAATTAGTAGTGCAAGTGGACAAGAATTGGCCAGGGATAAGCTGCTGCACGGGAAAGTCGCAGCAAAGTCCGGACACTCAATAGCTGCAAGAGTGGAAATTTGCCTAAGTCAGAAACTTGTTGAAGTAGCCCTGTTGACAAGCTTGGTAGGTGGACAAAAGACCGATCAAAACTCCTCTAATTCAGGGGATAAGATCATGGAAGCAAGCTCTTTCAGGGACGAAAGAGAGAAGACGAGGGAGAGAGGAGAGAGCTCGGAATTGTTCCCCAAAGACACCTTCAGAAGTAACTCCAGAAAGCAAAAAAAACCAAAAATTCCAAATCAACCTTCAGGGAGAAAAGTGAAATTTTCACAAACTTGCAGCCAAAATTAGCCAAAATCTTCAACTAGAGAGTGAAAATTCACTCAAAGATCTTTCCCACCATAGGTTGCACGTCCCAAATGGAGATCAGGAAGGCCTCCTAAAGCCCCCCGAAAGCTTCTCTCCTAGCAAGCCAAAGAAAGTCTGAATTTTTTTCTGAGTGTTGAGCCTGGTTGGTCACGGGTGAAGGAAAGCGAGTGCTTTTGAGAAAATTGAGAGACAAATGAGATCTCATTTCCAGATTGAATGAGCCAACTTCCACGTGTCTCCCGAGGATAAGTTCTTGGTTTCCTCGGCCAAGAACCACTTGCAAAAGAAACTAGGAAGCAAGGTAAGTATTTTAGATGTATTTTTGTTCGGTTTTAAACATGTTTTAATACTGAAAAATCAAGAGGAAAACTAGTCCAAGAAACTAATTTTGAGGCTGGAATTTTTCTAAGTGTTGAAATCTCTTCAAGAGTTTTGCATGTATGCTTCTTGGAGAGGTCGTTTTGATGTGTTAAGTTGGTCATTCTCTATGATTTTTATTGCATTTGAAAGCCCATGCTACGTACTTTCACTCGAATCAAGTAATGTATCCCGTAGATCTTGCATGTGATGAGTGTCGAGGCTTGAATATGAGCATGTAACATGTTTGCTTGACTTGGGTTCAAACCCAGATTTACAAACTCAGCTCAAACCCGCATATTTGAGATCGATTTCAACTTAGTTCTCTTGTGTTTTAAGCTATGATTTCTATTTAATCTTGCTCTTTGCATGTGGTAGTATAATCTTGATACTTTAGTTCCACATGAGATTGCTTATGGGTTGAGATTGAAGGCCGCAAACATTGCCCGAGGAAACTGGTTTTGGGTGATTTGATGCATGCCAAGTGTTCGACGAAATGCGCAAACCAAGTTTCGATATTGAAACGGTCGATTTGAGCTCGGTTATTATGATATTCATGTGCTGTGTTGTTCAATGTTAACATATATCGATTTAGGAATTTTTTTTTAAATAAAGAAATAAAAAAAATCCAAAAAAATCCAAAAATTTCAAAAAAAATATAAAAGTGATAGATGACATCAAATTAAGGCAAAAATCACATCTATGAAATTTTCTTAATTTTAAAAGGTAATTTTCCTAATTTAATGATATTTTGGTATTTTATAACCATTTTTGTAAATAATCTATTTTGCGTAGATTAAAATTATTTAAAGTAATTTCATGCATCTGGAGTAATTTCATGCATATTTAAATTCTCATTTTGCTCACAGAGGTTTTATCCCGGGACGTGATAACAAGGCCATGTAATATTATTTGCCCGACTTGTATTGGGTTTTCCTTTTCTTCATTTATTTTCAAGTTATTTCAATTTCTTGGATGTTTACTTATGCATTGCTTTTCATTAATTTGAGTGTAAATTTCTCTTCTAAATTATGTTAGGATTAGTCTAGACATTAAGGAAAACAAACCTACAAAAAACATTTGCATGGACACTTAGTGGTTTCATAAAGATTATAATTGGTAATCAAGAATGTGTGGCCATTTAGATAAATAACTTTTCAAGTTAGTGGTACTGCAATGGTGCTAATAGAAACATTAGCGTAAACAAGTCCCCGTTCCTAGAAATTTTTGGTTGCGTAGGAATCGAGACACCACTCCCGTGTCTCGATTGGTTTCTGGTTGACCCCAATAAGTTAGTGGCGACTCCTAGAAATATTTAGGTTGTTAAGAATTGAAATATGAAATCCAACGTCACGCGAGGTATGGGCTTGGGAGAGCCCACGCCTAATCTAGGGCCATTGGTCCACCTCTTTAGGCAAATACCCCTAAACCATTCTTTCTTTTCCCCCGAACGGAAAAAAAGAGGTCGTGATAGCTTGGCGACTCCGCTGGGGACTTGGTTGCAAACCTTAGAGGACTTAGGCCGTAATAACTTGATTGGTTGTTCACTAACATGATTTTCATTTGATAACGCGTGTCAAAGTCGCGTGGAAAACAAGGTTAGTTCGCTAATAATGTGTTAAATGTTTTTGTAGGTTTGGAGTAATAAGGGGTGGAGTGTTTGTTAACCCATTTCTTTTGCAGGGAGGCATATGAATGTATGCCTATATGGATGAAATTGAAGCGTTGTTTGGATATCAATTGTTGTGCATGCTTTATACTTGCCTTAGCACTACACATTTACGCACAACCCGCGATCTAAAACCCCGATCGCATCAGGAAACCCATAGGAGGTGCCAAAAGATGGAACCCGTGCGGGGAATGACCCATGGTTATCCACTTTTGGTCCCGCTCATTTTGATTAATGATAAAGAGAACTGTCTGACGTAAGTGCGGAGTGGGGAAAACTCTTTTGATCTAATCAAAATGGGGACCTTAAGCCTTTAGAATTCCACCTTTATGCGTCAAACCTCACAAGTTTACATCCGCATGTCTATGTGATTAGAAAAAGAAAAAGAGTCTCTTCACCCACTATAAGTATGACTTCTCCATCTACTTGCTCACTTCGGATTGAAATTTTCATTTTTTGGAGATTCGCGGAAATCAATGGAATGCAGTTGGCAATATGGGCTCGGCACTCACTCTTAATAAATAAGCATTTCAAATACCTATGATCTACTGAACATATGTTTTTGTTTAAATTTTCAATTATGAACTCAAAGTTACATTTTATATAGAAATTCTTCCAAGTCAAGATTACATTTTGGGGCATAGACTTAAAATCAAATTTTCAATAAAATTCTTTTTTGGTCACATTCTGAAATTAAAATTTAAATCACATTTTGTGTATTGATTTCTCAAAATAAAAATCACCTCACTTTTGCATGAGTGAAATTACAAATTAATCTTTCAAAATCAATGCCCCATTTGTGTATGAAACTTTTGGAACCAAATGGGCATTCAGTTGATAGCCGCGGATTGATCTTTTAATGAAATCTCCTCTTACTAATAAAATCGTGACGAAATACCAAATTCTCGTAAGTGGATACTACGGAGAAGGTATCATCACCGGCTTTATTGAGAGATCAATTTTCCATTCATGTACTGACATTATCTTCCTTTCGCAAGTCATGTGTGACAACCATTCATTGAACTCCTCTTGCTTGACCATGCCAAAAATGGACTTTAAAGCTAGGATGAGAATTGTGTTTATTATGCTCCTCTACGGAAGAGCTTCTTGTACTTTATCCTTGTCATTATTCCTATTAGGAATCATATTTTGCGTTTTGGGTTTTGATTGTGGACCCAATCAAATGCTTTTGTAAATCATACAACTCACATTTTTTTTAATAAGGAAGTTAGAGTTCATAAAAGTCATATTCTTTAAAATACTTGAAGTGTTTTAAATGGATCCTCTGGGCTGAATTTTATGCCTTAGCTTCAAAATGTTTGAAAATGAGTTTCAAGAAGAAATTGTGTAATATTTTATCTCTTCACTTAATCGCTTTCATAGGTTGATCCACAGGATGATGCTTCGAAGGGGTAAGGTTGTAATCGTTCCAATAGGGATTTCTTGTGCAACAATCGACTCAGTCATTCAATTTTGTCAAACAGGCAAAATGATGGTTTTGTTCAAGATTGACATTTACTTCCTCTGGAAAGACAAAAGTGCGGGCCTTTCCCTAACAAAGCAAGTCATGAGATGCACCGATTCATGCTCATTTATGAAGAAGAAATCTATAGACATTCTTTGGCATCAAACTACTTCATTGGTTGCAAACAAGAAACAACTGCAATCCCTACACTTCCAATGGTGTCTTGGCATCCAATCCTATATGGAGATAATTATTGGTGGTTTGCAAGACAACACTTCAAGATGTAGATGTACACAAACAAGAATCGGTCATCAAATGTTGCCTTCAAATAAAAGATTTTAGTAAGGCAAATTACTAGCAAGCAACAAGATTACATGGGGAGGACAACCTAGTCCAGAATCACACGATCTCTAAAAGAAAAAGGTGTGTTCGTTTCAAAAGTCAAAACAACTCATTCATAAACTGACATAGCCACCCATGCTTACAGATTGTGAAGTGGGAAATGCATTGATGCAGCAAAAATGGCGAAAAATCACCTAGCCTAAAAGGGGTACGCGGTAAATGGAGTAAAGCATGAAGGATTCAAATGAAATGAAGATTCATCAATCCAACATAATGAAGCTGCATATGGACAAGTTATCTAACTCAATGTGGCAGACATTCGACCATAAGGACAATATCTCCTTTTCTTCCACAAAGATATAATGAGATGCAGAATTGCCCGACTTTGAAAAAGGGTGTACTTCATTCCTAAACTTAATGTACCTAAGAGTGGAAATAATACATTGTTTCCATATGTGTAGGAAATTTTAATTGGGGCAGATGGCCACAAAATGGATCAGGGGCACATAATGCCTAAGTCACCCGACTCCTAAAAAGGGAAAGATTCAAATGGAATAGACATTTGTCAAGTGAATTGTTGTTAATCATGAGAGCAAATCAGTCCCCATAGCCAAGAAAACCATATGGAACACAATCATCAGATATGCCGTAAAAGGTAGTATACCATTCCTAAAATGAATCATATCGAATATGAAAATAACATATTACGTCTCTTTTTGCTTGCAGTTGATAAATGGGTCAAGTCATTCAAAGTAGGGTAACTCTCACCCATGAAGCAAGATGAAACAAAGTCAATTGATTCAGCACAAAAAGGGAGTATCGTCCTTAAATTAGTCCAATTCAATTTTGGAATATAAGTACCATGCCCTATCTCTTGTAGGAAAAGGTGCACATTGACTGCTGGAGCAACACCTTACACCAAGAAGGCATGCTAAAGCCCAACCATCCATTTTGATGGAATAAATGGAGTAAAACATCCAAGGAGCAATGCCCTCACATGTAGAAACAAGGAGTGCCCCTCTCCTTTCATCTTTAACGTCCACTTAGAATGAGTGAATTCAGTAACATCTTTGAAAGCAAGATCTTCAAAGAAATGTTAACACCTGAGGAGCAAAGGCACATGAAGAGGAAACACAAGACATTTAAAGTCAGATGTAGGAGAAGGGTAATTCGGTATCGTTTCCAAAATGCCTCATCTAAACTTCATTTTTGACGCAGTTCCCTTGTTTGACAGGAAGCGTCGGTATTCGAGGAACAAACTCGAGAAATTGATTTAAGCATGATCTATATCGACCAAGCAAGCATATGGAGGTAATATGTGTCAAATTCACCTACCTTGATTTAAAAGATGTGTCATTCTAGAGCCAGTTCAATTAAATAAAAAAAGAAGTGCCCCATGGACACTACCAGCGCTTCGGCATGGTGGTATGGGGAATGAAGTGGTCCGGGAAAGGCCGGGGTTTGATCTTGGAAACGGCAACGAGGTTGCCATGTAAAAAAATAAATAAAAAATAAAAAATAAAAAAACTTTTGCATCTCTTATTTTTGCAAAAAGAGGAAAATGCTTGGACTAATGAGACCAAAGACCTGAGATTCTCTTCAAGCCTTAAAACAGTATGTTCATTCCGTTGTTTGCTGCCAAATGGTGAAACTGACCAAGGGTAATGTTGTATCGTCTCCAGTTTTTACGATCCCTGAGGATTCATGTACTAACTGTCGCGACCAATTTTTCCGGTGTGCACCACCTAGGGTTTGGCTAATGGATTGTTAAGTCTCGACTTAACTCGGGCTCTCCCAAGCCCATACCAATTCGCGACTTAAGTTTAAGTTCTTAACATACAAATGATTTTCAATTAGGAGTCGCTACTAATCTATTTTTGGTGGGTCGATTAGAAACCCAAGTAAAGCAACGGGAGGTTTACTTTACTCCTACGAACCAGAGACTATGGGTACGGGGACTTGGTTACACTAGATTTCTCTAATGCCCTTTCGATACCATTCTTTTATTTAAAAAAAGTTTGGCAAACAGTTTGAATTGATTTTAAATCTATTTCCCTAACATGTGAGATGATCATGCGGGTGCGCAATCCACTAATTTAACACCCAGATAAATAATAAATAAATCACAAACTTACCTCAAAGCAACAAAAGCATCTACAGTGTTAGATCAGAATTCACATAAGCAATCCTAAATATGATTTCTAATTAACAAGCAATCAATCAATTTTGCTTTCACTTTTTAACGAGAATATAGTCAATATGCAATGTAATGCAATGCTTCTAACCGAATATGAAATAATATAGCATGGCAAAATGTCTTAAACTATATGAATGAGTAAAAGATTTAATGATTTCTTAATGAACATGCAATAATTAAATATGCAATCTAAATTAACCAAGATGACCTAATTCGAATGATGGGCAAATGATTTTTTTTTAATTAAATGACTCTAATAATCACTAAATGATGTGCATTCTGCATGACCCTAATTCTGCATGACGTGCACATGATGATTTGTTTATTTTTTATTTAAACGAAAATTCATAATTAAAATCACTAAAGAAAATAAAAGTATAACTAAAGTGAAAACTAAAGTAAAATGCTATCTATTCTAAATGCCTTCCAAACATGCATTAAAAAAAAACTAACCTATCATGCAATTCATCTAAATATCTGTCTAGACCTAAAATTAAACATGCAATTTTATCTAATATGCAATGACGTGCAAATAATGCCCTACTTCTAATTCGAAATTAAAATTAAACATGCAATTCAGATAATAAAAAAACTAACATCCTAAATGAATACACTTTTTCCTTTTCTTTTTCATGACTTCAAATAAAATCCCCATCTTAAACATGCAAGATAAATAAAAAAAACAAACCTAATCCTAATTCAAACTTTTTTTTTTGAATTTTTTTCTTTTACGAAAATAAAATTGACTCAAACACCACGATAGCAAATCAAGCAAGATAAGATCGACATCCACAAATTGACGAATCATATCCCGCGCATGGGATCGGATTGGCTAATTTTAAATAAAACCGTGAATCGAATCTCGAGCGTGAGATCGGATTGGCGATTTTCCGTACGATTGGGAGTCGGATTTCGGGCGCGAAAATCGAACTGTCAATCGTATGCACGTTGTGAAATTAGGGATTAATCCCTAATTTAAAAGGCTACTCGAGTTGTGAATATCACGTCGGGGATTTCAACCGTATGCATCAAGGAATACTTAGATAAAGAAACAAAATATTAAAAAAAATAAGATAGAAAAACTACCTAATTTGAAGCGCACAATCAATATACGAACTGGTGCTCGGCCTTACGACTTGACTTGGTGGACGTCGGACCTGCTGAATGCACACGGTAGCTATAGAAATCCCTCAGCTTTTTGATCGAATTCTGGTCACTCTAGTGACAATATTCTTTGAATATTCAACTTTGACTTTCATAGCTGCACAGTCAAATTTTTGACTTGTCTACCCTTACGGTCCGTGAATACCAAGTAGGATAGTTGCAGCAAAACTCGAGCGAATCGTTCAAAGAAAAAATATGACTTATTATAGCCCACATCGAGGAAGATAGCTTTGTGGCAAAACCGGTCTGGTCATGCGAAAATGCCGGGATAGAGATCGATGAAATAGCAACCCATCTCGATGCCGGGTCAAAGGACAATGTCGCTCATCCGCAAAATGACAGGGAGCAGCTCTATTCGGTGTTGGGCTTACATCAGGAACATAGTCGCGGGACTGGAACAAGATAGCAGCACCTTGTCAGATCATGGAAAAGATCGGCACCATGGGCACCGAAGGTAGTCACGAGCAGAGGCGATGATAAAAGACAGCGATGGTGGGAGCCTCGGTGAGTCACAGCGGCAACTCTTTATCGTCAGGGACAGCAACACAACACAGCTGAGAGCAACGGGCAGCGTGCGATGTCGAACTTTGCGGGGAACTCGTCAGGACCAGATCAGGTGTGTGCAACAACTCATGCGGGGAAAGATGTTAATTTAATCGAAAGCGATGCATGGCGGCAAGACTTTCAATTGATGATGACGCGTGGATGGGCCAAGAACCAGCAAGGACGATCGGCTATGACATGAGGCAACGGCCTCAGTGTGGCTTATGCACGTTGGAAACTCATCGGCTTAAAGGAACGACTTTGCTGAATTTGCTGGGACACATGGTTAGAAGTTGTTGGACACCAGTGATTGCAGGAACAACATGGAAGTATTGTAGCAACAGTGATGGCTAGTGGATCTCAGGAAGCGGTGATAGAGCCATCCGAGGATTGGGACCAAAAGAGCACAAACAACCTCGGTATCTCCCCTCGCTTTCTCTCCCTCTTTTGCAGGCCGTATATGGAATTGTGTGGCCCCCAAACTCAATTGCACGCGAGGTATTTTATAAGTCTAAAAAAAAAACGTATCTTCGTGGTATATATCTTTTCTTTTTTGTTCGTGCATGATACCCCTAAATATATCGTTGAAATATATTCACCTCGTGCGATATTCCCCCCTTTTTTTTTTTCACACGTTCTATCCAAAAAATTCCCTTTTTGCACAAAATAGTATATGTGAAAAATCTTAATGGAATATGTAAAAAGAAAATTCCTTCACCGATAGTTTAAAATAAAACAAAATAAAGATAAAATGTTTCTAAACTATATGCCATGTGTATTTTTTTATTTAGCAAAATCAAATCTCAAAATTTTAGGTGTCAACAGCTGCCCCTCTTTGAAGGTGAGCTCGCTGAGGTTGCCTTTAAAGACAAATTGATACCTAAATTTTGGTCATGCTCATGCAATGAATGATTTTTTGTTGGAACATGAATTCCATTTTTTTTAATGCAATTTATATGATGCATGGAAATACTAATGCAAATGATAGATGAACCTACTTGGAATAACTTACCTTTGAGAAGGATAGAGTAATTTGAGGTAGTGGGTGTTACATATCCAGGACCCGTACCATTCTACAGTCGCCTAGAATAGTAACATGACTTTGTGACATTGTTGCTTTCCCAGGACCCGTACCATTCTACGGTCGCCCAGTATGGCAGAAAGGAGTTGCTTTCTTAGGACTCGTACCATTCTACGGTCGCCCAATACGGCATAAATATTTTGTAAGAAATTGCTTTCCCAGGACCCGTACCATTCTATTGTCGCCTAGTACAGCAGAAAGGTTTTGTCTAGGACCCGTACCATTCTACGGTCACACGAATAAGGAATAGGTGTTGTCGAGGACCCGTACCATTCTACAGTCGCCTTGACTGAAAATTGATTTTCCAGGACCCGTACCATTCTACGGTCGCCTGAATTGGGAAAATTGCTTTTCTAGGACCCGTACCATTCTACGCCGCCCTGTTAGAGCAAAAAAAATGTACCATTCTTTAAAGGATTCACTTTCCGGACCCGTACCATTCTACGGTCGCCTTGACTGAAAATTGATTTTCCAGGACCCGTACCATTCTACGGTCGCCTGAATTGGGAAAATTGCTTTTCTAGGACCCGTACCATGCTACGGTCGCTTGTTAGAGCAAAAAATGTTGTTTAGGACCCGTACCATTCTACGGTCGCCTGAATAAGGAATAGGTGCTATCGAGGACCCGTACCATTCTACGGTCGCCTTGACGAAGAAAATTGTTTTTCCAGGACCCGTACCATTCTACGGTCGCCTAAATTAAGAAAATTGCTTTTCTAGGACTCGTACCATTCTACGGTCGCTTGTTAGAGGAAAAAATTTTGTTTAGGACCCGTACCATTCTACGGTCGCCTAAATGGGGATTCACTTTCCAGGACCCGTACCATTCTACGGTCGCCTAAATAAGGTATAGGTGCTGTCGAGGACCCGTACCATTCTACGGTCACCTTGACGAAGAAAATTGTTTTTCCAGGACCCGTACCATTCTACGGTCGCCTGAATTGGTGTTTATATGAGAATATGAAAAGCATCTCGAAAGTCCTAAGAGCTTAAAAAGTTTAAAAGAGCAAAAGTCAAGTGAAAATTAAGGGACATGAAAAAGTAGTGTGACTAGTAAAAGTAAGGCCAATGCTCGAAAAAAAAAAAGGAGAGAGAGTGGAAGAAACACAATTGCATCAAGAGGAATATCTCTGTGAAAGCAAAAATGGCAAAAAAAAAAAAATGCTTGCATTGAAAAGAAAATCATTGCAAATGCAAAAGCCATTATGTTAAGATGATTAGTCAAAGGACTATCGAAACAATTTCAATTTTAAAAGTTGAGTGCTTTTAAAAAAAAAAATGGATGATATGGTAATGATGCCATGATAATCACCAACTCCCAAATCCCCCTTTGACAAAAAGTTCTAAGCCTTTTGAGCTAAGCCTTTTGAACCTTTTCCCGAATTAACATTACAACCCATTTCCAAAGTCTCTTGAGATTGGGATGATTCAAAGTGGAAATTAGGACTTCCTAAAGAAGATGCCACTCGAAGAAGTGAGAGTAAGGTTGTCTTATCTCATCTTAAGGTTTCTTGACTTGTAAACCTGGCAAAGATGTTGATCAGTGATTAATTCATTTCATAGCCAATGATGCTTATCCATTGCTAAAACCATGACCAAACCTGCACTACGGTCCTTCTAAAAGACCTCTTAGATTGGTTAATGTGTACTTATTACGATTGATTCAAAGCCTTGCACACTGGAAGAGTGAGATTGAGTGATCTGTTTATTTCCCACATGAATAGATGAGATCAAATAGCTCTTTTCTTGAGAATATGCGAGAAGCCCTTTCTGATTAGGGGTCCTTGCTTGGCATACTTAACAAACATTTCTCATAAGTCGAGGTCATTTCGACAAGGACTTTTCTCCCAAGGGAATTTGACGATTAATGATATCATCCGAGCGTGATGATAGTTTTGTGAGTTTGTCAAGTGGTCGGGATTAGTTTGATTTGTTTATGCAATCATTGCCTTCTCATTACCGATACACTTTTGATATTGTTTCTGATGACATGTGCTGAAATTGATCTCATCTAGTATGCTTTCGCTACTAGAGTACTTGTTATAATGAATTCTATTTGATGTGCAGTACCCATTTCAGTATATTCTCGAATGACAGGTTTCTCCAGTGAAACCACACAATTCCAAAGGGTTCGTGGGTTAGCCTTAAACCATGTATTTTCAAGAAGTTCTTGGTTAGCTTTAAACCATGCATTTTCAAAAAGTTATTGGTTATCCTTAAACCTTGCACTTTTAGGAGTTCTTGGTTACCATTAAACCATGCAATTCCAAAGGGTTCATGGATTAGCCTTAAACCATGTATTTTCAAAAGGTTCTTGGTTACCATTAAACCATGCAATTCCAAAGGGTTCATGGGTTAGCCTTAAACCATGTATTTTCAAAAAGTTCTTGGTTAACCTTAATCCACGCAATTCCAAAGGGTTCATGGGTTAACCTTAAACCATTTATTTTCAAAAGGTTCTTGGTTAACCTTAAACCACACAATTTCAAAGAGTTCATGGGTTAACCTTAAACCATACATTTTCAAAAAGGTTCTTGGTTATCTTTAAACCTTGCAATTTCAAAGGGTTCATGAGTTAGCCTTAAACCATGCATTTCAAAGGGTTCATGGGTTATCCTTAAACCTTGCAATTTCAAAGGGTTCATGGGTTAACCTTAAACCATACATTTTGAAGAGATTCTTGGTTATCCTTAAACCTTGCAATTCATAAGGCTAGTGGATTAACCTTAAATCATGCACTTTCAAGAGTTCTTGGTTACCATTAAACCTTGCAATTCTAAAGGGTTCATGGGTTAGCCTTAAACCATGCATTTTCAAAAGGTTCTTGATTACCATTAAACCTTGCAATTTCAAAGGGTTCATGGGTTAGCCTTAAACCATGCATTTTCAAGAGTTCTTGGTTACCATTAAACCTTGCAATTTCAAAGGGTTCATGGGTTAGCCTTAAACCATGCATTTTCAAGAGGTTCTTGGTTATCCTTAAACCTTGCAATTTCAAAGGGTTCATGAGTTAGCCTTAAACCATCCATTTTCAAAAGGTTCTTGGTTATCCTTAAACCTTACAATTTCAAAGGGTTCATGGGTTAGCCTTAAACCATGCAATTTCAGAGGGTTCATGGATTAGCCTTAAACCATGCATTTTCAAAAGGTTCTTGGTTATCCTTAAACCTTGCAATCTCAAATGGTTCATGGTTTAGCCTTAAACCATGCATTTTCAACAAGTTCTTGGTCATCCTTAAACCATGCAATTCACAAGGTTAGTGAGACTGCCTTAAACCACATGGTTAATGAGACTGCCTTAAACCACATGGTTAATGGGTTTTCCTTAAACTACACGGTTAATGGGTATGCCTTAAATCACACGGTTAGTGGGACTGCCTTAAACCACAAGGTTAGTGGGTCTGCCTTAAACCACAAGGTTAGTGAGACTGCCTTAAACTACACGGTTAGTGGGATTGCTTTAAACCACAAGGTTCGTGGGACTGCCTTAAACCACACGATTAGTGGGACTGCCTTAAATCACAAGGTTAGTGGGTCTGCCTTAAACCACAAGGTTAGTAGGACTACCTTAAACCACAAGGTTAGTGGGACTGCCTTAAATTACAAGGTTAGTGGGTCTTCCTTAAACCACACGGTTAGTGGGACTGTCTTAAACCACAAGGTTCGTGGGACTGCCTTAAACCACAAGGTTTATGGGTATATCCTTAAACCACACTTTTCAAATTGTTCACAGATACATCCTTAGATCATGCTCTTTACATTAAGCTCACTTGCATTTTCATTTTGCTATTGTAAAAAAACAAAAAAAAAAAAAAAAAAAAACAAAAAAATTAAGTGTACCTTATCTTTGAAAGAAATCTCTTTGAGCTTTCTTCCAAAGATGGGCAGCTGTTGACACCTAATTTTTTGTCCCAAAATCATTTCCGAAAAAAATGAAAACTTGTTTTTCCACAAAAATATTTCATTTCAAATTATTGCATATAGATTATCTAGGTGTTTAGTATAGTTTTTTTAAATGGAATATGTTTTTCCTTAAAAAAAAAATTAAATTAAATATATAAAAAAGATAAAAAAAAAAAAAGGAAAAAAAGTTGGGGCCAATGATCTAAATGTGACTAGCCAAGCCCGGGAGGTTAGATTGGAATTAAAATGGCAAATTGGGGCCAAAATGCAATTTTCAAAAGTTGAGGGACCAATTCGCAAATTTTGCAAAATTTTGCCTGAACCCTTAAATAATCATCCTGGTCACCAATTAAGTTGAAATTGAACTTGGGCCAACTCGAATCAATCAAATCGGGCAAAAAAGACCAAGTTTGTATTGAATTGGGTATTTTCGAATAAGAAAATGGCAAACTTTGAAAGACTTTCTTGCAAAATTGGGTGGGCAAAATTGCGAAATCTGGTCGAGATCTTAAACTACTATGCATGAGCTTGTTAATTGATAAAAAATCGCAGTCAAATTGATGGATTAAAGCACCTAAACTAGCTAACAAATCTCAGTCCACAAATTGGTCTTATTTCGGAGTTGCTGAGTAAGCAACTTGGTGGCCCCACCATATCCTCTTCACCTACCTAACCAGCCTTGATCTTTGCACATGATGGAAGGCCATAATTAGTAGTGCAAATGGACAAGAATTGGCCAGGGATAAGCTGCTGAAAGCACGGAAAAGTCGCAGCAAAGTCCGAACACTAAACAGTTGCAAGAGTGGAAATTTGGCTAAGTCAGAAAGTTGTTGAAGTAGCCATGTTGACAGGCTTGGTAGGTGGACAAAAGACTGATCAAAACTCCTCTAATTCAGGGGATAAGATCATGGAAGCAAGCTCTTTCAGGGACGAGAGAGAGAAGACGAGGGAGAGAGGAGAGAGCTCGGAATCGTTCCCCAAAGACACCTTCAGAAGTAACTCCAGAAAGCAAAAAAACCAGAAATTCCAAATCAACCTTCAGGGAGAAAAGTGAAATTTTCACAAACTTCCAGCCAAAATTAGCCAAAACCTTCAACTAGAGAGTGAAAATTCACTCAAAGATCTTTCCAACCATAGGTCACACGTCCCAAATGGAGATCGGGAAGGCCTCCTAAAGCCCCCCGAAAACTCCTCTCCTAGCGGGCCAAAGAAAGTCTTAATTTTTTTCGAGTGTTGAGCCCGGTTGGTTACGGGTGAAGGAAAGTGAGTGCTTTTGAGAAAATTGAGAGACAAATGAGATCTCATTTCCAGATTGAATAAGCCAACTTCCACGTGTCTCCCGAGGATAAATTCTTGGTTTCCTCGGCCAAGAACCACTTGCAAAAGAAACTAGGAAGCAAGGTAAGTATTTTAGATGTATTTTTATTCGGTTTTAAACATGTTTTAATACTGAAAAATCAAGAGGAAAACTAGTCCAAGAAACTAATTTTGAGGCTGGAATTTTTCTAAGTGTTGAAATCTCTTCAAGAGTTTTGTATGTATGCTTCTTGGAGAGGTCGTTTTGATGTGTTAACTTGGTCATTCTCTATGATGTTTATTGCATTTGAAAGCCCATGCTACGTACTTTCACTCGGATCAAGTAATGTGTCCCGTAGATCTTGCATGTGATGAGTGTCGAGGCTTGAATATGGGCATGTAACCTGTTTGCTTGACTTGGGTTCAAACCCAGATTTACAAACTCAGCTCAAACCCGCATATTTGAGACCGATTTCAACTTAGTTCTCTTGTGTTTTAAGCTATGATTTCTATCTAATCTTGCTCTTTGCATGCAGGTAGTATAATCTTGATACTTTAGTTCCACATGAGATTGTTTATGGGTTGAGATTGAAGCCTACAAACATTGCCCGAGGAAGTTGGTTTTGGGTGATTTGATGCATGCCAAGTGTTCGACGAAATGCGCAAACCAAGTTTCGATCTTGAAACGGTCAATTTGAGCTCGGTTATTATGATATTCATGTGCTGTGTTGTTCAATGTTAGCATATATCGATTTAGGAAATTGTTTTTTTATTTTTTAAAAAATAAAGAAATAAAAAAATCCAGAAATTTCAAAAAAAATATAAAAGTGATAGATGGCATCAAATTAAGGCAAAAATGACATCTATGAAATTTTCTTAATTTTAAAAGGTCATTTTCCTAATTTAATGATATTTTGGTATTTTATAACCATTTTTGTAAATAATCTATTTTGCGTAGATTAAAATTATTTGAAGTAATTTCATGCATCTAGAGTAATTTCATGCATATTTAAATTCCCATTTTGCTCACGGAGGTCCTGTCCCGGGGCGTGATAACAAGGCCATGTAATATTATTTGCCCGACTTGTATCGGGTTTTCCTTTTCTTCATTTATTTTCAAGTTATTTCAATTTCTTGGATGTTTACTTATGCACCGCTTTTCATTAATTTGAGTGTAAATTTCTCTTCTAAATTATGTTAGGATTAGTCTAGACATTAAGAAAAACAAACCTACAAAACATTTGCATGGACACTTAGTGGTTTCATAAAGATTATAATTGGTAATCAAGAATGTGTGGCCATTTAGATAAATAACTTTTCAAGTTAGTGGTACTGCAAGGGCGCTAATAGAAACATTAGCTTAAACAAGTCCCCGTTCCTAGAAATCTCTAGTTGGGTAGGAATCGAGACACCACTCCCGTGTCTCGATTAGTTTCTAGTCGACCCCAATAGGCTAGTGGCGACTCCTAGAAATATTTAGGTTGTTAAGAATTGAAATATGAAATCCAACGTCACGCGAGGTATGAGCTTGGGAAAGCCCACGCCTAATCTAGAGCCATTGGTCCACCTCTTTAGGCAAATACTCCTAAACCATTCTTTCTTTTCCCCCAAACGGAAAAAAGAGGTCGTGACAGGCATGACAACGCCACATCTATTGGTGGTACTTACTCAGGGATAAGCAAAGTACCAATGGACGTATAGGGCTCAGAGAGAGGATTTTTGGTGTGTGGAGCCGTGAACACTGAGATCACCCGATCTCAAAGTTGCAAGTACATGCTTGAGCTCGGCAGCCTTCTTAATGCCCAAATCCTTTTGGAGCTCCTCAGTACAAAAATCTTCAAGCACATCGTCAGCTCGATAGCAAGCCCCAGTTTTCACATCCTTCACCAGAAGGTCAGCAAAACTCTCCACGACGTCCCACGCTTTAACGGGATACTCCGTGAGGAAACAGGCTTGAGGGAACATTTCGTCCTCGAGACGAAAATGCTAATAATAAAAAAAAAAAAGATTAACATGCTTCTGCTCTTTCTTTTTGTCAGACCCAGAGAAACTTGATAGTGAAGCAAATAGATTTTCTTCGTCCAGATAATAGTCAAGCAATATTTAAAGATCGTCATCTAATCTTCGCAGCAGAACCCTCTTTCAACTACGATCGCGACAATTCAACTCAAATCCACGACAAACCTCACGCCAGAAGGTGATGACGTTGGAATTGACTCCGAGGTGGTCAAAGTCGAACAAGGGAACGTAGAACCGGCGGCTCTCCGGCGTGTTGATGACCTGCAGACGTTCCACCTCCCTCGTGAGGGGGACGTTGCCGGCGCCAGACACGCTGTCTTGGAGCTGCCTCTCGATGCTGGCCTCATTGATCTCGAGGTCGTTCGGAACCCTGTTGGCAGCGCTGATCTCCGGCTTCGGCGCCCCGCTGGCCTGCTTGGGGTCGAAGGCCTTCTGGAGCGCATCCTCGGAGCGGTCCAACGCGGGAGAGGCCGGGGAAGGAGGGAGAGAGAAAAGGCGCGACATGGAGAAAAAGAGCGCCAAGGGAAGTTTGACGAGGCGAGCCAGGCGAGTAGCCAAGACAGAGAAGTCAATGGTTAATATTTGGGAGTCGGCAAAGTTTAGGGTTTTTGACACTTTTCTTCAAATAAAAAATATTAAGATATGATAGTAATAAACATGCAAATTATTCTTTACCCCAAAAAAAAAAAAAAACATGCAAATTATTATGGAAATAGAATTACTCAATAATCAACGGATAAATCATAAACAAAAACGGATAAAGCAAATAAGCTAGCTTGATCTATTTCGAGTCATTGTTCTTACGAACATACGATGGTCGATTTGACTCCAAAGAAAACAATAGAAATTCATTACAGGACAATTCACAATAGAAATTTAAGTCAAATTAGCAAAGGGCAATCTTTTGCGAATTCAAGAAACGATATTAGGCACTTTATGATGTAGGACAACATGCAAATGCATTTATGAAAACATTGGAGTGTTATAAGAGTGAACAATCCCACAAATCAAAGAGGATTGCGTGATCTTTGAAATTACAAATGGGTTATAATATTTCATTTACGCATTTCCCTTGATTTTCGAAACACATTTTGCAGATTTTCTAATTGTGTGTTGATAACTTTTCCTTTTATCAATATCTTTTCCTTAATTTTGTTATTCGATTTCAATTATTTGGTTATTTTCTAGATGTCGATCTTCCTATAAATAGGCGCTTAAGATATTGTAATATGCACTTCATTATTCAAAATAAATACTATCTTTTGGAATCCTTTCCAAGCATAAATTCCTTTGCGTCACATTAAGCCAATCTAGACCTGCGTGTGGACTTCATTCTCCAATTTGGCCAACAAATATAAAAGTTGTTGCATACGCAGAGTAGCTTTACAGAAGAATATCATGAGAACTGTGTCTTCACAAAATACAACATATCAACATTGAGAAACAAAAGTAGTTAATGAGGACTTTAAAAACCAAGTTATATTACCGAAGATAAATAGGCAATCAAAAAATTTATTGTCCTATTATGGTCCGCAAGAGAAAACCAAAAGATAAGCTAATGGAAAAGTAATCTCCAAAACTTACAAAAATGCTCCTTTAAATAAGGTGTGTCCTAGGATCCCTTCAACTCCTCCAGCTTGAAATACATCAATCCAATGGTTATCCAGGTTCATAGGTTTACCATCATGCTTTAGGTTTGTCCAAAAAAAAAAGATTTTGCTTTGGACTTGTAATTGCTCGAAGTCTGTCTGCGTCCTCCATCCTTCTGAAACAGCGCATTTATGCTAGGTATTCCCCATCCCATGAATCCTATGAAAGCAAAAGTTGTACAGTATTTTCTTGAGCATGATAGTTAAATTCCTGAACTAAATCTAGTCCACCAACTCATCATAAAAAAAGTAAAAAATAAAAAATAAAAAATAAAAAACAGACCATCTACATAGATTGAGGGTATCAGATGGAACAGACAAAATGATTAACGAATAGATGAGCAATAAAAAGGTCTAATCTTTGCTCAGAATCTTCCTGGGTTAAACACCAGTTTGGCACGAGTATTGTTCTTTTTGCCCCAAAGAACCACAAGAGTTACCCATGTTACCCATGTTCTCCGAAAGGAGATTATAGAAAAGAATCGGTTCCAGTCAAATAAGCAAGCTCGTAGAAGAGCATAACACAAACCTTAATTTTACACACAACTCATATCCTCTTAACAGGGAAAGAAACATTGCCTAGTGCCTCTCTGGGAGCATCCGCAGAAACCATGTCACTTCCTAGTACCGTAACCCTGTTTGCTTTGAAGATATGAAAATAACTGCTCAAAGGTAACATGTAATGGGAACCAAAAGGCAAGGGTAGGCTCAAGATAGTGGGATAACTGTAATACTGTAATACCGAATTCCTCCAGTAGTGCCCTCTCCAACTGCCTTGGATTTTCCAGGGAGCAAATCTATGGCTATGACGCTTTCATTTGCACTAGTCCTCTGCCCAGGAACTTGCACTTTGAATCCTCCCATGCGAAAGGTAATTCGGCATCATTTAGTGAAATAGCTTCCCACATTCTATTCAATATGCAGAAGAGGAAATGATGAAGGGATATAGGTCTTGTACCATAACTCAGACAAATTATACAGACATCATGGCATGCATAAATGTATATTTTCACAGACACAGCCAAAGGATTAGTGGCCAAAGGAGTAGGGGATGGGCAGAAAAACATTCCCACGAGATAAAAATTCAAAACGATAATTTTTTATGGCAATCGAAAATCGAATGTCTCGAGAAACATGACAAATTCTTTTTAGAGCAACAGAGCTGCCTCAATAATGCTAGGAACAAAATAAACCCAAGTCTAAGTTATCAATAACTTTCAAAATGAAATAAAATAAAAGCAGATAATTGCTGATAGTTTTTATGGGACAATCAACAATTCCATGAAATCAGGAAGTGAATAACCAGCATACATTGGCTTATGTTTGAAAGCATCCAATTACACAGATGAAATTTTCGGCTTTAAAACGCATTGTCTGGGGACAAGGTTGCACTCGGCCATTCCTTTCCCCAACCTAATTGTTGCGATAGGGCGAGCGATCGAACAATAATATAGACAGAAAAAGAAAATAAATCGGACACCAGATTTACGTGATTCAGTCGTAAAGACCTACGTCCACGGGGAGAGCAGCGGCGAATTTCACTATAGATCAAGCGATACAATAAGATTACACACTCAAGTCACTCAAACACTCTCTCGGTGTTTTCCAAAGCCCAATTTATCCTAAACCTAAAGTGTTTATAAATAAACAACTCACTTGGTATAAACTCATGGCACAAAGTTACCACGCGTGCAAGCTCAAAACAATACGTTCTACGTACGGCTTCGCGTATCTCTTCAAAGCTTCACGCGGAGGACTTGCGGCTTCGTGGACGTGCGGCTTTGTCCTTCTCTCGGCATGTACGTGCAGCAGCGGCCCCTTCTTCTCGCTCGGCTTGAACGTGTAGCAGTTCTTCTACGTAGGTTTCAGCAGCTTCTTTTTGATTGAGCGGAAGCCAAGACCTGCAACAATTTATTTCTTATTTATACGTGTGTGTGTGTGCCCAGGTCAAACTTTGACCTAGGCCCACAACAAATTTGTCTTTCACGTGGGAGACCCTACGTGCATCTCTCCGCCCCTCGGCGTGGATACTTGCTCGAATTTAAGTGCTCCATATAAAAGAGGAAACTTGCTCCTTTTATTTTATTCTTTATTTCCCCTTTTATAAATCCATCAAAAGTCCAGTGAATCTCAAACTCGAGTCATAAATTAACACTAATATTGTCTGCTTTGGCGCCCACAGTGGGCCCCTCATGGGTTTGTTTTCAGCGCAGCGGAAGCGTACGTGAAATGTGTTACACATATTAGAGGGACCTAAGCCTTATAAACTAGCCCATGACTCCTCCCTAAGCGATATGGGACAAGAGAGGGACCCCTTCCCTGTGCACATTCAGGGACCGAGGCACGGATGCACCGCCATCCCTACTCTTCGCGTGCCGCTTGGGCCGTCACATTAAGTTAGAGGAAGAAGTGCTAGATGAAGAATCTATGAATTAATGATTTTGACATGGATTGAATTTGGGATATGTAGCCCTAGTGAGCATGCTTTGTATGCCCTCAATCACCAGGGGCCAAGCTTTTGCTTAAATCCCAAGGTTAGAATAACTATAGTCAACAGTTTGAAGTTTCCTCATTAATGGTATGATTCAGCGAAAAGAGCAAAGAAAGAGTCATGCATGAGCACGAGCCTAATATGATTCCACAATTAGACTGACAATTTTTGCAAAAATATGATAGACTGGACCTAAAACCTTAAGGGAACAAGAAATACAGCAACATTCATGGATGCTTTATTGTGAGTAAACTGAAAAATGGATGTAGGGGTTCAAACAGTATTAGTCCTGATCCATTGCACTAGACCAAAAGGCATTCCCAGCCAGATTGAGCCCTATCCATATCATCATCATCATCATGCCAATATGCCAGTTCATCACAATTACTCAATTCCCTGTACGCCGTTGGAACGGCTTTGCAAGATCGACATAGCTAGAAAATCGAACATCCTAAAGGCGAAAACGAAGATTTGCATACCTGATTTTGAATTCATGATTCTTGGAGCAAAACGACAGCAATATGAGCTTTGAATGCTGAAGATCTTCTCCTCTATGACCCTCGGTTCCTGGCTCGATGAGACCGCCACTCACTGATTGCCTTATGTGAGTTGAGAGAGTATTTTTGGAAGAGTGAGGGCTAAAGGAGGGACCTTAGCGCTATTTAAGAGTTTTGGACGGGCCCTCTCATCACGAGCTGGGCCTAACTCGGCCCACACAAGCCAGGCCCATATTCGACTGTTAAGAAACTTTATATCCTACTTTATTAGATCAACTCCGTAAAAACGGTTAATTATAATCTCAATTAATGTAGCCCACATCAGGAAAATTCTTATATTCTCCCACTTGGGCTATATTAATTGAGACCGTACTGTATGTGCGCACCTTTATGTTGATCTATAGATAATTCTCAATAGTCAATCCGATCCCATAAACTCTCCAACATCGGATCATGGCGGTAACTGCATATACATACATAGAGCCTTCCATGGTCACAAGTGCTATTAACTTTACTGATATGGATTTAATATGGTTGTGTGGCAAATCGATAACACCTCATAAAGAGTTTTACCTTATGTGTTATCTCCTTTGTCGGTCACTATTCTCTTACTTTAAGTGTCACAGAAAACCGGATGTGGCACTAGAGAATATCTTTATGGTTCTAATGAACTCACATATGTCTTATCTTTATGGTTAACCTTTCTTTATGTGTAATCAAGACATATGTTCAAGGCTGATAATCAGATGCCCCCAACCTTCACTCAAGGCTTACATAATACCTTGAGATTTTCCTTAGATATATGTACACAACTCAATAACAACTTATACAAAAGGAGTTGACATATATCGAAATGTTACAAAAAGTAACAAAATACATATGTAAACTTTATTAGAGCAAATCTAAAATAGCTTCCACTAAATGACAGTATCCAACGATTTTCCCAAGCCCATGTTCATGACATGTCGCTCAAATACACAAGGGTGTAGGCCTTTAGTCAGTGGATCTGCCAACATATCGTCTGTGGGAATATGCTCTACTATAATGTCACCATTCTATACCATTTCCTTTATGGTCAAAAACTTGACCTCCATATGCTTAGACCCTTTAAGACTTCTGTTGTTATTAACAAATAACACAGCAGAATTGTTATCACAATATAACTGCATGGGTCAATCCACAAAATTAAATACGGTAAATTCCTTAATGAGGTTCCGAAGCCAAACAGCTTGAGTAGCAGCTGAAAAACATGCTATAAACTCCGCTTGCATGGTAGAGGAAATTATAGATTTCTATTTCTCACTTTTCCACGATACTGCGCCTCCTGCCAACATGAATATATATCTTGTTGTCGATTTCCTATCATCCTCACAACTAGCAAAATCTGCATCTGAATATGCCAACAATTGCAAATCATTGACATATCTATAAATCAACATATAATCTCTTGTTCTTTTTAAGTATCTCAATACCTTTTTGGCAACAACCCAATGATCATGTCCTGGATTGGACTGATATCTTCCCAAAAGCCCTGTTACAAAGGTGATGTTTGGTCTAGTGCACACTTGAGCATACATGATACTTCAAAGTGCATTAGCATAAGGCACATCCTTCATTTGGTTTTTCTCAAAATCTGATTGAGGACATTGTGATAGACTTAACTTGTCACCCTTAACAACAGGAACATTTCCTGGTTTGCAATCCTACATGTTGAATCCTTCCAAAATACGATCAACATATGCCTTTTGAGATAAACCTAACATACGACAAGAACGATCCCTATGGATTTCAATACCAAGAACGAAGAATGCCTCACCTAGGTCTTTCATGTCAAAATTCTTTGACAACATTTGTTTTGTTTCACGCAGTAATCCAATATCGCTACTTGCAAGTAAAATATCATCCACATAAAGTATAAGAAAAATAAATTTCCTCTCATTGACCTTGCAGTATATGCACTTATTTACTTTGTTCTCAACAAAACCAAAAGAAGTAACAACATTGTGAAACTTCAAGTACCATTGTCTGGAAGCTTGTTTGAGACCATAAATAACTTTCTTCAGTTTACATACAAACTTACTTGAATCATTTGCTGCAAAACCTTCAGGTTGCACCATATAAACCTCTTCATCAAGGTCTCCATTTAGAAAAGTAGTTTTAACGTCCATCTATTGTAATTCCATGTCAAAATGAGCTACTAACGCCATGATCACTCTAAAGGAGTCTTTAGAAGAAACTGGAGAAAATGTTGCTTCATAGTCTATCCCTTCTCTTTGAGTGAAGCCCTTAGCCACAAGCCTAGCTTTAAATTTCTCAATCTTTCCTTTTGAATCTTTTTTAGTCTTATAAACCCACTTGCAACCTATGGGCTTACAACCTTCTGGTAATTCAACAAGCTCCCAAACGCCATTATATTTCATAGACTGCATCTAATCTCTCATTGCATCCAATCACAAATTTGATTGAGGACAGGAAACGGCATTTATATAAGTCACTGGATCTCTAATGCGGCCTATATCATAATCATGTTCTCCTAAATAGACTATATAGTCCGGCGGTATAACTGAATGCCTTTCTCTAGTAGACCTCCTAAGTGAAACCATTGCAATCTCATTTTGAGTATGAGGAACTTGAAGGACTTCATTTGTGGCCGTTTCATCAATAGGATTCTTAGTGTTAACAGGTTCAGTTTGCGGCATAGTAGGCTCCATAATTGTTTGCATAGGTAAGGAGAAAGACATAGCAGGTCTCATCATGTTGTCATGTTCACTAATTTGTAAGCAATCACGCTCTTCGGCTACATCAAATTCTAGAAACTTGGCCATTTGTGATTCCACAATCCTTGTTCCTCCACTTGGATTATAAAACCGATATCCCTTTGAATGTTTTGAGTAAGATACAAAGTAGCATCGAGTGGTTTTAGCCTCCAACTTACCTAATGTTGGATTATTCAATCTTACTTCTGCAGGATATCCCCAGACCTTGAAATGATTCAAACTTGGTTTGCGTCCAGTCCATAATTCAAAAGGAGTTGATGTAATAGCTTTGGTAGGAACACGATTCAATATATAAAAGGCTGTTTTTAAAGCCTCACCCCATAAAAAGTCAGGCAAATTAGTCCTACTCATTATACACCTTACCATATCCATGAGAGTACGATTGTGCCTTTCAGCCACACCATTCTGTTCAGGACTTCCAGGCATAGTGAACTGGGCTACTATCCCAGAATCCTCTAAGTATTTAGCAAATGGCCCTTTAATTTGCCCAACATTGCCATGTTTACCATAATATTCTCCACCTCGATCAGATCTAACCACCTTTATTACCTTTCCTAACTGTTTCTCAACTTCAGTCCGAAAAATTTTGAATTTGTCAAGAGATTCAGACTTTTCTTTAATCAGGAATAGGTAACCATATCGAGAATAATCATCGATAAACGTGATGAAATAAAAATTTCTACACAAAGTTGTAGAATAGGGCCCACTGATATCGGTGTGAATGACTTCTAGTAAGTCTGAACTTCGAACTGCGGTTTTCTTCTTTATCTTAGTCATCTTTCCTCTACAACAGTCTATGCAAATCTCTAGGTCACCTTTAAGAGTGGGCGGGATAAGTGTCTTTATTAGCCTTTCTACTCTTTCTTTAGATATATGACCTAGTCGTTTATGCCATAACGCATAAGACTGTTCCTTAGGTAGAGGTCTTTTGGAAACGACATTTTGAACTGTATTAGCGACGTATATATCATTGGGAGATAAACACAATCCATACAATCCATTGAACATGTTATAGCATCTAACCTTATTTGAACTAAAGAACATAGAAACAGTATTGTTCTTTATTTCAAAAGAGTAACCACACATGTCCAAACATGATACGGAAACTAAGTTCCGTCTAAAGGAAGGTACATAGAAAGTGTTTCTTAATATCATATTAAAACTAGTATCTAAAATCACAATGACATCTCCCACGAACTCAACGTCGATCTTGTCGTTATTTCCCACAGTGAGCTTTGATTCATCCTGATTTGGCGTCCTTACGTTTGTGAATCCCTGTATGGTAAATGCAACATGATTAGTCGCACCACTATCTAGCCACCAAGAACTGGATGGGGCTTCAGATAGGTTAGATTCACAGACAAGTGCCAAAGAATCATTACCTTTATGGTTATTTTTAGACAACCAAGCTTTATAGTTATCGCAGTGTTTCTTTATGTGTCCCATTTTCCTACAAAAGTAGCAAAGGACACCCTCCCTCTTAAAAGGTGCCTTTCGAGGAGCCATAGTGGTGGAGGGGCCAACAGCTTCAGAATTTCCCCTCTTAGGAGCTATATAGTTAGAAGTCCCTATGGCTTTAGGATTTCCTCCATGATGTGCAATCCATTTATCCTTCCTACTGGCAGAACTAGAGGATTACAAGGCAAGATGCCCTCTTTCTTTCTTCAGTTTCTCTTCCTCTGCCACCACTCTAACTATAAGGTCATTGATTGACCAAGTCTCATTTTGCGAACTATAGTTCGTCTTGATAATTCCAAAGTCCGAAGGAAGAGTATTTAATGCTTGATGCATAATGCAAGCTTAAGGGATATCAACCTGAAGAATTCGAAGTTTTGTCTGAAGATCTACCATCCTAAGCACATAATCTCTAACTCCAGTCGAGCCATCATACTTCATATTAAAGAGTGATTGCATAAGTGTACCAATCTCAACATTGGAGGAGACACGATACCTGGCCTCCAAAGCTTCCATCATTTCCTTACCAGTACAGTCAATTGGCAAGCCACTCATCAAATGTTCCTGAATTGACCGTTTCATAATGAGCAAGCAAATTCTATTGCTCTTTTCCCAGGCAACAAAATGTACTTTCTGTGTTTCTGTACTGGCATCAGTAAGGTATGCCGGCCTATCCTCAGTAAGAGCAATATGAACATCTGCCAACTCCATCCCAAACAAAAAATCCTCTTTCCATTTCTTGAAGTTTGATCCAGTAAGAACGTCAATCGCAATGGAATTGCCATTTACAGAGAATGTGACTGATTATACAAGCAATACATATAATTAGCATCATGTGAGTGCTTAACACACATCTCAAGAGCTACATACATCATCATATAAACACCTTTGGGTAGAATACATGACATGCAATTGTATACTCTTCACATGACAACGGTCCATGAAAATATATTCTAACCTTTCGCGAATTCACCACCTTTGGGTGTATGAACCACTAAGGTTAGTCACTTTTCAACCATATGCTGTACATGCATCCCTCCATGAACTAATACACAATTACCTCCTTTGGGAGTATGACCACGCATTAGAATAGGAGACATCCCATCATAATACAAGACCGACGTTTCTCAAATTTAATCAAGTGTGCCACTTTGGCGGTCACAACTCAATCGAATCATTGAAACTCTCTCATATCAGGGATATAACTTTATGACTCACATTCACTTTCAAAAGTGATTTTAGACTTGATGACAAAGGCTGTTTGTCACTAAAATCACAAGTCATGCTAATTGTATTGCTCTATTCATTAATATATGCTAATAATAAATCAACACCACACATATTCCTCAAGTGATGATATAACCATAAGCATGCAACTGTATGTCCAAAACCATAGAGAAATACATGAAAAAATACGCAAAAAATACCCCTAAAAACACATACCTTAGGGTTTCACATGCATTTTCATATCCTTAGAGGCATCAAATAATGCAAATAAATACACCACAAGGTAGGAAATTCACACACGATCACGTTGACACCAACCACGTGCCAAACGAACGTCGCATGCGCCCTCACGCGCCGCTAGAGTGTGCGGCATGTGAGTTGCACGCGCTGGTGTCCAGAAATCAGGCCGAACCCGGTCTAACCGGTCAACGGGTCGAACCAGTCAACGGCCCGACCGGCCAATGGTCGACCCGGTCAGCCCGGGTCGAGTCGATCGGTCAAACTGAGTCGGTCAACCCAGTCAACACGGGTTGGGTCAACCTAGTCAACCCCGGGTCGAGTTAACACGGGTCAGGTCAACACGGGTTGGGTCAACCCGGGTCGGCCGAGGTGACATCATCGATGACGTCACATGCCACGTGGCGGGCGCATGTAAGGCGGCTTACATGACGTCATCGGATGACGTCTTCACCGCGTGGCGGTCCACACGTCGGTGCGCATGAGCGCTCGAGCACGTGCGTGAGCCGCGTGGCAGTCCACGCGTTGGCGCGCATGCGCGCGCGCGCGGGCATGTGAGGCCTTGCGGCAGCACATGTCGCCGACTCCTAGCACCGTCTGGGCGAGTGGCGGTGTGTGAAGCCGTTGCCGGCATCGTCTCGTGATGTTCTACCCATCAAATTGCTCATATGAACGAGGAGAAACCATTTATGTAATAAAAATTCACTTTCATCGGACCAAAAATCATGAAAAATGAGCGAAATGTTCGGAGCTTGACTCAAGTTTGAAATGGGTATACACAGCAAATTTCGCCTCTATCAGAATCAAATTTCAGCATATAAATTCTTCAATATGTTCGAGTTCTAGTTTATGCCCGCTCTGATACCAAATGTAGGCCATCGGAACGGCTTCCCAAGATCGACATAGCTAGAAAATCGAAAAGGCGAAAATGAAGATTTGCGTACCTAATTTTGAATTCATGATTCTTGGAGCAAAACGACAGCAATCCGAGCTTTGAATGCTGAAGATCTTCTCCTCTATGACCCTCGGTTCCTGGCTTGATGAGACCGCCACTCACCGATTGCCTTATGTGAGTTGAGAGAGTATTTATAGAGTTTTGGATGGGCCCTCTCATCACGGGCCGGGCCCAACTCGGCCCACACAAGTCAGGCCCATATTCGACTGTTAAAAAACTATATATCCTACATTATTATATCAACTCCATAAAAACGGTTAATTACAATTTTAATTAATGTAGCTCACATCAGGAAAATTCTTACATTCCCAACTCAGACTAAGAGAAGATGAGTTTGCAAAAACTTCTCCAGAGCAAGCAATACTAACTGCAGCTACGCAAATAGTGCATCCATTTGCCATGGTAACAGGAGTCACACTAACTCTTTCTGGAGTGCGTTCCGCTTGGCTAGCAGTTAATATAGCACCTTTCAGATTAACTGTCGTGTGGAAAATGGAATGTTAAGGGACTTCTCGAAACATCCATACCAACAGGTTAATTAAAAAGCTGATGCGTCCCTGGTTCATCTGCTATTAACACAATAGAGGAAGGAAACGAACACATGACTGACAAAGATGCTTCTCCAATTGCTGGCAGAGGAAGGTCAACACCCACTAAATTTCTACGTTTGTAGACAAGATCCTGACTTCAAAGAGGACTATTTAGTAGATGTATCTAGGGTTGCCAACAGGCCAGGCTATTTTGGTTTTGCTGAAAGGTAGAGCAACCCGATTAGCATATGAATTTTATTGCTTGAACAAAACCAGAGCAAACAATAATCACGTGAAACATAAAAATGTAGTGTGGTCAGTTTTTCTTCGCAGCCTTTCCTTAAAGCATTTTTTTTCCCAACATATTTACAATTTTTTATTAGATATTGATCATTGACTACAAATATAACTTAAAAGTTAAGAAAGAATAATGGAATTTTAGACACTAGCATAATTCAGTTTTAGATCGTTTCAGGATTTGGTCAATGCCAGGAACCCATTTTGAAACCCCAGTTCATGCAGCCAATCCAGACCAAAAGTATCATAATAAAGCATAATTGAATGTATCATAAACTGATAGTACTTTGTTGGTAGATTTACCAGGCTTCTTTGCCTGGACAACCCTAGAGGTGGATACAGACAAAAAAGCCGTGTCCGAAGAAAACCATTTTAAGTCAGAGACTACCTTCGCACAACTATAAATTTCAACTTAGTTCCTCAAAAACAGGAAAACCCAATTACAGTCCAGAAAAGAGAACAGGTGGGAAAGTTCAAACCTCCTGCAACCTTTAACTGCACTTCTTGATAAATGGTGGGGGCCCAGGGAAGCATAATACTATCAGAGGAAGCACTTCTTTTGTCCAGAATAATCTTCACTTTATCACAGACCATGACTGCTTGCACAATTTTGAGAACCTACAAAAGGCGAAACTAGTAAAATCGGGCTACCTCATTCTTCCAATAACAAATTCAGCCTTGTTGATACCAGTAATTTATAATAAGTTCCTGAAATGAGCAAGATTCTTCTCTTTCTTCTTGGGAACATAGAAGTGCACATATCATAAAAAGGAAATGTCTCTGGATTAAATTTAAATGACAGAGACCTCATTTGATCCGGGACTCCCATCAGACTAAGCTAAAGAAGCTGTTAGTTTTCCCAGGTCAGAAGTAGCAGCTTTTAGGATTCTAGAATTTCACCAACTATGTTCCACTGTAATATCATTTGACACCAAGATATCTTCCAGTTCTCAGGGTGGTGGTCATACAAATTGAGATCGTCACTCTACACAGAAGGAACAACATTTTCATCAACCAAAACCAAGAACACTATATATCAAATTGTTGGGAAAATATGGGTTCGAACCTGGTAGAACAATGGAGTTGAATCTCTAGAGCAATTAAGTCAGATTTTGAGGCGTGATATCACTTTTTTTAAGGATTTATTTGCCTCACAAAATTGCTGATGGTCACCGGCAAATATCCTCCAAGATACAATAAAGTCTCAAAAATGATATAACTATATAGCAATTCTAGCAATTTCTCTAGGATCTCTCTAGGAAACAATTGAAAAGATGGTTGTAGTTTTTAAAAAGAAGGCTCGAAAAGATAAAATGATCACACACACTGTTCCTCTAGAAAAATGACATGTATATATAACTTAGTCTTAAAAACATCGGCAACTCTTCTTGAAAAATTGTAAAGCGAACTAATGTATCCTTTCGAAAAATTGCCTAAATGAACAAATGCGTCAATTCGGAAGAAGTTGAAAAATGAACAAATGCAACCTTTCTTGAAAGGTTGCAAACTGAACGAGTATTTTTTTTCAAAGGTTGTCTTGAAAAGATACAAACAAAAATTTGGAATAATAAAAGAAAATTATTAATTCATTATTCTTTTTTCAATAGATAAAATTTCGATTTTTTATTATTATTCCCCAAAATTCTCAATAAACAAAAACACCATTTGAATTAATTAAAGTTAATAAGATAATCGTACGAAATATAAAAAAAAATAGCGAATGGGTTAGTGCTAATTAAATCGCAAGCGCGCAAAGTGCACCTAATAATCGCGCACCCGCACGCAGGTATGGTATGATCTATAACCCACACCCCTTTTCTTTAGGTACACTAAAGAAATCCCATATTTATTAATTGGCCCACTTCCTCACACTTTTTTTTTATGTGAGATAAGGAAACATACATTTAGTTTGTTTTACAAACAAACTTCCAACACAAATAACTACAACATCATTAAAGAACAAATAGAATTTGCAATAACGCAAAAGAAAAGGAAAAATAAAAATGTGTATAGTGCAGTGGAGAAAAAACAGTCGTCAGATGCAATCTCAATCCCTCTTCTTTCCTTTCTTTTTTCTCAGTCGGGATGTCAACATGGAATAGAATTCAAATGTGATGAAGTAATTTTGTATAAAGCCAAATATCCAGCATATGTACAAGATCAAGATATGAATACTTAGTTTTTCTTAGATTAAATCAGCACACAGACAAAGCGCAAACACGTCAATAATATTTAGAAACTACTAGAGTTCAGGAAAGACAGGGCTACCTACCTGTGATTGCGAACTTCTTGTGAGCCAGGTCCTTGTGAAAAAAAACCTTTATTGATGGTCCGTGACAAGATACTAACTTGTGACAGAACATCAAAGTTTGCGTTTTGAAATGCCTGTCTAGATGTTATGTAGCATTAGCTTCTGGATGTGGAGAAAATTACCATAAAAATTCAAAGCCTATTGCAAGTGTATTAATTTAGTTATAGATCTTCTAATTGTGTCAATTGAGTCATAAACATTTTCACGTTTTGCTAATCGACCCTAGGCGATGATGTCACATCCCTCTCCTAGGGCTAGTGAATGCCATGATGTCCTCGCTAGCCCTAAGTCTAGGGAAAGAAGAAAAAGTAAAGAAAAGAAAAGAAAAATTAAAAAAATCAAAAAAATTAAAAGATGTCAACGTTAGTGCCGGCCGTGCCACATAAGACAACCGATGTCAATGTTGGTGATTTCATGCCAAAACTAGCCAAATGGACTCAAATGACAAAATGTGATAATATTTAAGACTTAATTGGCACAATTAGAAAGTTTAGGGTTAAATTGATACAATTCTAAGGGGTTGAGGACTTTTTTTTTAATAATTCTCCCTCTGGATATTGGCTGCAATTCTCTATCAGGTTTATCCGTTGAGATTTTGTTTCAAACAAATATGTAAAACATTTACTTGTACTCCTTTGTGCTGACTTGGTGGTTCGAATTACATCATATCCACATGACTAGAATCATATGCATGGGCGGATAAACAAGCCTGAAAAATCATGGATACCGTGAAAAAGTAATTAGATAGATTTGGAAAATTTTGTTTTCTATTCAAGTGGCAAATAGGATATGCTCCAGACTTCCGAGTAGTTAATATGGACGTTGACTTCGAGATTGGAAATTCGAACATTGGTCAACAAGTTTTAGTTTTTGTTGGTAAGAAAAATGACTAATGAAATTATGACTTTTTTAACCTTAGGATAGGCACAATTGATTGAAGTCTCAGAAGATTTCCAATTGAGAAACGAGAGGTTACCTAATTGAATCACATTAAGTCCTCACAGCTGAGACACATGAAACAATTATTGGGTGCAAATTCTCTTAAGGTGGATAACTCATGACTCATAACTCATAAGTTAGATCATACTAGGAAGTGAGGTTATTCTAATAAATAGGGCAATATAGGTATATAATATTCATGTTTGTATTTCAATCATGCTAATTTAGACTCTTTCAAATTATTTAATTTACTCATGTTGACATCAGAATTATTGTCAACAATCAAGCACACGTTTTAATAGAAATAAATAATCGGAAGAACAAAAAGAAAAAATTAGTGAGCCCATATAAAAAACAATCTAAATAAAAGAAATAAAAAATCAATCAAAGCTTCAGTCCATTTTCCCCTTTATCGGCCTGGTCCAATGCGCTTTCAACGCGTGTTCGGACTCACTTTTTTGGCCCACAAAACCTGAAAGAGATCAACTCGTGCAGAGTCAATCAACTCTGGCCGAAGCTGTAGCTAGAAGTGGTAAAATGGGTCTTAGATATATAACCTATTTAAATCATAAATAAGTCATGTATGGATAATTTATTCTTTAAAGAAAATAGTTAAATGGGTTTAAAATTAAAAGTTTAAGATAAATGGGTTTTAAGTGGGTTGGGCTTAAAATCAATGCCTCACAATCTCTCTCTTCCTTTTTTACCTTTATAAAAATATTTTTTTAATAAAAATCTAAAGTATAATTATTTTTTATATTTCCATTTTCTTTTCTTTATTTTTTATTTTTATTTTTATTTTTCTTCCTCCTTCCTAGCCGATGGTTGACATGGTGACGATTGACGACCGGCTAGGTGAGGCTCAAGCTCGTTGGTGTCAAGCAATTTCGACGAGCTAGAGGCTCTCTTGTGGCTAGTCGCTCACTATTGTTGTGGCTGGTGATCAGCTGAAGAATAAGAAGAAGAAGAAAAAAGAAAAGAGGAAAAGAAAATTTGTATAAAATAATTAATATTTTTAAAATAAAAATAATTAAAATTTTGATTTTAAAAAATTTATAAAAATTTTCCATTATATTTGTATTGCATAAAAGTATTTTAGCAATACCATTTTCTTTAAAAAAAAAAAAGAAATAATTTTTTTAGGTTTAATTAAATGGGTTAAATATAAGTTGAGTATGAGTCGGATCGAGTATGGGTTAAAAAATTTACACTACGATAAATTAGTCATAAACAGATTAAATTGGTTGATTTGGGTTGAACCATTTATGACCTAACCCAAGCTTGACCAAATCCATCCGTTTGACGGGTCTAACTTTAGCTCATGAGATGTCTGTCTCTTGCTCTTTGGAAGAAGACGTGGGCGGATTTTGTTCCCAATTGATGCTCTATCGCTGATCTGTATCCTTGCCGATGATGCAGTCCGGAGCTGTCACAGGACCACTAGGTCATTGGCCACTCAAAGCATTACTTCGGCAAGTATGAACAGATGAGTCGAAATCTGATCCCTATTTGAATGAAAATGACACCAAACTTGCTGTGAACTGATGCATATTAGCTTACACGTCGGTTCTTAGTCTGGAGTTCGCCTTCCGGTCTGTTTTCAACATAAGAACAACCCCAAGAAGTCGCTCGTTAGGTGTTTGATGAAATTGCCAAGTCAGTCCAACATGAACATGCTACCGATTTTGGTCTGTTGCGGAAGACGACAGGAGCAGGAGGAAATAGTAAAAAAAAAATGATGAATAAAAGGAAGTACGGATGAAAAGAGAAGAAAATGAGAATTATGAGAAAATTGGCACTTTTAATAAAAATAGTTTTGATGTGAGCCCATGTGCTCGTGTGTTCGAACGATTTGGGCAGAATCTATTTCCAGTAAATAGGGACTTGGTTTGTTTCTATAGAGAATGGGGTTGGCTTATGTTAAACGAGTCAGGCTTGTTTTGATTTGGGCCGAGTCTATGCTAATAGGTTTGCTCGGCTTGAGGGAGACCCCCATTATAGTAGCCCAATGTGTGTTCGTGGCCCAGGCCTGTCAGATCATATTAGCCCATATTCGGACTGGGCCCCAGGGCCCAGCTCGAGTCCCTTATTTTCCAGAACATAACAAATTAATCAAAAAATCGAAAATTCAAATAACTAAAAAAAAAAATCGATTACAAACTTGGTTAGGAAGTGCCACTAATTGTCTTTTAGTGGATTTTGTCATTAATTAGATTGTTTGCATAATCGTTTGTTTTGTTTGGCTTTCCATGTGAGTATTTAGATGTGTGTTAGATTTTAATGCACATTTGTCGCTAGGTAGGTTAGAAAGGTGACTAGAAGCTAATTAGGGGATTAATGATGGTAGCCTTCTACGTTGTGCACACAAGTGAGGGTTACTAATCGTTAATTGTATTCAATGAACCTTTAGATTGATTTGGAGGGCTGGGGACAATTGAATCGTATAGGTGAATTTAGATTCCCGAGCCGAATTGCTTTGTTATTTGTTGATTGCTCAACCTGTTGATTGGCTACTTTGATTGTTTGCATGATGTGAGTGTCGGATTTGGATGGTGTTCGATACCAATGAGGATATTGATTATGAACTCCCCAGAGATTGAAGGCCAAGAGTGGCGGTCCAAATGACGATAAATTCAGCTTGGTTTAGGCTAGTTTATTTCTGATTAGGCTAGTTTAGCTATTGGACTTAGGTGCTTATAAACTAGTTAGCTCAATTTTTTGATAGTCCAATCCTTTGCCCACAGATAGGACATCCTTTGTTGTGACTTTCCCAAGGGAAAATTTTTAAGGGGGTTCAACGAATTGCCAGGCGGGTGCCAATGGTTACTCTTGCAAGGCGACACTTACTCTTGACACAGGTTTTCTCAAATCCTACCAATAGCAATTTAGTTTTCTTATTTTAATTATGCCAATTGTTTTTACTTTAAGAGCCACTAATCTATGAAAGGCCAATTAGAAGCCAAATAAAATTCTGCAAATTAGAGATTTGGTGCTTGGGGAGTTGATTAGGTAGATGTTGTCGAACTCCTAATTTAGTGCCTTTACTCTTTTACGAAAACGTTCCATGCAATTTATCATGTTAATTTTAATTTTTTTTTCCTTAAAACAAGTAAATCTAAATTATCCTATGGGCATACTCATACAACTGAATATAAACATAGCGATAATCAAACAAAATTTACAGCCACCTTGTCATTTAACCCTCGTACTGGACCCTGTGATCTATAAAGGGAAAGTCTATGCAAGTTCTCTAATACAGACCAATTTGTCAAACCAAATATTATTATGCGGATGTAATATGTTATGCAAAAATGCACCGTAAATAAATTATTTTCCTAAATGAGCTATTAAACGTGGTAACAAAAAATAATGCAATCTAAAATGCCAGACGATACTAAGAGAACGAATCTATTTATATAATATGAATATGCGGAACCCCCAACTGCACCCCTAGACATGTTTTAAGGATTTTTTTAATGATGACACAGAATGGAATTAATAGCTTCCAAGATAAAATTTTTGGATGTTTTCCTTTTTATGACATGTGATTTATGGAAATAAATATGCAAATATAACGATTAAATAACAATGCAATCTCAATGCCATAATGCAAATTTAATGCAAGATCCTCTCCTAACATGTAAAGTGTGATGTAATTGAAATTACACAATGAAATTAGGCAAAATTGACATGTAAATCCAGAATTTCCAGCACCCAACTAAACAATTTCACTCGATACAAACATTTTGAAATTTAATCGAGGAACAAGAATAATTCTTGCACAGGCTTACGCTAACAGACAGAAACATGCATCTTGATTAGAGACCAGTCCTATCAAGTTATGGCTCCAATTGAAGTCCCAACAAACACAGTTTGATGGCCAGGCTTTGATCTCACCGAAATATCTAACAATGTATTCAGAATTAGCGATGAAATCGACCGATTAGTGAAGAAGGTTTAAAAAACTTTAAAATCAAATTGGATCCTAAACGGAGTCATTATCCCAAATGGCACACATTAAATTATACCTGAACCGATATTAAAGAAATCAAAATCGATCATCGGAGGCAGTTCATGGTGACTTTGTGACACCTTGTGATAGTACAAATAGTAACAGCAACATGAATGCTCAAAAGTGGAGAATGGTATGATAAGGGTGAATTGGTGAGCTGGGGCGGCGGTCTCTTTTCTATACAAGCTTCTCTGAACACCGTGTGTTGGTAACTTACCAACGTGTTATCGGCTGAACAAGTTGCTAGTCAAAACTTTGTTGCTAACTTGTTCTGATAATTGTCAATGCTTTTCACATGTTATCGGCATGGAACAATATTCAAACTTTTACCCTACGGAATAATAGATTCATCCAACTTCGGCTTACAGAGTCTGCTCATTTTACATTAATATAAATGCCCTATTCTATTAAACAAAAGCAAGAGACTTTTTACTATATAATCAAGTGGATAGATAGAGAGAAGCCTGCTCATTTTACATTAATATAGATGCCCTATTCTATTGAACAAAAGCTAAGCACTTTTTACTTTATAACCAAATGGATAGATAGAGAGAGATGTTGGAGAATAATGAGTACAACTTCTTTATTACTGCAAGCTTCGATAACAATCTTCCATTTCGAGGAGAAACCATCAGGTCCATAGTAGTTGCAATGGCGCATATCTCTGAAATTGGATAAGTCGATGCGTAATTTCATGCTAGGTGTCATGTTACCTGCAACTCACAAATGTGAGAATAAATGCTAAAAACAATTAGAAACATCTAGCAACAAAGTAAATATGAGAAAAGAAAATATAAATCATGAGCGATAGATTGTGATTTTACTTACTAAAAAACCTCGTATTTGCATAGTCGGAATTGAAAAACTCTTTTGAACCAAAACATGGTAATCATCCTCAGGATCAACAGTTTTACAATAATCCTATCCAATGCCTGAAAATAGGAAATCCTCCAAGATGGCTTGAGAAGTAATATACAATAGAATCCCAAGATTGCCACTATGAAACCTGGTCCGAATCCTGAGTATAACCAAACAATAATGGAGTCGCCTTCATTAGACTCATCTTCGATCATATTGTGACCATCTTGTCCATCCTTATTATTATGCTCTTCTCCAGGACAAACTTTTAAAAGAGGAGCCCCACAAAGTCCATCATTTCTGCGATAAAAAAATTGATCATCCAAGGTGGTTAGATGATTGCTCGATGGAACACGACCGGATAAATTGTTGAAGGAAAGATCCAAACGACCTAGAGAGTCTAAATTGGATATGCTAGGAGGGATTCCACCCGATAGCTTGTTATTGGATAGATCAAGTGATTCTAATTTTCTCAAGTTCCCGATATCTACAAGGATTTCTCCAATGAGCTTATTGCGAGAGAGATTCAAATTCTCAAGTTGAGCAAGCCAAGTCAGCCCTTTTGGTATTTGTCCATCTAATGCGTTGCTTGAAAGGTCTATGGAAAATAAATATCGAAATGAGGTAGTAAATTCTCGGCTTGTTCCTTTCATATCAACCATAATCGAAAAGCCCAATGGAAATCTCCTATTTGGAGTAAAATTCGAATCGGGCCACATCAGTGAGAAGTTGTTGAAACAATGAGGAATGCCTCTAGAAAGGTTGTTATGCGCTAAACTTAAATATCGGAGATTATCAAGATGGCAAAGCTGCATAGGAATGTCCCTGGTGAAGTAATTTCTCTTAAGATCAATTATCTCAAATGATTGAGAGTGTCGTCCAAACGAAGGTATTCTACCAGTGAATTGATTGTCACTAAGATCGATGTATACCAAATCTAGCTTTAGTAAACACTTTGGAAGCACTCCATTCAAGTCATTTTCATGTAGGCTTAGAACTCCTAATTGCTCCAAATGGCATAGAGAGTACGGAATTTGACCATTTAACTTGTTGTCTCCCAATGAAATCCATTCTAGATTTTTCTGCGACTTCCTCCAACATTGAGGAAGTCTCCCAGATAGTCGATTCTTAGAGAGATCAAGAAAATGCAATTCATCTGACATGCATAATGAATTTGGAATGCCACCGGTGAGGTTATTTCCATAAAGCGATACTAACCTTAATAGTGGAATCTTTTTTCCAATAATTCGAGATATGTTCCCTCTAAGCATATTGTTTGATAGATCCAACAATTCAATATTAGATAAAACATTAGGTAGCCAATGGGGAACTTCTTCTGAAATGCTAGCATTTGACATGTCCAGTATTGAAATGTTCCTTTGTGTTTGAAGCCAATTTGGGAATCTTGGTCCCACTTTGCAACCAGACATGAAAAGCTTTTGAAGTTGGAAGGAAGGAACCCAAGATGCGCTAATATTTAAAACAAGCTTGTTCGAATAAAAGTATAACACAGTCAAGCTAGTGAGATTGGCAAAGTGAAGTTCGTTGACAACTCCTTCCAATTGATTATTACGAATGTCCATCTCTTCTAAATTGAATAGTTGCCCAATACTTTCTGGAAGGTTCCCACTCAATTTGTTAGAAGAGAGGCATAACTTTCTCAAAGATGATAGCTGGCCCACAATAGTAGGAATAGAGCCTGATATCGAGTTCCATGAAAAATCAAGGAACTTGAGATCTTGGAAATTCCCAAATTGATTGGGTAGTTGACCACTTAAATTGTTGCCGGAAACATCAATTGTCTTCAAGTTACTTCGTCCACAAATCAAAGCACTATCTTCGCTATCGGAAATTCTCCCACTAAATTTGTTTGAACGCAAGCTTAGAACTTGCAAGTTGCAGAAAATGCTCATGTTCTTCAAAAGTTCACCTTCCAGCCTATTGTTAAAGACATCAAGGTATCTAAACGACCGACTATTTGCAAGGATGACAGTGGGGAATATGCCTCGGAGATAATTAAAACTTAAATCTAGATGTTCGAGTTTGGTCAAGTTTTGAAGCCAAGGAGGAATAGATGAATTCATAGAGTTGTGACTCAGATCAAGGAATCTAAGAGAAGTGAAATTGGCAGAGAAAGAGTCCGAAGCATCTTCCAAATCACATCCCCTCAATATTAAGAACTCTAGGGATGAAAGCATGTTGATAGGACTTAACCAATCTCTAGGGTTGAGAGGAGGGACATAAGACATGTCCAAGTACTTCAAGTTAGAAAATGTTGATAGCCATTGGAGGTTCTCTATTGTTATAGAGGGCCAATTCCACAAGTTACTAACATCCAAGTACCGTAAGCTAGAAAGGTTCCTAACTTCATTGGAGATTTGTCCATAAAAGCCCGCGGATGAGAGGTTCAAATACTCCAATTTTTGAAGAGAAGCTAAGGACTCTGGGAACTTTTGAGCTGAAAAATTATTGAAGCTAAGGTCTAGATACTTCAAATGCTTCAGTTCGTTTAGAGCAAGATGTGTCTTACCTCCCAAACTGCACTCTAAACCACCACAGGGATTACGTAGATCAAGCTTTGAGACGTGACTAGTCTTCTTGTTGCATTCAACTCCTTCCCACTTGCAACAATCTTCACCAGTCCATGACCACAAACGTCTCGAAGGATCGATAAGATCTTGCTTGAACTTTAGAAGAGCTTCCCTCTCGGTGACTATGCAGCTTACATTTGTGAAGGTTTTGGAGTGACTAAATTTCAAGCTTTGAATGACAAGAAGTGCAAAAAAGAGTGTAGACACAAAACTAGTGTAGATGTATGGCGCCATTGTTGTTAAGAATGAACCAGGGAACTTATGTTATATATAGGCCAAAAAAGTACTTCCCTTTCTTTCTTTTAGTTATACTAATCTTGGTCTTGATGCACAATAACAAAGGAAAAAGAAGAAGAAGAAGAATACATTAACATTTCAAAGTCCTTTTCTACGGTCAACCTTTTGATAATGGGAAAACCATAACATATTGGTCCACTTGTTGGACCAAGACCAATTTAAAACCCTTTAGGTTAAAACTAAATTTAAGTATAAGCACAATTCTAAAAAAGATTCCTTTCGGGTTAATAAATTCATTATAAATATTGGCCACCAAATGCAACAACAAAATTTCAAGTCATACCTTACAAGACCCGTCATATGGTCAATATACAAAATGCATTGCTTAAATAAATACATTACTCGAATCTTATCATTATCAAAATCATTTTTCGTGCAGTAAAGTACCATATTGATCCACCATTGAGGGACCACAAAAAGCCCCTGCTCATGCAACCTGCAACCACAACTTCAATACACTCTGCTCACCAAAAACAAGGAAAAAGAAGATTAGAAGCAACATAATTTTCATTGGACCTTCATTTTAGTGTCAAATTTTTTCAAGCGATAACGTAATTGCTACATTGGTGGAGAAACGGTCACTTAAGTCTCTCCGATGACAAATTCTGACAATTTAGCCTACGTAACTTTTGTTATAATAAAATATTCATACTTTTCTTTTCTTATAATAAAGAATTCCAATAGGGCAACGTCAACTAAATGACAAAGCTTCCCTCAGTGTTCTTGCGTTTGTGTACGTATCCGTTGGGAAGAAATAGAGCAAAGCTACGTTTCCCAATGGAGAAATAAAACTCCCTTTTCTTAGCCCTTGTTTGTCTTCATGATGCTGTAGTTCTCACTGTTGACTCGGTGAAGAAGTCTTCGGGCTCGGAGGAAGAGGAGGCCTTGCAATGAAGATGAGGCCATGATTGGAGGATTGAAGACAGGGCCTTGTAGTCAAATCGCATCTTGATCAAGCTTTGAACGGTTTCCAAACTGTGATCACCTTAGCCAACAATTTGATAAGGAGGTTTTGATAAGGTGATTTTGCCCCAATCTAATGAATTAGGTTAGTGTTCTTCAATAACACATTGAATTTTGTCCTAGTTCCTTAATTTGGGGCAAACAGATCTATAAATCACATTGTCTAGAGGTTTAATTGTTAATTTTGTATTGCCAACAAACTACATTGGATGTTATATAATATAATATTGTCACGTCAAATTTTTCGATAATTTAAATCGCCGATAGCACTGAAGTAATCAATTTTTAACGGAAGTGGTCCTTAACTGATTGCTTAAAAAGTTCTGACATTGAAATAAGCCCTGTTTAAAAATTATTACACTTATAATATCTCCTTCCCGAAATAATTCAGGAAACTTCATGATATACTTGTAAAAATGAGAGAACATTGCATCAGAGAAGTCAAACCCAGTGACTATACTCCCACCAATTAGGTGAATGGTGTCATGGAGCACTGTCATTGGGTCGTCCATCCGGAGCTGGAGAATCTTTGTCAAAAAAGGAACAGAGCAGAGTGAGAGAGAGAGAGATGCCCAAAAACAAGTCAAAAGAAAAAGGATTAAAAAAACTTAAACCAGCAACAGAGAGAAAGACCAACAATGTAACCTGCGAACTTTCCTTTCGACCCTCAACACTCGCCGAGTCCGTCCTCTTAACCAAGTGATTGGATTGGGAAATATAAAAAACAATAGACTGAGAAATTACTTGAATTTCAGCATTGCCACATGAACTGATGAGATTTGAGAAAAGAGTTCTTTGTTTATGGATATCTTGACTTGGTATGCGTATTGCGTGGTTGGCAACTACTTTAATTACATCAATGGCATACACCAATAGCAATTGTCTCAACTTTATCAAAATAAAGAAGTATGAAGAAAGCGTGATGGTTATTCATACCTAAAGTTTGACTCTTTCATTTAACAAATCTATATTGCGTGTTTAGCATTTAGGTGGTTGTTGTGACCCTCCCTCATAGGGTAGACAAATTACCTAGTGAGTGCTGACAGTTCATCTTACGAGGTGATGCACACATTGACTTGAGCTCTCTCAAATTCTTCTGATTGCAATGTTGGTCGACTCAATAAATTAGGCAAATTGTTCTTACTTTAGGAATTGCCACTGATTTATTTGAGGTCAGTTAGAAGATAACATAAGTGCGGGAGATCATTTCACTTCCATAACCCAAAAAATCGAGAAAGAGGACTTGATTACAGCGCCCAAATCTGGTAATTTTTTTTTAGTTATATTGAAAATGGTTGATTAATACAATCCTGTTCATTTTTATTTCCTAGGCACATCCATTTAAGTGAACTTGCGTGGCTATTTGCACGATTGCATTTAAGACTCACACAACTATACAATATCACAATCAAAAAAAAAAAAAAAAAAACAAGTGCGGCAATTGAAACCCAACATAATATTAGATAAAGAATATACACTGCCGTGTTAAGTATCAGGATAGGGACCTCCGAAAGTTGTGCATAAAAGTAAAACTTGAGTGACGACCCCGAAGAATTAAAGTCAATAAAACGGTACCAAGCTTGAGTCAAACTAAGTCCTATCATACAATTTCCATCTAAATGCACCACGGATGTCCCTTTTTACCTACTTATTTTATTTTGAGATTTTCTATTGCTCCAATCCCTCGGCGAATGAATTTTTTTCCTTTTAAATCCTGGCCCCATTACGTCTCAAACCGCCACTCAGATTTTTTCTCGTTCACCTAAAGATTTTGTCTCTTCTTGCTCACCTTTTCCTTAAGTCACTTGTTTGTCTCCTCTCTTATTATATTTATTTTTGACTTAACTGACACATGCCCCAACCCCCATTTTCTTTCTCTGTTTTCACACCTTTTATTCGTTTCATAAAAAATAATTTATACACAAATATTTTTAAAATTTTCCAATATTGATTTCACATAAAATAAACTGATTGAGAAAAACATTTTTTATTAACGAAAAAAGTCTTCTAAAATATGGAAATTTTTTCGCTTTTTAGAAGGAAAACATTTTCCTCATTCATTCTCTCTCATCTCACATCTTGCTAGCCTCCTTTTTTTTTTTTATGCGAATTTGTATTCTTTTTATTTTTATTTTTATTTTTTCTATTTTTCTATTTTTCCTTATTCTCTGGTGCCAGCCACGTCACAATTGACGATCAATCATAAGTGAGCCTCAAGCTCGCCAACCTCGAGCGAGCCAGGCTTACCACATTGACCTCTGGTTGCTCGCCAAATCAGCGACCTCGAGCTGGATACTCGCCAAATTGATGAGCATAAGGGTCGAGGCTCGGCTGATTAGCGAGTGCGAGCCTCTGGCTCGTCAACCTTAGGCTAGCTTGAGCTCGCCTTTGGTCGATCATTGGTCGTTGCCATGGATGGCAACCAACCGCAAAAGGAGGAGGAAAAGAAAAAAAGAGAAAATAAAAAGAAATAAAAAAATTAAAAAAAATGAATTATTTAATATATAAAAAGAAAATAAAAATATTGAAAATACGAAGCAAAATCATATCGAATTTTCGATGCTAAATGGCAGAAAATATTTTATACCTTTTTTTTTTCAAGTTTCAACTCAACACCGAAAAATATTTTCATTTTCTTAGAAATTAGCTTATTGGAAAATATTTTCTAAAAATGTTATATTTTTTGTGAAACAAACGTTTTAGTTTTTTCTCTATTCTCTCTTTTGTTTTCTTTTTTAGTCCCCTGAGCAATTATATACATTGCGTACCTTTGCAAGGGAAATAGAAAATACCAAAACAAAATCCAGTCATCTTTGGAAAAACTTGTTTAGGGGACTGCTTAGGAGATATCCAATCTTACCTATTAAGGAGTGGTTCGTACTCCCTATCAATAGGAAGGCATGAGGATCCGACAGTGCCCGATGGGGGTTCTAGGAGGTAATGCCTTTGCGACGCCAGAGGGCATTCATAGTTATAATTTGGGCCTGTCTATTATTGGTATTGTTGGCTTGTCCCATGCATAGCTACCATTTTGCCTACATAATCTCTTTCTCATGTTATCGAAATTTGTAACAAGAGATGGAATGTGATAATTATAGTGAAAGCTTCTACTACCCTTAAACTCAAGCGATCTAGGATAAATTAGAATGAATCAGGATAAATCTTGTGTCTTGATTTCTCTTTTTCATAGTCACTTTTTATTTCATTGTATTTATGTGCCTAATCCTTATGTCATCGAGGTATCTCCCCATCATTTTCGTGCCAAATTCACGGGAAAATGAAACGGGATGGAGAAAAGAGACAAGGAATGTTGCGATATGAATCCATTGCCATACGAGCAAAAATTGAACAACGAACGAGGACTACCTAAATTCCGCATTGTATAAATGCTACTCCACCGGAAATCATCAAATGACCGCATATGCGGACTTTAACATCTAATCGCGCAGCAATGTTTGGAACTCTGCTCTTTAGTTGTTTAATGTGTGATTTCAAATTCAGAGACCTTATCTTGAACATGCAATTAGGCAAATTCTGGATCGTTACGTAAACTTTTGTTGACACTTAAAGTTGGCTGTATTATCATGTACCAATCACGTGGACAAGAATTTGTTATTGACACTCAAAGTTGGCCATACTATCATGATGAGAAATATAATGAAGTTGTACATCATAAGAGTATTGATATACTATCAGTTATTGACAAGCATGCAGATAGAAGCTTAGGGCGCGCATGATAAAATTTCTATTTTTTTATTTCTTTATTTCTTTGTTCCCCGGAATAGGTTTGGAACAGAAATCCATTTGGTAACGCAATTTAATTTTTCTATTTCTAGAATAGATTTCTGTTCCAGAAATAGATTTGAAGAAAAAATCAAAAGCTAAAATTTTTAATTTCTCAGTTTCTGAAATAGAAATTGAGAAATTAATTTCTGGCTAGAAATCAATTTATGTTTCAGAAATTTTGTCATGCACACCCTTAGTGATCAACGATGAAGCAGTGGACTGTCATGTGTCCAGTTGTCCAAATACAACGATGATGACTAAAGTGGCTACCCAAATGGTTTAGGTAGTAAGCGTTTGGCTAGAGTCTTCAAAATATTTCAAGAGGCGCGAGAGAACACGCAATTGGGAAGGTGGTTAACGTCTAGGTACCCAGTCATAGGATTGACATTGATAAACCAGGAAATAGTAAAACATGATCAAGGCAGTTACAAAGGAGATGAGTGAGTTGGTTACAGAGGAAAAGGAATGAGCCTAAGATGGAAGTGTTACTAAGAGATGGACAATTGCTCGGCGGTTACCAAGTTTCCCTATAAATACCCTAGTCATCCAATAGAGTGCCTCTCCTGGGCACCGGGAACAACACATCAAATGTCTTTACTTTATCTTTACATTATCGCATTTTAGTTTCCTTAGTTGTAGCTTTCAAATTTCCGTTGTTGATTAGATTCCGGCAAGTGTCTTTATCTTGGTGTAATACCGTCGATTAAATTCGGGTGTTATATCTTCTATCCAACATTGTCGATTGAATTCCGATTTTTTGTCCTTTATCCAAGTGCATTGTCATTGATTAGATTCTGGCATTGTATTGGTATATGTTTGAGCTATGCTGTTGATTAGATTCCGGCATAGTTTGGGTTCAGTTTGAGAATATGAGCTTTAGCTGTCAGGGTTGTACAATTGTGCTTGTAATTGGAAATCTTATAATATCACATTTGATGTTTTCTGTCTGGAATTAGCACAGAAGCTTTGTCTTCTTCAAATAAAATTCAAAAATATCATTTGGTGAAAGATATTTTATTGTGGGAACAAAAGCGGTGAAATGATTTTTATTTTCAAGTTTTAAAAAACGACTTCATTAGAGCCGTTATTAAATCGCACATTATGCGGTCCCTTACGGCTACCCCCATTAAAATCAGACCAAATAATCATCAACAAGCCGCAGCTAACTTAGGCTTGGATCGAACAGCTCGTGCATTAAAAAAAATTTCCAAAAGGAAAATAACAACGAAACAAACTGTAAACTAGTCGAAGATGAAAAAACACCTTGGCTTCTATTGTTTGCTTCAATCATAAGGATGATCGAAGGCCTTCCCCTTTAGTAGCATTCATATGGGATAAGTATATTAGAAATCTTTATGACACTCACTTAAATGCCATGACTTTTCTTTGCGCTCGCTTGAGTGTTATAATTTTGAAAAATTGATCACTTAAGTATTATTGGCAATTTGTGTTACTGGAAAATCTAACGTGGATGTTGATTGTCTTATGTGACATTGTCGACGGTGCGCCAAAACAATAAAAAAAAAAAATTCACGTCAAAATGGAATATTAATAAAAAAAAATCCATAGAGGATGATTTGTCAGGAATAACACTTAAATGATCGATTTTACTTCGATGTAACACTTAAGTGAGAAAAAAGTTATAGCACTCAAATGAGTTTTGTATGAAAGTTGTAACACTTATATTATCCTTATTTTAATCATTTTCATTTATAAGTGAAAAAGTTGTGGATGGCTAATCAATGTTGCTATCCCGCTGAACTTTATAATTAGGGTTCCGTACAAACAAATGCCTTGCATTATTTAATTTTTTATAAGATGTATTAATAGAAGTGGGTACCAATATGTAAAATTAGGTATTTTTCATTAATGAGGCCCATTACATATAAAATCCAAAATGTTTTAAATTTAATTTTCAACAACTATCGAAATTAAAATATCATCAAAATAATGATTATGTATTAATACATTAGTAGTAATTATAAATTACCTCATTCGCCTCTCCTTTTTTCCCAACCACCATATGGCCCCTTGACTTTAGAAACACATCATACTCTCCCTTTATTTTACTTGTATCAATTCAAATATAAATGAGCTGGTTAGGTTTAAGATTTATATGTGCAATTATGTGAAAGGATAAACACATAAAGGCTCACACGTTTTCCATCCATTTTTTGACTTTTGACACCCTCTATTACCTTAAATTGACCATAATATTCTCTTGCAGGTCCAAGAATCTCCATCAACGGGCACATGTATAAGCATTTTTGTGATAAGTATATAAGGAGTGTTATAATTTTCATACGACGCTTGCTTGGGTGTCATACCTTTTCTTTCAATTACTTAAGTGTCACATTAGAGTAAAAATCGATTATTTAAATGCCAATTTTGGCAAATCATCCTTCATAAATTTTATTTAATTTCCCATTCCAACATGTATTTTTTTTACTTTTGAATTTTTTATTAATTATCTAAGTCAATGTCGGCAATGCCATGTAGGCTGATCGGCGTTCACGTCAAATTTTCTGGTGAGGCAAATTTCCGATGGCACTTGAGTGGTTATAACTTTTTTTCACTCATTTAAGTGCCATATCGAAGTAAAATCGATCATTTTAATGACATTCCGGCAAATCAACCTATGTGAATTTTTTTTTATTAATTTTCCCATTTCAATGCGTATTTTTTATTTTTGAATTTTTTATTAATTATTTACGTCAACTTTGGCAATGCCACGTAAGGCGATTGACATCCACACCGAATTTTCCGGTGAGGCAAAGTGGTCAATTTGTCAAATTTGTAATATTCATATGAGTATTGTACAAAAGTTATGATACTCCTATTGTATTTAGCCCCCTTCAGATCATGCTGCACCCATAGTGTCTTACCCTCGGATGTTGTCATGTGAGTTGCTGCCTCCTTCAATATGTTCATAAACATGATATAATCATTGGCGAGCGGGAATCATGAGGCAGGCACCGTGCAAGGATTCTATGACAAATTATCAGTTTGATGACCATTCGAATTCGAAGGACTATGTTAGAATATTGAATAACAAATAATATCTTCATTTAATAGCTTAAGGTTTTAAAAAAAATTGGCAAGGGTTCCATAAAATTTGACATGATAACAAAATAGGAATTCTTCGGTTCAAATTTTTCCAAACCCCCTTTTGCCTCCTCAATTATATATCTCTACCTTTAGGTTTAGGCCAGAAGTCAAACCAACATCCGAGGGGAAGTGTTAGAGTCTAAACCAATAGCAACCACATTGGTCCGAGCTGCGATTGAAACTTGGTTTCATTGGTTTGTTTTCATCTAACGAAACGACCAGTGGATGAGGCAGAACCGAGGATCGCGTAGTTGTTTAGGTGAAACGGAAGAAGAAGGACCGAATGAGCAAGAGAGGGGACCAGACGAGAGGAAGCAGAAATTAAAGGTGGAGGCGCGAAGAAAATGAAGGTGAGCGGCGCAGAAAATCCAGAAGTAACAAAGGTTGGGGAGCTAAAAAGGGAGAAGATTGACGGCCATCGAAAATGGCAAGAACAACATAGCTAGAATCTAGAATATAGCAATGGAGAAAAGAGATTTGTGCACTTGATTCGGAATCCATCGTTGTTGATGCGGAATAACGTCGATCTAAAGTTCAAGTGTCTCTCTTCTATTGCCCTTTGAATCATTGGCTTGATGAGACTACCCCTTACTAATGGAATTTTATAACTGTTCCTTATATGAGGTTGTATTTGCGCACTAGAGTTAGAGAAGAGACTTCAACCCTATTTATAGAGTTTTTAGCTAGACTTTCTCATCATAGGTCGGGCTCAACTCAGTTCACACAAACTGAGCATATGTTAAACTAATTAAGAATATTTATATTCTACCTTATTAAACTAAGCCTGTAAAACGGTAAAGTACAATCTCAATTGATATAACTCACATTAGAAAAAATTTTACAAAGATGAGCTTGGAAGAAACGGAGAGGGAATCTGAGATTACCTTCAGGGTGGAATGAGTATAATAAAAGGCCAAAATGAAGAAGCCAGAAATGGAAAATCCAGGAGTGAGAGATCAAGAACGATCCTCCGCCGTTGTTTTTTCTTTAATATTTCTTATTTTATTTTTATTTTTTTGATCTTTTCTAGCCAAATGTAGCCAGCCCCAAAATGAAGATTGGCTGAATCAGAGAAGGAAGAGAGAGAGAGAGAGTCCAGCTAGGTGGTGGTTTGGGAAAGGGGAAGAAGATGAGAGTGAGTCATTATTCTGTTTGATTGTAATTTATATCATAATACTATGTTACTATAGCTAGATATCATGTAAAGCCTATAAATAGGCTCGTGTACATTTCATTAGAATATATAGAAATTGCACGACTTTATTTTTTACTTTACTCTTATCAAGCTAGCAGAGCCATTATAGTTTGAGGAGCACCCATTGGGTCTGTTACAATGCGGTGGTCGCAGCAACATTACATTAGCTGCCGATATCTATATTTGGTCAAATCCGCTGTTGTTGAGTGTTGTTACTCCATTTTCTATTGTTTCTTTTGCAAAATTGACACCACCATTAGACTCATGGCCCTCAAAAGAGGTAGACCTTCAAATTTCATTGGCGCTAACCATTGCACAAACTCTGACGCTTCACCACGTCTTGAATTCATAGACCTTGACAAATTTCGGTGCTATTACAACACTTTTAATGTTGTACTTTGACAATTGGCACAGTGAAACGATACAAAGCTCGACTAATAACAAAAGGTTTTACTCAAGAGTATGAGATTGATTATGATGAAACGTTTACTTTAGTTGCACATCTTACATCTGTTCAATTTCTTCTTGCTGTTGTCTCTATTAAGAGATGGCCTCTATTCCAGATGAATGTTAAAAATGCTTTTTTCAATGGCGATCTTACTGAGGAAGTATATATGGAGCCTCCTCTTGAATACACTACTTCTAACAAGGTATGTCATTTACGTTGAGCATTATATGAATTGAAGCAGGCTCATTGTGCATGGTATTCTAAGTTCAGCTACACAATGGAACGCTCTAGATTTAAATCCCACCCTTATGACAATGCTCTTTTTGTTCATTGAACATTTTCTGGGTGTATTATGCTACTTTTATACTTTTATATGTAGACAATATGGTTATCACTAATGATGATTATATCGACATTATAAAACTCCAGTAGTATCTTAGTCAACATTTTGAAATGAGAGATCTTAGTTGACTTTAGATTCCTTTGGCTATTATCTTTCTCAAGCTAAAAATGCCACTAATCTTCTTTTTTGATTGGGACTCACTGATAATAAGATTTCTACAACTTCCATTGAGGCTAATGCCAAATTTAACAACAAAGATGGGACTCTTCATCCAAATCCCACTCTTTATTGATGGTTAGTTGGCAATCTTGTATGCCTTACTATTATTTGTCCTGATATAGCCTACACTATTCACATTATCAGTTAGTTCATGACTATGTTGTGAACCACTCATTTTGCTGCCGTTCTTCTCATTCTTTGCTATGTCAATGGCACTTTATTTTATGATCTTCACTTTTTTGCTCAATTTACCTTGGAATTGAAGGCTTACTTTGATGTTGACTGGGCTAGAGACCCTCTTGATCACCACTGCACCACCGACTATTGCTTCTTTCTAGGTGATTTGGTTATCTCATGGCCTAATAAGGAATAGATTGTTATTGCTCGATCTAGTAAGGAAGCAGAATATCATGGTTTTGCTGATACGACAACAAATATATTATAGTTGCAATGGTTACTAGAAGACATGGGAATTTGTCATAAAGGTGGAACGATACTTTATTGCGACAATCGGAGTACTATCCAAATAGCACATAACGATCTTTTCCATCAACAAACCAATCATGTTGAGATAGACTACCATTTCATATATTCTCACGTGCTTCAGGACACCGTTTGTCTCGTCTTCACTTTATCAGTTAATGAAATTGTTGATTTGTTCACTAAGGAACATGCACCAGGGCCTTTTCAATATCTTGTCTCCAAACTCCTGTCGATTTCTTCCTTGTCACCTTGAGTTTGAGGGGATGTTAGGAATATATTATCCAATTTTAAGTATATCTCAAATTGTGATATCAATATTATGATTGGTTGTAATTTCTATTGTAATATTATGTTATTATAGGTAGCCATCCTATAAAACCTATAAATAGGGTCATAAACATTTCGCTAAAATATACAGAAGAAGTGAAGATGAGCGAGAGGTTCCCTGATGAAAAATCCTGATCCATCTAATGATCTCGCTGGCCGAATGAAGAAATCCGGAAGCCGAAGAGACAGAGGCTATCCAGAATCAATGGAGTTCCCCCAATAGAAATCCCTAGTTTGTGCGGGTCTCTAGCTCATGTCGGCTCCAGCGGGAAAGAGAAGCCGGAGTTTCAGCCGTGGGAGGGGAGAGAGAGGAGAGGACAGGTGTCACCTGAAGAGAGGATGAGTAAAAGAATAAAATAGGGAAAATTACAAAAAAAAAAAAAAAAGAGTTGGAAGCTCAAGACAAAAATGGAAATTGTAAAAGGGAAATTGACCAAAATAGAAGGGTCTGGGAAATTGCCAGGCTTGCATGCGAGGCCGGGCTCGCCAGCCGGGTCATTCGGGCTCGAGCTTGCCTTGGTCTTCTTTTCATCTTACTTTAATCTCGAAAGCTTGATGGGCCAATAAATTATTTTAATGGGCTCGGATTTGACCGAAAATTCCAATGGGGCTTCGTCGTAAATGGTGAACCGGATTGTTGGTATTAACTGGCTTTTGAACTTCCATTAGCCAGAATTTTGGTCGCGAGTCGCATGATCTCTTGACTAGGTGCCCCTAGTTTAAAAATGCCGAAGAGACTCAGCAAGAAAAATGAATGCAAAGAGAAGACATGGTAACATTTTCGATTGGGGATCGGATTGTGTCATTATCGGAGATATCGATCCCTAATCTCTATAAAATGAATGGATGACCTATATGACATGTAATGTAGGCTCTTAAGGGATTATAATGGTAAATCATGAGTCAGCCATCTTCAGACTTTTCTAAAATTCTGTACGCATGGTATGTTGAATGACAGATGGTGAATTTTCGAATACCGTAGTTAAGTAAAAACTGGCTGACAACTTTTTAATCCGGTTGATTATAAG